>CAXITT010000483.1:38470-88807 GCA_964033795.1 Lymnaea stagnalis
ATATATATATATATATTTATTTATATGTATATTATAATTAGGGGTAAGTCACAAAGCCGAGATCGGCAATCACTTGAAAAATCTTGCTGGGGCCGCCACTGCACCGGACGACCCCGTCCACATTTGACCAGCGCACTGCGACAAACTGCTGTGAATAATTCACGTACAACATTTATTCTCTGCGAGCCGGAAGGTCTGTCCCCTTTCCCCTGCTCCCCTAAATAATGGAACCAATCACGTTTTGAGGAAACAAGCGCGCTTTAGATCTACGAGCAGACGCCACGACACTCTGCTTTCTCTGGTCCAACTGAGACTTGTACATCCTTGGATGCAAACTGCAGACAGAGACGACGGGTCAACACCGTGCCACCAGAAGCGGCATATGCCACGGGCCCCCCGCGCCAAGCAACATCTCAACCATTTGTTTGTTCGTCTAATGCGAGCTTTGAAACAAAGGATTTCTGTCGAGCCATCTCGGGCGGCCATTGAAATTTGGTGTCACGAAATTGTGAGAGAAAGAGCAAAATGTGTGTGTGGGGGGGGGGAGGGGGGCCGGGTAGAAAACTTAATTGAGGGTATTTTCTGCAGTTTAGAGAAAGATGAGTTTAAAGTTTTTAATTCCTATTGAAATACACTAAAAGCTGCTGGAGGTATTTCTAAATCATGCACTCATGAATATGTTTCATGAACATGAATGATATTTGCATACATGTTTCAGGGGGAAATAATAAAACACAATTCCGTTCATTAACTCGTTTTTTTTTCTAAACGAAAATTTGTAACTAAAGTTATCTTTCTAAGCGAACCTTCTAAACAAAAAATAAAATCAAACAGATTGGCTTAGTGTCACTTACTGTGACTTATTGTGACTTGGTGTGAATAATTGTGACTTGGTGTGACTTATTGTGACTTATTGTGGCTTGGTGTGACTTATTGTGACTTATTGTGGCTTGGTGTGACTTGGTGTGACTTGGTGTGACTTGGTGTGACTTGGTGTGACTTATTGTGACTTGGTGTGACTTATTGTGACTTGGTGTGACTTATTGTGACTTGGTGTGACTTATTGTGACTTGGTGTGACTAAGTGTGACTTGGTGTGACTTATTGTGACTTAGTGTGGCTTGGTGTGTCTTGGTGTGGCTTGGTGTGACTTGGTGTGACTTGGTGTGACTTATTGTGACTTGGTGTGACTTATTGTGACTTGGTGTGACTTATTGTGACTTGGTGTGACTTATTGTGACTTGGTGTGACTAATTGTGACTTGGTGTGACTTATTGTGACTTATTGTGGCTTGGTGTGGCTTGGTGTGACTTGATGTGACTTATTGTGACTTGGTGTGACTTATTGTGACTTGGTGTGACTTATTGGGACTTGGTGTGACTTATTGTGACTTGGTGTGACTTATTGTAACTTGGTGTGACTTATTGTGACTTGGTGTGACTTATTGTGACTTGGTGTGACTAATTGTGACTTGGTGTGACTTATTGTAACTTATTGTGGCTTGGTGTGACTTGTTGTGACTTGGTGTGACTAATTGTGACTTGTTGTGACTTATTGTGACTTATTGTGACTTATTGTGGCTTATTGTGATTTGGTGTGACTGCTATCTTAATTTCAACTTTGTTGTGGGTTTTATTTATTTATTTTTTCAAAATCCTAAATCAGTAAGGTTTATGTTTGAAGAGACTGCGTTAATTAAAGTTTCGGGAAAACTTGATCAATTAACTTGACATTAATAGAACTAACGACAAGATTACAGTGTGTAGGTACGTGTAAAATATTTCGACTAAATGTTCGTATTAAAATTGGCAACAAAATAACCCTGCACCCGAACTTGACCCTGACCGAGTGTAAAACAGGTGAAATGGACGACTCATCCTATATCATCAACCAATTTGCTCATGTCGAATGAAGAAAAAAAATAATATTACAAAAAATAAGGGTTGACTGTGTCGTTAGTTTTGATAAAGATAATACGACGCAATGTTCAAATATATTTGTGCTGTGTTAGTTGTTTTTTTTTTCAATACAGGGCTTCTTTTTTGGCATATGCTACCATCCAACATTCTCTGAGATATCTTGACTATTCAACATTCTCTGAGACATCGTGACTGTCCAACATTCTCTGAGACATCGTGACTATTCAACATTCTCTGAGACATCGTGAGCACCAACATTCACTGAGACAATTTGAACCTACAACCTTTAATGAGACATTGTGACCATCTAACATTCACTTAGACATTGTGATCCCTACAACAGTTAAGGAGACACTCTGACCATCCAAACATTCTCTGAGACATTGTGGCCATCCAAAATTTACTGAGCATGTGACCATCCAACATTCACTGAAACACTTTGACCCTACAACAGTCACTGAGCCATTGTGACCTTCCAACATTCACTGAAACACTTTGACCCTACAACAGTCACTGAGACATTGTGACCACCCAACATTCACGGCGAAGGACACAGACACTAAAAACAGGAAACAGCGAATGTTGCCCATTGAATGACCCAGAGCACGTCAAGCAGGCGGCTGTCCTTCTCGATACCAGGAAACTGAAACTAAAATCCTCTTAATGTACCGTCACATACCATCCGGTCGTTTCCTTTTGCATAGCGGCGCAGGGGCTTTTGGCGTTACCAATTAACAAATGCAAAACAAAAAACAACAACAACAACACAACCAATGATGCATCGTCAGTGGTGGAAAACTAGTGGTTTGTAAAGTTTCATACCTTATCAGTGGTTTTAAATCGAACAGTTTTGGGTGTTTAACAGAGAAAACCGATGAAGCCAAACCCTCGAATCAAGACAAAAAAAAAAAAAAAAAAAAAAAACCCAGCAAAAAAAAAAAAAAAAAAAAAAAAAAAAAAAAATAAAAAAGACCACCAAACATAAAAAAAAAAAACAATGGTTGAGGCACGATGCTTAAAAGGTTTGCCCACCCCCTCCCCCTGAAATGAGAAGTGGATCTTTTTAACTTGTAAAGAGAAGAATCATTGTATCATAAAAATAGCACACTAAGTAAGTCACCAAAAAATGACTGAAAGGAAAACTCGATGTTGTTAAATCAGAATAAAATATTTTAAAAGTCCGATGGGGGACGGGGCGCAAAGTGGACATTGGCCCCGGGCGTTAACCCCAACGGGCGCTAAAATCTAGTTGACGAAGAAAAAAAAAATACCACGTACTTTACAAAGACAAAGGGCGCCAAAATCCTTTTTTTTTTTTTCTGGTGTGTCTCGGGCGGTAATTTTTCTATAGATTGAGGGGCGGTATTTTCAGAATTCGCCCCTCGGGCGCCGTTTTTTCGCTAGGCACGGCCCTGAATATAGTGCTTTAAATATAATATGTTATTTCTTTTCAACGGTTCTTTATAAAAAAAATAGCACAAAAATGAACCCAAAATGCTATAGTAAATGAACGTGTTGAACTTAAAAGACGGCATTAAATGTCCATTCCAATGATAGGCGAACTGCCAGGAAATCTTTGGTCCCCGGATCAGCGGCTAAAAAGAAAGGAAATTGCAAGCATGTGACCCCGTGTTTTGATGAATCACGCGTCTCTGTGTTTAACAATGAACGCGGCATTCCGCGTGTTAAAATGTTGTGCAATGGAACGGGCGCACGATCCGCAAGTTGGTGGAAAAAAAAAATATTATGCGTGCTATAAATGGATTTTGAGGGACATCGCAAAATCTATGAATAGAAAGTCAGCGTGACTTCAGGGGGGGGGGGACAGGAGGGGACCCCCCCTCCCACGAGTGTTCGCGATATAAACACGTCAGGAGAGTTTCTAAACAGTTCTGTTTTCCAAAATATGTTTATTTTTTATGGGGCTCTCATGCTTTTAGATTTTTAGAAAATTGTACAATTACTTTCTAAGATAATTCCAAATTACATGACTACAATTGAAAGGCGATTTCTTTTAAACGCAATTAAAAAAATATATATATCTGATCGGATTAATTCGGTCGGCTTTCAGTCATGGGGAGAGCCACAATCACTGTACGCCTCCTGATCGTGACGGGTCGCCCAAAAATAACCTGGCGCGACCGCGGCCTGTGTGAATCACACAAACTTTGACCTGCATACGACACCTATCCTTAAGTACTTTGACAGCAGTGTCAAACCCTCCCCCACCCCACCCCCCACACCCACCCACCACCCCTTCTATGGTCAAACTACAGATGCGACAAATTTTGCATTTATTCATAGGGTAGTACATAGAAATTGTTAGGACATTCGATAGTTCTCACTTTTGATAAGGCGGTGTCATGGATTGGACTGTTGGTACAATGGAAGCGCCATTTGACTGCTGATTATACATATGACGTCTCTCACTGTTGATAAAAAAGAAGAAAGGCAACCGCAACCTGCTATGACACAACTGTTACACAGTGCAGACATGGACGGGAAAGAACGAGGCTGTGGGTGGACAGAGTGAGATTGGTTTGCGTTGGGAGACAAGCAGGGGGTTTGAGCCGCTTTAGCTTAACACCGCACGCTCCAATGAAACCCACACCGGGTATTCATGGAAGCCACTGAAGAGGCCAACAAACTTAAGCAGGAAGTTGTTTAACCAGATTGTGATGTACTGTTTTCAAATCTTTTTCTATATTCTGAGGCATTTTTCCAAACCTTGTTCTATATTCTGAGGCCTTTTTCCAAACCTTGTTCTATATTCGGAGGCCTTTTTCCAAACCTTCTTCTATATTCGGACGCCTTTTTCCAAACCTTCTTCTATATTCGGACACTTTTTTCCAAACCTTCTTCTATATTCTGAGGCCTTTTTCCAAACCTTCTTCTATATTCGGACGCCTTTTTTCCAAACCTTCTTCTATATTCTGAGGCCTTTTTCCAAACCTTCTTCTATATTCGGACGCCTTTTTTCAAAACCTTCTTCTATATTCGGAGGCCCATTACGAACTGTTTGACTAAGTCTCGCTCAGCCTTTTAACGTTTGAATAGGTCATGCACGCCCCAAGGCCTATACAAACAAAACAATGCATTTCACCTGAAATTGATTACAAAGAGAACGGTAGGGCTTAGAGCGTATACAGGTGAACGGTTACAATAGTTTATATAAGGCGGGGGATTGGGGCTGAGGAGGGCTGCTTTCAAGCCGTGTCCAGTAATTAACAGGGTAACAAGATATGTTTTGGCTTGACAAAGCGACGTATTCTTTTTTTTTCAACCCTGAACATATATTGTTACAATATTTATTGACTAACAAACATAACGTTAAATGTTGATGAATAAATTAAACAAATATATCTATATCTATTTCTATATCAATATCAATATCAATATCAATATCAATATCAATATCAATATCAATATCAATATCAATATCAATATCAATATCAATATCTATATCTATATCTATATCTATATCTATATCTATATCTATATCTATATCTATATCTATATCTATATCTATATCTATATCTATATCTATATCTATATCTATATCTATATCTATATCTATATCTATATCTATATCTATATCTATATCTATATCTATATCTATATCTATATCTATATCTATATCTATATCTATATCTATATCTATATCTATATCTATATCTATATCTATATATATCTATATATATCTATATCTATATCTATATCTATATCTATATATATATATCATAAATAAAGAGTCAATGGTTCCAATGTTGTTATATACACCGTTTCTCGCAACCTCTGAAATCCCACTCTCAGAGAGTACATGCCGCTCTCGGGGGCGGGGGGGGGTTACGAGCCCCAAGGGGTTAACCTGAGGGGTACCCCCCACCCCCACCTCCACCCCCTACCTCCCCACCCCCGAGTGACATATCGACACGAAAGCAATTGTCATATCCGTCCCAGAATACAAATTTACAACCTGCATGTCTAGGGATTGTGACGGGTTCATAGAGATGGGATTGTGGTGTGTTCCCGGATATTCCAGAATGTGTAGCGCTGTAGGCGGGGATCCGAATCTAATGTCCCGAGTCGGAGCTGTCCAAAAAAAGCCACGGTTAGGATTCTTGAGAACATCACATGATGTCATTCATACGTTTAGTTCACCGTAATCAGTCCTCTCGGGGATATTGACGGGAACATTCTAATGACATAAATAAGCGCGACCAGTCTGATGCGGATTAAAATACATTCGATAAGATTATCGCTGGGCCGCATTGTTTGTTTCGTAAATCACATAACCACACCATTTGTTCAAGTTTATTTGTGTGTGTTTTTTTTTTTAATCGAGAACTGTGGAACACATTTGGCCCGGGTTGGGAGAGGGGTGGGGTGGGTTGCATAACTACAGGTATTGTGAAATACAGTTCTGAAGTTAAGTAAGATAGTAAAAGAAAAAAAAGGGAGTGGGGGGGGGGGGGGGGTCAATTATCTTGGTATTTGACTGGAGAGATTTTTCGTAAACTTGTCCCAGTGACAATGCAACCCTTTGAAACAATCTTCTAAAAATAAAAATTAAAAATATCGAGGAATATAATTCTATGGCATATTCGTGCGGATTGAGTTCTCTGCCAGACTCAGTTCAGCGGCACTGGTTCCATCCTATTTATACCAGGACGCATTTGAGTGACAGCTGGCTGACACCGTTATGCGGTTGTAACATTTTAACCCATTCTATGAACAAAAAAAAAAAATATAATAAATAATAATAATAATTTAATGATAAATAAATATAAGTTAAAATAAGATCTTAAAAAAAAAAAAAACCTTTAAGGCATAGGTGAGCAGCATTCTATGAATGTGTCCAAAAGGCAGAAATAGGTGAGCAGCACTCTATGAATGTGTCCAAAAGGCAGAAATAGGTGAGCAGCACTCTATGAATGTGTCCAAAAGGCAGAAATAGGTGAGCAGCACTCTATGAATGTGTCCAAAAGGCAGAAATAGGTGAGCAGCACTCTATGAATGTGTCCAAAAGGCAGAAATAGGTGAGCAGCATTCTATGAATGTGTCCAAAAGGCAGAAGATGCGAGAAGCGAAGCACTGGCAGCAACAAAAACAACAAGTCAAACTTAACCAGGAGTCCAGTTTCTCCCGCGAGAAATGCAGCCGAGACTGCCATTCCAGGATCGGCCTAGTGGGCCATTTATTGAAGTGTACAGAGTTACTCCATCGATCTCAGAAACAACCAGACACTGGAGTCTTTTAAAACCGATTTAAAGACACATCTATTTCGCAAACACCTTCTGGGATGATTGTCTTACCTTAATTTCCAGTTAATGCATGTTGGTTGTGTTGCTTAGGGTTGAAATGGCTAGAAAGACTTTGACATTGTATGATTGTACTTAGTTTTTGTAGTGTTGCGTTTGTTTTAAATGTGGTAAATTATAGATTTGTTTTTTTGTTGACTTTGTACCGCGCTTCGAGCCTTTGGGGATGAAGCGTGTTTTTGAAATAAACTTTATTATTATTATTATTATTATATATAATATATATATAGATATATATATATATCCACGGTAGATAACGTTACACGGCTGTCAAATTTAAAGTTACAGATTTCTTTTCTCATTACTTTCCCGTGCACACCTGCTCTAGTTTAAGGAACTTTGAGTTATTGAACGTGGGAACAGATGGGGAGGGCAATACCAGGTTTATTGCATGTAGTTTTTTTCGTTGTTGTTGTTTTTTTGTGTGTGTTTTGTTGCAAATAAAAAAATGTGAATATTATAGTGCAGTACGCGCTGTCATCAAGTAACAATGAAAGTCAGTCAAATGTACTAGCAATGCTTCGGAGGAAAATGGTAATTTTAAACCTGGGGTTGGGGTGGGGATGTTTGAGGTGTGCGGATGTGTCTGTGACAGTGGTGTGTCTGTGACAGTGGTGTGTCTGTGACAGTGGTGTGTCTGTGACAGTGGTGTGTCTGTGACAGTGGTGTGTCTGTGACAGTGGTGTGTCTGTGACAGTGATCTTTGTGTGACAGTGATCTTTGTGTGACAGTGGTGTGTCTGTGACATTGGTGTGTCTATGACAGTGATCTTTGTGTGACAGTGATGTGTCTGTGACAGTGGTGTGTCTGTGACAGTGGTGTGACTGTGACAGTGGTGTGACTGTGACATTAGTGTGTTATTATTTTTGTCTTCACATGTATCATTTCTCTCAAACACAGGTGGGAGAGTGGGACAAGCTGAGTGTGACAAGCTAAGTGGGACAAGCTGAGTGGGACGAACTGAATGTTTTGCTCATGAAGCCCATCCGCCCAGTCATGGGCTTGGTATGTTACAGGCGTAGTGAACCTCACAAACGTGTAGTGAACCTCACAGAAGTGTAGTGAATCTCACAGAAGTGTGGCGAACCTCACGCAAGTGTGGTGAACCTCACAGAAGTGTGGAGAACCTCACAAAAGTGTAGCGAACCTCACAAAAGTGTAGTGAACCTCACGCAAGTGTGGTGAACCTCACAGAAGAAGGGTGAACCCATGAAAGGCTCAGACAACTCGCTGCTACTACCACAACGGAATCCTAATCCGGGTCGTTACAAACGGACCCCACCTCCAGGACGTTACAAACGGGCGCCCCCACCAGGTTGTTACAAACGGACGCCCCAACCAGGACGTTACAAATGGGCGCCCCAACCAGGACTTACAAACTGGGGCCCCAACCAGGACGTTACAAACGGACGCCGCCACCAGGTCGTTTCATGCGGGCCCCACCTTCAGGCTCCTTACAAACCGGACCCACCTCCAGGCTCACCTCCAGGCTCCTTACAAACCACCCCCCACCTCCAGGCTCCTTACAAACGCCCCCCCCCCTCCCATGGCAAATCCATTACACTACATTTCTGCGCAGCACACATTAATGTTTACGAACATTTTCCTATTGCCATTTCCGCGTCTCATCCACGTCACCGTGTCCCGTCTCTTCCATGTAGGTCACACACAGACACTTACACACAGACGTACACGGACGTGTGTGCAGCCGGTACTACTTTGCCTCGTGATTAGAAGATTTCAATCCTCAGACCGCATATATATTATGATAAGGCTAAGACACCGAGGTGTGTTCTATTTTCAAACAATAGGTTCGCGGGTCAAAGTTCACCGTTGACGGCCGCGGTATAAGTCGTTAGTCACGTGGACAGACGCCTTGTCAATGATGAACAGTTTCAGACGTCAGCCAAATGATGAGTTGTGTCCAGTGGTTTTGAGTTGTATCCAATGATTTTCAGTTGTATCCAATGATTCTCAGTTGCATCCAGTGGTTTTGAGTTGTATCCAATGATTTCCAGCTGTATCTAGTGGTTTTGAGTTGTATCCAATTATTTTCAGTTGTATCCATTGATTTTCACTTGCATCAAATGATTTTCAGTTGTATCAAAGGATTTTCAGTTGTATCCATTGATTTTTAGTTATATCCAGGGGTTTTGAGTTTTATCCAATGATTTTCAGTTGTATCCAGTGGTGTTCAGAGACCGATACAGACCGTAGGACACGTTTATAGTTAGGCCCTCCATTTGAGGCTCAAAAGATTTGTAAAAATGCTCAATGCTGAGCTGTAAAATTGATACATTTTAAAACGCCCCTTACAAAATATCACGTATAAAAAAAATAATAATTTCGTTTAGCCCGGCTGGGAAATAAATGTTTTTTTTTTTAAATTTAAAGCGTCACGGCTTGCAGATGTTTTAATAGTCTTGGTGTTAATTTTAGAGAAACACAGTGACCCCCTCTTCTATCGTGGGTTCACTTTTCGTGGATTTTGTACTTGGATATAATAAAATATAATTTTGCTTCGCGGATTTTTTCACTGCATCGCGGGCTTTTGCGGTACATAGATTTATTTAAATATATTTACTATTTTAATTATTTTTGCTATAAAAATAAGCAATTTTTTGTCTAAAAAGTGATTAAAGATTAATAACAGTGTTGGAACAGTTTATAAAGCCTTATATATATATATATAATAAATATATATAATACATTCAAAGCAAGGTCAAGCTTCGCGGATTTTCGCCTATCGAAAAAAAAAATGGTGGGGGGGGGGGGGGGGGGGGTGGGGGGGGGCAATCTGGAACCTAAGTCCCACAATATAGACGAGGGATAATTGCAAAGCAAACGCGTAGGGGGGAAAACCCGCAGAACACGAAGGCAGAAAAACTAACGGATGCTTCGGGTGAAAGCCTTCGGGCAAAACAACGCCCAACAAAAAAACACACACACAAAAGCCAACAACAAAACAGAGACCAAAGACCTGTGGGTACAAAACCACATTGCTATAGGCTTCGGCAGTAGACCCCAACAGCAAAATGAAGAGATGGAGTGCCGTAGGCAGCATGACCTACAGTTCTGAAGGAAACTTCGGCTACATTAAAAATAAAAAGAAAAGTTGATTACAATGGTTATTATGAAAGCACACGGTGGTATCACTTTGAACATTAGTTTAGTTGACTCGGACGCCCCTCTATGCGCCACTGATTAGAGCTATGCGGCCCACGCACCAGTTTACAGAGGACATCCCTGATCGACCCATTCAACCATGAACTCTCTTGCCGCGTGAATCAGATTGGCAATTGACTCAAATATTTGTCAGTGGAGAGAGAGTGTGTAGTTCGCCATTAGTATCTCTTCATCAGATATCATGAACACACCAGCTGACAAGATGACGGCAGTGTTTCTTTCAGACAGTTTCCCCCGGAAGGGTGGAGGGAGATTTCAGATTTTTCCGGTGGGAAGATGCAGAGGCGTGACCTTTGTGCATTTCGACGCACACTTAAATTCGGTGGTTTCTTTTAGACCATTTGAGAGGTGGACATTTCATAATTATATGAGAGAAGTGCCCCAAAAAAAGGTTTATTTCACAAAATCAAAAACTAACATCATTGTACACGTTGAACGCAAATAAAAAAACATAAAAACATAAAAACCACAAAAAAACAACAACACACAAACAAAACGAACAACGTACGTATAATAACGACCCTTTCTATCGAGTTCATTCAAAATGATGCTAATAACTATATTTTTTTGAAAGCATGATGCCATTATAAGCAATGTCTAATCAACACCTATACCAACTTTAAGAGTCATGATGAAGACGATATAGGCCTAAATTTGAAAACAGGTTTGCGTAGTCGAGTCTTGGCAAGAACGGTATTAAAATTATAGACATTTACAATGCTGTAAGGGGTAGTTTAATACCGTGCTACTTTAAAGTCTTGAACCTTGTCGAGTTGCAAATTCTCAATAAAAAATACTGGCAATATAATATAGGTCTATACCTACGAACAACAAGGAAGTAAGAGTTTTTGCTCGTAACCCGGTGCGGCCCATTCTCCGTACACTGCGATATTTATAACAGAGTAGCGCAGTCCTGAAAGATTAGCCTTAAATATATGGATCATCAAATCTATGGATCATCAAATCTATGGATCATCAAATATATGGATTATCAAATATATGGAGCGTAACGATATTTCATACATTCCCCTGTTATATATATATATATATATATATATATATATAAAATATCTATTTTATAAGTATTTATTTATAGATTGTACCGAGCCACACAACTGTTAACTCTGTCAGATGCTGTATGTCGTCACACCAAATCCGGATGACTAAATTGTTTATCTTACAAATCGGCTCCGCCTCCAGAACACACGCGCGCGCTATCTCCAGGGCACCAGGTCAGCGGTAGGTCATCATTACCTTAAACTTAAACACGCCGTAAATGTGTGAGGAAAAAGTTAGGAAAACAAAATTTCTAGACAGCGGATCAGCGGAAGGTTACCGGCCCAAGGCGTTGGCTTCGATGTATCATAAGCACAGGGATATATATTATGTCCGTTTCCAAATGAGTTATTGATTGGACTATTTAATGTTCCCATTAAAAACCAACACCCTCCAAATGTGAACATATGGAGAACCCGATGACGTTGTGGGCTAATAATAGTTGTGTCTAACTTGATTGTCCAATCAGAAGGTTCCGTGAACATATCAAGCCACCCCAGCTGGCGGCTCGCGAGTTTTTGAGAGGCCGAAACCCAAACATTGATTACCTTTGATAAATCCAGGTTATACTTTCTTAAGACTTACACAAGCATGAAGACAGGCTATTCCTTTCGACGACGGTCAAGATTAGAGTTTCCGAGAACTCCGATAGTCAGATAGGAGCACAAACGAAACTATAATACAGGCTTATCAATATTACCGTTGGACATCCCTCCTCTTGCTGTCCTCTCGGTTACTGCATTGCAGTTCAGTGTTTTGTTTTTGTTTTAAATTTATTATTATCATTTTTTTTTTTTACAGTTGTTTGATGACAAAAGAAGGCTTTTTTTTTTTTTTTTGTCCTTTTTTTATGGTTTTCCCATATCCTCTTGCTGTCCTCTCGGTTACTGTATTGCAGTTCAGTGTTTTGTTTTTGTTTTAAATTTATTATTATCATTTTTTTTTTTTACAGTTGTTTGATGAAAAAAGAAGGCTTTTTTTTTTTTTTTTCGTCCATTTTTTCAGGTTTTCCCATACTCTGCCCATACTCTGTTTTGCTTATTTCCTTTTACCAGTTTCCAAGAATGTCATTGCCCTGTTTGGAGGCAGGTGGAAACACGACCAGGAGGAATATAACACGCAATATCTGAGCTGAGATCCATCTGCGTTTTTTTTTTTTTTTTTAAATAGCCTACATTTTAATGCGCCAACATGCCTTGGTATGATGACGATGCTGAAGCAGTGACTTCGCACTACTCATTGGGTGTGCAGTACGTAACAAGCGCGGTATTACTTAAACCCTACATTACATTCACAAAATTATGTAACTGTACACTTTGTGAAATGGGCACAATTTTGTTCTCTCATTTTTAATTTTAAAAAATTGGGGTACATCACTTAATTAAAAAAAAATTGGGGTACATCAGTTAATTTAAAAAAAAATTGGGGTACATCTGTTAATTAAAAAAAAATTAGGGTACATCTGTTAATTTTTTTTAAAAATTCTTTTTAAATGTTTGTTTTATTTGTAACAACATTTCATGAAATGAACGAAAGGCTCTTTGTTAGCTGAATACGGCCAACAGATAAATTGATAGTATCTGATCTTGGCGTTAAGTGAGATGAGAAACATCTGCAAGCATGACAAATGGATTTTGCTGTAGACGATAAAGTTTAGCTATGGGCGTCTATAGCTATAGATTTAATTTTACCAGAACAAAACAAAACGAGTAAATAGACAATGAATGAGCATCTCACGAGGCGTTCCCCATAAGAGGAGGGGGAAAAAAAAGATCAAAGAGAGAAAACTGTGTTTTCATTTCTGATTTCTGAGTTTAAATAGGTAGTCTCCCATTTGAATGGCTTTTTTTTTTTTTCGATAAAGTTTTAAAATTATTTTTAATACGCTGGGAAAGTGTTTATTGGCTAATGTAGTCACAATTTTGTTTCGGAACATGTTTATACTTTTGAATGCACGCAACAAATGAGATTAATTCTGTTTAAAATTTAAATTTGAAATAGCTTGATTGGTTTCAATACCAATATTTGTCATTTGATTTGGGAACGAAACAATTTTTGGTAAACAGATTAATGACATGGCTAGTGGTCTATGAACAGCACATGAAATAAGTGTCATGACCCCAAGAGGTGCCATGATAGTAAGATTCACTGATTTGAGGGGTGTGGGGGGGGGTGGGGATGCACTTTCCCTAAAAATAAGTTCACGCATGGCACAGTTGAAGTTTCCATCATCAGCATCCACGTTTGCGAAAGATTTCACTAGATTTACCTACCGTGTTGGTTAGTCTTGCCAGCATGGGCACCACACCATGGTCTGTGATAACGGCCAGGTTTTCTTCATCCTTGGCAATGTTGGCTATAGCTGCGCAGACGGCAGCAAGCACTTCCTTGTCGTCAGACTTCAGGAGGCTGACAATCAACTCGAGGCCCCCGACAAATGAGCGAACCATTTCACCAGCATCCTGAGGGATATTAGAATTATTTCATGGTGGGATTTTTTAAAAGTTGGTAAAAAGAAATAAATGCTTTTCTTCTTCTATATTTTGAGGGCCCATGATCAATGTATTGATCATTCTGGCTCCTATGTTTCAGAGGGGTTAGCGATGTTACTGTGCATGGTTTTGAAGGGGATACTTCACTGGTTGCAAGGACTACTCAGCAATGGTATTATGAACTGGGGATTGGAAGACAAGAGGCAATAGACGCAAATGTGTCAAGTGTAGTTGCCTCAACTATTACTTTTGGAAGCTTGTTGAACGAGTAGCTCCTGTACCGCGTTCTTGCTTTTATAAGCATGAACTGCCTGTCATGGCCTCATCGCTGTCTAGGGGGGAGAGAGACGAGTTTTTGTCTCATGCTGGAGCAGTGGACCAGCCCATTTTTTTATTTTGTACATCATGGAGAGCCTGGATTGTTGTCGTCATTCACCCAATGGTGACCAGCCCAGTGTTTCCAATAAAATATTTTAAAATTTTGTTCTGAAGTATCAACTGTGTGTGCTAACTAAGATGAACTAAAAATTGGCTATTATGCTCTACACTGGGTTGCATTGTAAACAACATCAGCTGCTAAGGGGTTAACTATTTGCCAGAAACTCACGGCCAGATGTCAGCTGCCTGCCTGAAATCTCAAAGTTATCGACCAAAGGGTTGGATGGCTACCCAGAATCTCATAGACACCAGCTCAAGGATTAGCTGGCTGCCCAGAATCTCAAAGCTATCATCTAGCCCAGAAATTCTTAACCATTTAGCATATCTTTCTCCATTTCAAAAAAATCTCCACTACCGCATCTTAATTTCAAGCATATTTATGCCCCCCCCTCCCCCCCCCCACCAAGAAATGCTAATAAAATAATAAAATGAGACACCAGCCCAAGGATTAGCTGGCTGCCCAGAAACTCAAAGCTATCAACTAGCCCAGAAAATCCTAACCATTTAGCATATCCTTCTCCATTTCAAAAAAATCCCCACCACCGCATCTTAATTTCAAGCATATTTATGCCCCCCCCCCCCCCCCCCCCACCAAGAAATGCTAATAAAATAATAAAATGCAAATAAACCCAGTTGTCTGGGTTCTCTCGCACCACCAAAAACTCCTTTTATATGCCTAGTTACCTAGTTAAGAACCCCTTATTTAGCCTAAACAATTTAACCTTATCTAACTAAACCTTTAAAAGTTTGGGTAGCCTCAAACCTTTGGAAAACCATCAACTTACTTTAGCATTTTCAATACATGGACATATTGCCCATGCAGCACTAGCCTGCACATCTTTGTTGTGGTTTTTCAGCAGTGACCAAAGGAGACGGACACCATCCAACTTGTCGATGATTCTGTGGCCATAAGAGAAAAAAACAAGATGAAAAGGATAAAATAAAGGCTGTTAAAGGAATGAAGCAGAGGTTGAGAAGATTTTCAAAATTCTTGACCAAATAAAAAGCCAGTTCAACATTTTTGAATAATGAAAAAACCATAACTGCACAACATAGACTTTGTACTTGGTCATATTATTTATGTAGGTCTTTATGACGATAAATTTGTGATTCCTGTTTAAAGCACAAAATTAAAATATAAAAAAAACCCAATAAAACGTGGGGCTATTAGGCAAACAACAAGGATCCACTACTGAATATTACTTCAATGGTCCAAAATCAATCAAGAGCATTTTAAACTTGGTTCAGGGCTGAATCTATGCTGGAGCATGCAGATGGCTGATCAGGCTGATCCTGGCAGGAAATGTTCTTGCGCAGAAGGTGGAGGTGATGGACGGGACAACTCCAGATGCAGAGTTAAATCATGCATTTTTCTGTATTTTTTCTTATATTTTTTGCAAAATCCCATTCATAAACCACCAGCCTGTCACTGTGTTTATCTCTTCTACCAAAATTGCTCAGTTCCAGAACAAATGCAGTTGGCCAAATATTTGTATCAAAAGCCATCAAGCTACTTTAAATTTAAATACTATACAGAATTGATCTCAGTTTACTCACGCCATGTTGTCAGGCTCCTCTGCACATTCACCCACTGCCATCGTCACATTGACCAGCAGGGCCTGGTTGGTGCCTGTGAGCAGGTTGACTAGAGACGGAATGCCACCAGCTTTACGTATGGCCTGCCTGTTGGGAGGATCTTTGGCCAGCTCACCCAAGGCACCAACTACATTCACCTGAACCTGAGCACAGAAAACAAGACAATCATTCATAGCCCACCATGGGTAAAACCAGATGAATTTAAGGCATTCAGGTTTCTTATTAGGCCCTATATAACATTTAGAATAGCCTTTTTTTTTTTCTCTTTGTAAAAATAAGCAAGTTAGATCAGAAGTTGGAATTGTCAGTTCTTCTTGCTTAAAGCAGGAGAGTTGTTCTCATTCATTGAGTTTATCACTGGGAAGCTAAAAACCAGATTAGGTCTAAGGCTCAAACATAATATTCATGGATCAATGTAAAAAGTTATTTGCAGTCATATATATATATATATGTTTTTAAATTAAGAAGTGCACTCTACATGGTGTAATTTGGTTTTTATTAAATAGACGATCAAACCTTGAATCCCCAAGGTTCAGATGTGTGCTGCAAGATTTTGTTTCCTCTATCCCCACCCGCCAAGATCACTACTAAACATTGGTCACCAAGCTAGTTACCAAACTAGTTACTAAGTCAGTTACCAAGCTCATTACCAAGCCAGTTACCAAGCTAGTTACTAAGCCAGTTACCAAGCTAGTTACTAAGTCAGTTACCAAGCTAGTTACTAAGCCAGTTACCAAACTAGTTACTAAGCCAGTTACCAAGCTAGTTACCAAACTAGTTACTAAGTCAGTTACCAAGCTAGTTACTAAGCCAGTTACCAAACTAGTTACTAAGCCAGTTACCAAGCTAGTTACCAAACTAGTTACTAAGTCAGTTACCAAGCTCATTACCAAGCCAGTTACCAAGCTAGTTACTAAGCCAGTTACCAAGCTAGTTACTAAGTCAGTTACCAAGCTCGTTACTAAGCCAGTTACCAAACTAGTTACTAAGTCAGTTACCAAGCTCATTACCAAGCCAGTTACCAAGCTAGTTACTAAGCCAGTTACCAAGCTAGTTACTAAGTCAGTTACCAAGCTAGTTACTAAGCCAGTTACCAAGCTAGTTACTAAGCCAGTTACCAAGCTAGTTACTAAGTCAGTTACCAAGCTAGTTACTAAGTCAGTTACCAAGCTAGTTACTAAGCCAGTTACCAAGCTAGTTACTAAGTCAGTTACCAAGCTAGTTACTAAGCCAGTTACCAAGCTAGTTACTAAGTCAGTTACCAAGCTAGTTACTAAGCCAGTTACCAAGCTAGTTACTAAGCCAGTTATTAATCTAGTTACTAAGATAATTACAAAGCTAGTTACTAAGCTATTTACTAAACCAGCTCTTAAGATAGTTACTAAGCCAGTTACTAAGATAGTTACTAAGTTAGTTCCTAAAATACTTACTAAGCCAGTTACTAAGATATTTACTAAATTAGTTCCTAAGATACTTACTTAGCCAGTTAATTAGCTTGTTACCAGTTAATAAGCTTGCTACTAAGCCAGTTACTAAGATAGTTACTAAGTTAGTTCCTAAGGTAGTTACTAAGCCATTGACTCAGCTTGTTACTAAGCCAGTCACTAAGCTTTTTACTAAGCTAGTTACTTATGCAAGCATCACCTCTTCTGGTTGGTCAGTCAGGAGGGCCACTAGCAAATCAATCGCTCTCAGCTCTTGAAACCTCTGGACGTTCTCTGGACTGATGGAACACTTCCAAATGGCGCCAGTGGCTGCCGCCAGCAACTGTTTGTCATTGGTTCCACTGCTGAGGAGGCCGACAAGGGGGTCAAGGCCACCGTATTGTCTCACCAGATCTCTGGTTTCTTTCTCCTCAGCACACTGAGAAGGTGAGATGAAATTAATTTCAAATATGATCATTGTGCAAAAAAAAAATATTGAGATTCAATTAATTACACAATATTTGTTAATTTTTTTAAAATGCACATATTGATTATTGTAAAATTCAAATTATCTCTTCATTAAAAATTTTGGAATAATTTTGTTATGAAGACCACATTGGTCTGTCACATATAAGGTCAGTTTGGTATGGTGGTCAGTTAACTATTGGAAAAACATTCACATAGCGAAACCCAAAACCCTTTCAGCTGTAACTGGCGAATGAACCACACACTTGTGTCCCCCACCCCACCCCTACTCTGTCAATAAATTTAGTTAAGCCAATAATGACATTTAGGTGAACTGAACAACTTAATAGTCAGCGAGAGTGGCCTCAAATACAAAAAAATAATGACATTTAGGTGAACTGAACAACTTAATAGTCAGCGAGTGTGGCCTCAAATACAAACAAAATAATGACATTTAGGTAACGGAACAACTTAATAGTCAGCGAGTGTGGCCTCAAATACAAACAAATAATGACATTTAGGTGAACTGAACAACTTAATAGTCAGCGAGTGTGGCCTCAAATACAAACAAAATAATGACATTTAGGTGAACTGAACAACTTAATAGTCAGCGAGAGTGGCCTCAAATACAAAAAAATAATGACATTTAGGTGAACTGAACAACTTAATAGTCAGCGAGTGTGGCCTCAAATACAAACAAAATAATGACATTTAGGTGAACGGAACAACTTAATAGTCAGCGAGTGTGGCCTCAAATACAAACAAAATAATGACATTTAGGTGAACTGAACAACTTAATAGTCAGCGAGTGTGGCCTCAAATACAAACAAAATAATGACATTTAGGTGAACTGAACAACTTAATAGTCAGCGAGTGTGGCCTCAAATACAAAAAAAAATGACACTTTTTTGTTTTAAAATCCCACAAATCCATTGTTTAATGTTGGTCACATTTTCATAACCCAGTGTATATTTTTTTATCATTTGCACGCGAAGATGACCAACACAATTTTCAACTTGAGTAGTAGCCTTGACTTGAGTAGTAGCCTTGACTTGAGTAGTAGCCTTGACTTGAGTAGTAGCCTTGACTTGAGTAGTAGCCTTGACTTGAGTAGTAGCCTTGACTTGAGTAGTAGCCTTGACTTGAGTAGTAGCCTTGACTTGAGTAGTAGCCTTGACTTGAGTAGTAGCCTTGACTTGAGTAGTAGCCTTGACTTGAGTAGTAGCCTTGACTTGAGTAGTAGCCTTGACTTGAGCTGGATTTTGTTTAAGGTGAGGGAGAGTTCCTCAACAGGGACAGCCTCTCTCTTATCCTTGACTGTCTGATCCAAGGACTAGACTTGGTCAAGACGGCTGGAAATAGACCAGGATGCAGCAGATGACCAGCAGCATGTCTTTTGTGTTTCACGTATTGTATACACATAGAACAGACATCTGACATGACGGTTCACCTTAAATATTGCCGAAGCACAATGCATTTGCAGTTCTGTGTTGGAGCTTTTTAAGTTTTTGACCAGATCCTCTATCATTCCCTCTGTTCTAATGGCAAGTCCATAGGATGGCTGGAAGTAAAACAGTTTTGGTTAGTATTTCAATGGCAAGTCAAATTATAAGAATAAAATCAGCTGCTATGGCAGTATCTCAAAGTAATATCTATTTAGACAATAGATTTGATGTGTTAGAAATCAAAATATATCAATTAAAAAATAGATTTTGAGTTGCTGTAAAGAGATGTTTAAGGTAACATTTGTTATGGTACAGGTATATTATTTTTTTCATTAAAATATTATAAATGAAAGTGTGCACATGGGCATGTTTAAACATATATGATGCATAACGAGTTACGATCCTTTTTCAAATATAACTTTTATAAACACATAATAATATAAATTCCATGTTGGAAAAAAGCTTGACCTTCCCCAGGCAGAACTAACCCTGGCTCCACCCCTGCTCCTAATCCTTATTTAAAGAAAGCATGTATGAAACCCTGTGAGTAGAAGAACTACATCATGTCCTCATTCATGCATTATGTAAATTACTGGTATTGACATGTCATTACATCACAGCGACCCTCACACTCTATTCTTTATTTTCTACCCACTTAACATTTAACAAGCAGCAACTAGTCATTTGACATCTAGCAAGCAACAATGCAAGTAGAAAAATGGAAAGCCCTGTGAGCAGACAGACAGACAGACCAGAAAGACCAGACCAGAAAGACAGCCTACCTCAGATGCACATTCCTGCAACGTGCCGACCACTGGAATCAACATGTTCTCATGCTCAGATTTCAACAGCTTTGCCAGCAGTGGGATGGCCCCAGCTTTTCTCATGGCTTCTTTGTTCTTCTTGCTTTTAGAGCAGCTCCACAAGGCCAGAGCCCCGCACCGGGCCACCTCCACGCTCATCTCCATCTCAGGGGTCATCACGGCGCTGTTCAGCTGGACGCAGTCCAGAAGGTTGACCTGAAACGAAAACATAGGTCATCACAGCACTGTTCAGCTGTATGCAGTAAAGAAGGTTGGCTTTAAACAAAAAAAAAATTTTGGTTCAATATTTTTCTAGCATTGGACAGACGCAGAGGGGTAGCTTCAGTTTTAAGCACCCAGTGGAAAGTAGTATTGTGTTACCCAATCAATGGACCAATTAAACTTGCCAAATACCTGGCTATTTAAAACCCTTACCCCCTTATAATCCCTAAACACAAGTACTTTATTCTAAAAAAAAAGCTGGCATGTTTTTTTTTAGGGGGATCATTTTTTTTTTTCCCTTTGAAACAGTGCACCTTGAAAATATGCAAACCTAACCATGCCCCTCTGAAAACTGCCCACGTGGAATCCCCCAATGCTACACAACTCCGCAAACCAATTTATAAAAAAAAGGTCATTGATATGATGGAACTTACATAAAACGTACAAACATTGTTAAACATTTAAATGAGGGGGGGGGGAGAGGGGGCAATCATAAGTTAAAATGACTTTATGCCAATTTTTAACACGCAAAAAATATTTAACACCTCTTTTCAAAATTTTTTATTTGAATATATTAAATGGTGCTTAAGAGCAAATGAAATTTTTTCAATCTTCATAAAACAAAATAAAGGATAATATGGGGCCCATTTTTATTTTAGTTTGGGAACTCATGGTCTGGCAATTTATACTGCTTTGATACATTAACTAAAATATCTGAGATTTGACATTGCAAAGTCATGAATTAATTGGCTATTTTATTTTTTTTGCTGGATGACTCATTTGAAAAATATGTAAAGGAAATTTATCAACATTGTTTGCAAAAAGAATTATTGTTTATTAAATTTTGAGAGGATAAAATGTAGATATTACATTTTTGTGTTATGTTTTTTTTTGTTCAATATGAAACTATAGAAGAACATAAAATCATTTTTTTTAAACGTCTGTGTTAGAGATCTACCTCAAGTATGCAACTTTAGGATAGTAAATCATTAGATACTCACTATGCAACTTTAGGATAGATCATCATTATGTACTCATTATGCAACTTTAGGATAAAAAATCATTATGTACTCACTATGCAACATTAGGATAGTAAATCATTAGATACTCACTATGCAACTTTAGGATAGAACATCATTAGGTACTCACTATGCAACTTTAAGATAGTAAATCATTAGATACTCACTATGCAACTTTAGGATAGAACATCATTATGTACTCACTATGCAACTTTAGGATAGTAAATCATTAGATACTCACTATGCAACTTTAGGAAAGAACATTATGTACTCACTATGCAACTTTAGGATAGAACATTGTGTATTCACTATGCAACTTTAGGATAGAACATCATTAGTTACTCACAAGTCTCTTGATTCCTCCATGCTGTCTAACGGTTCTCCTGGCTCTACGAAACTTAGCCACATTGGCAATAGTCTCAGCTGCCAGGCTCTTTAAATCTTTGTCTTGGTCTCTGAGTATCTTGACCATAGTTTGCAGCCCGCCAAGGTCAGCAATGGCCCGGCGGATTTGACCATTCCGTGAAATCTCCTTAAGAATTTTTAAGGCCCCAATCTGTGCATGAACAGTTTCGGATATTTCAACATGACTTTTTTAAAAGGTGCCTGTCCTAATTCTCACATTTATTTATTCTCACTGTCTGTTTAAAAGCAACCCCTGATAAATTTATTTTTTGCCACCAATTTCTGTAACCCTTGTTTCTTCTTTATGCTAATTTTAGTGTCAAGAAATAATAAAAATTACATGAATCCAAGTTTTAAATGATCCATGATGTGTCCTGTATTATAGGGTGTCATTACAAAATTAACCTGCTGTGTCACGTATACTGGATATCATTACAAAATGAACATCCTGTGTCTTGTACTGCTGGGCATCATGCCTGGAAGTACACATTCCCTATCTTACTGCTAGAAAGCAGCCTACAAAACTTTTTTCTTTTGTCTACAGCCATGTTTACATGATCCAGAAATTACCTTGCATTTGACTTCATCTGTGTCAAGTAAGTTAATGAGCACCTCTAGGCCTCCTACATCCCTGATAGCCAGCTGACAGGTTTCTTGATTCAGGTTGAAGTCCCGCAGGGAACACAGGGCGATGATTGTGGCAGTTTGGTTTCCTCCCTTTGTTAAAACAAAGAACAATGATGGTGTCAGTGTTCCATAGTCTACATGATAATCTCATTTTGGAAGATGAGGGTTACAGAGGTTTGATGATTTAAGCAGAGGTTGTTGGTGGTGAGCAGAGTTTGTCAAGGGTGACCAGGGTTTGATGATTTAAGCAGAGGTTGTTGGTGGTGAGCAGAGTTTGTCAAGGGTGACCAGGGTTTGATGATTTAAGCAGAGGTTGTTGGTGGTGAGCAGAGTTTGTCAAGGGTGACCAGGGTTTGATGAGGGAGACCACGGTTTGAAGGGTGACCAGAAGATGGGGCTGACCAGAGCTTGATCCAGAGGGTGACAAGAAGATGAGCCTGAATAGAATTTAATCCAGAAGGTGACCAGAAGATGAAGCTAAACAGGGTTTGATCTAGAGAGTGACCAAAAGATGAGAATGACAAGGGTTTGAAGGGTGACCAGAAGATAATAATAATAATAATTAAGTTTATTTGAAAAAATCATGCTCCATCCCCAAAGGCTCAAAGCGCGGTACAAAGTCAATCATATTAAGAGAAATGAAACAATCTATATTTTACCACAATGAAACACAAAACGCATTACTACAAAAACTGCAAACAAGCATAGCTATTCAAAGTCTTTCATCCCTTGCAACCATAAACAAAACAAGCCAATATACACCTAGGAGATAATGAAGCTGACCAGAGTTTGATGAGTCTGAGAAGTTTTAAGAGGCTGACCATTTTGATCCAGAGGGTCAAGTTTCAAAGGTTTCAAATTAAAAATAACTTATTTTTTCTAAGGTGCCAAAGACCTCAACCAATAATAATTTTAAAACATGTAAGAGCCCAACAAAGGCAAATACTGGAAGCTGAGGACTTACCTTCAAATATTTGACTAGCTTTTGTATCTGCCAATACTCTGTAGGTAGGTCAGCGTTTGCCTCATGTCTTCTTTCGATCACCTCTTCCTCCTCCTCACTCTCAGTAGAGCTTTCGCTGAACCTCTCCTCGCCATCAGTTTTTTCTTTGTTCTTGCGACTGTTAAAAAAAATTGTTTGGGTTTTGATTGTTTAAAAAATTTTGAATAAATCTGAACATTATCAATCTTTACTAAAATAATCTTTGCACGTATCAGCTTATTTATCAACTAGGCTACAACTTACTGCTCTGAACATTATAAATCTTTACTAAAGTAATCATTGCACAGATCAGTCTATACATCAACTAAAACTTACCATTCTGAACATTAGCCTATAAATCTTTACTAAAAGAATCATTGCACAGATCAACTTATACATTAACTACAACTTACTGCTCTGAACATAATAATCTTTACTAAAATAATAATTGCACAGATCAATTTATACATCAACTAAAACTTACTATTCTGAACATAATAAATCTTTACTAAAATAATCTTTGCACAGATCAACTTACACATCAACTACAACTTACTGTTCTGAAGAAAAAACTGACTGCTGCCTTTTTTTTATTCTCTGTTTATGAATACTGTCCATGGTGCTCTTGCTGCAACAGTAATTCAAAAATGAGACTTTCCTTAACAAACGTACTAATTTACATACAAATCAAAATTATCAATTTATTACATCTTTAAAGAAAACAATATAGCCAAAATTTATGCACTGAAACTAGAGTGCCCCAGCTCTTCATTACAGTGTTTAAAATAGTAGATGCATGTTGGATGGACCATAAAGAAATTCATGTTGATCTTATAATAGAATTACATTACTCAAGAGCATGAGTGATAACATAGAAAGGAGCTATATAACGAAAATTAAGAGAAAAAAAAATATTGTTATAAAAGAAAATCTGAATTATTTTTAAAAAAAAATAACCTGCTCCCACTGATGTTTAGTAATTTCTTTTAAAAATGTCCTGTTTTAATTACACTTTAAATTTTTACAAACTCAGCCATGTGTTTCATTGAGTATCTAACAAAAAATATTGTGTCATCAGCATATGAAAACGGTATGCTAATCAAGTTAAATACTTGAATTAATAAAACGTGAAAAAAACAATTACAATTTTTTTTTTAAAACTGAAAGTTGTTTAAAAGCTGAAACCAAAATGTAAAAGAACCAGCTGGGATGAAACTGATTTGTAAATTACTTCCACTGGTGGCGACGGTAATGAGGCAGCATCTCCCCTTTAGCTATCCTCACTCCAGCTTTGATAAACATACTCTCTACTTCCTTTAGGAAGGAAAAAAATGGAATGGCCAAGAAGATTTACTATTTGAGGATAAAAATTTAAATGATATATTCTTTTAGAATTCATTATTTTGTAAACATTTCAAGGAAAGAGAGGATGAGATCAGGATTATTTTTCGTAATATCCATTGCAGTTTAGTGGCAGGTGAGACATCCACTTTGCTAAAAACATTCGAATTTCTTGCCGAGTTAAACAAGTAAAATGATTAATCTGGCTCTCAAGTCAAGGATAACAAAAAAATTGTATGCATGGTGATCACCCTAATCCTGAATTGTGGGATTGCATATATACATCTAACAAATGTTTCTTGTTAGCAACACCCTAAAAATTTTAATTTTGTAAAAAAAATTTTTTTAAAAATCCCCCTACGATTGGTGTTCTTGTCTTTCCTGTTTGTCCTCCTCAACAGCCAAAATTTTCCACTTTAAGGATGGCTCCTTGGGCTTCTGCTGTGTCTTCTGTGACCTGTCCTTGACCGGCTGCTCTTTGTGGTTTGCCCGCTGTCTGTCTGACCTGTTTGTGTGCTCACCATCATCATCTTGACCATGTTGAGCCACACTCAGACCAGAGTCTTTGTCCCTGTGTTCTGTCACTGTGAACTCCTACACACAAAATTCTATGTTGTGCTTATTTCTCAGAAATAGTTTTACTAAAAATGTTCAGTGGTAACATGATGTGAAATGTTGTTAAGTTTAAAATTAATCTCATTCATTTAAGATTTCAAATGTAACCGTTGACGATAAATAAAAACCGGCAACAAACTAACATGAAATGAAAACAGAAAGAACACACAAATTGGTTTTGGGCGTAAATGGTGATGATAGCATGTTGGATAAATTAGGATGTTAGTGATGGGGGTGAAGCTGTACACATCAGTCATCAGGTAACTAGCCAGGTTTAAAAAAAATAAACAATGCACATCCTACCCAACAATGTGACAACAGATATTTAGATCAGTGGTATTTTGACTTGTGAATTTTTTTTTACAATCTATATTATATCTATGGAGGAGCACCTTAAGACCTACTCTATGGTCTAATAAGTTAATAGTGTTTAGGAATTCATAGAGTGGCCGCAAAGGCCTTGAGAAGTGCATGCAGAGCCCCCAAGGTTCCGTGAAAGCACAGGCTAGGAACCATTGATTAAGTTTATACATTTTTTAACTTCAACATTAATTTTTTATGTGTGCATCTAAAAATATCCTAACATGGCTCAGTCACTCTTTTGAAAGTACCGGTAATAAGAAGGTAACAATTATTTTTAATGGGAGATTCTTGAGACATTAATACATAATGTCCTGTATACTACATCATTATTAATTTCCATGAGATTTAGATGCTAAAGTGCCTCTAGGACTAGAAGGCCACTGGCTGTTAGTCATGTGGATGAGAGGTGGTAAAAATAAAAAAAAAAGCTTAAGTTTTTTTAAGTAGGGCCTACTGATTTTTTAAGTTAATGAAGTTGAGAAGTGGGAAATTATTTCTATTCACTTATTCACTCTATTTGCACATAATTAAGTAATTGGAACCCAAATAATTTTTATTGATTAAAATCCCTCTAAACTATGTACCAAATTTTAGCAGTGTAGAGATATAAATACAAATATTTGAATGCTATTTTAAAATCAAATCTAACTACTTTGGCCAGAGGAAGTTTATAAGAGGTTGGTTGAAATGAAATAATTCAAATTTAACAAAAGAAACAATGAGCTTCAAGTAACACTCAATGACAAGGGTTGCAAATTAAAGTTTTCCCCCATACCTGCTGTGTTATCATAGTAGCAAAGTGTGGAGATTTTGCTTTCAACAGTGACACCAAGTCCCTGTATGTATCACTGTCTGGGCGGTCATAGTCCAGTTGGCCATTCTTGTCATTAGTTGGTCCCTAAAGACAGACACAATGCACAGGTTCAACTTTAAGCAGGCATGAATAATGTTAAAAATTATTACAAAAAGAGATCACCTTGGGTATAATTTGATAATACATACAAGCAGAGAAATAATGATTTGTGCAAATAATCTTTTTTAACTCCTGATAATCTGTGTACTGGGTAACTCTTTTAGTCAATAAAAGAGGTCACGAATGTCTACTAAAATTTGAACATTTAATATTTTAAAGATACAACCTCTTGTGTTGGGGGGTATTCTGAAAGTCTGAATTCTTACTTTGTTCAAGTAATAACCGCTTGTGTTGGCAGTGACGTTTAATGTTGTGGGGCCATCAAAGCACTTAATGACCAGGTAACAGATGTCACCATTCAGCTGTCGCCAAGGTGCTGCTCTACAGCCGTTTTGATAGATAAAGTTGTCACCTGTAATAATGCAGTAAAACAACATTAGTGATTGAATACTTTTTCCTTTTAGCTCTGCAGGTAACCAAATTAATCAATAACCGTTTAATTAAACTTGCTATATGGCCTGTAAGAATACACTGAGGTCAGCTCTAAGGAGTTTTGGAGAAAGGGCCTTGGTAATGCCAAGTTATAAAATTAGCATTCAAAAAAACAAAAAAAAACAAGGACAGATCATGGACAGACATTTATGGACATCACTGCACACACCATAGAAGTTTATATCATCCAAGGCAAATATTGATTTCTCTGGTCCGCAGACTTTCTTCAAGACCATCACTTCCCCATCAACAATCTTAGGGTTCAGTCGCACATCACTGGAAGAAAATAGAAAAGGAAATGAGGCAAAACATTGGGGCAGCTGCATTAAATAAAATAAAATCTTTAATAAAGCAGATATGATACATAAAATAAAAAATATATTACACACAATACAACACTAACCAGATTTAAATAATAACCAGATGGTGCTGTTTTTTGTTGTTGATGGAATGCATTCGGACTGTATTCCATATTTTTTATTTTGATGAGATGATTTTACATATGAGTGTATAATCCAAAATGCTTAGCACAACATCAGTTACAGTCCTTTTATTTTTTAAAGGAAAGATTACTGCAAATACTTTGACAAACAAAATAAAACTGAACACATATGACACATTCAAAACATGTGCATGCAGGCATTACACACTTTTTAAAAATGCATATAAAACTTACTTTATCAAAATTGTGTTTGAAAAATGTTAGCCATGCATGCTAAACTGTAAAAGGTCATGTTACAAATATTTTTGAGATGTTTTGATTAAATTATGACACAAAAATTGTAAGGTAACACCCAGAATAATTAACTTAGATATCATTTTTAAACACTAACAAAAGATTTATGGAAAATTTAAGTGCAACAAACACACCTCCAGAAAAACAACAACAACCCAAAAAAAAAAAAAACCAAAAAAAAAAACCAACAGAATTTTAATGTTTAATAGATGTTAAAATGTAGATATACCACATAACTTGCATGAATGTGAGAATAACAGTTTTTATAATCTAATATAAAGATAATCTGATTGTCAAAAAAGGTGTTTCTGGAATGCGTAAACATTGCATTAAAAAAATTTAAAGGAAAACAGCTATAACCTACAAATTAAGTAGGCCCTAAATGATCAATACTAACTTTGTTATTTTAATGATGCTTGCACTCATCATCTGCTCATCTAATCGCAACAACTTCAGCCTAAGGCTCAGCATCCTACGTTTCTCTTCTATTTCTTTGCTTTTCTCTTCAGCATCTTCTCCCTATGGGACATTGTAAAAAAAAATGATGGCATTATCTGCAGATAAACATTGAATCAATTGAAGCTGTTTTTTATTTTAAAATTAATGTAATAAGATTAAATCTGAACAATGAAGAAAATCATTCTCTAAAATGGTTAAATTTTAATGTGTAGTATCAAAAATATAATACATGGTCGGTACAATTCATTAAAATTTTTGTAAAAAATATTCACAACCTTCTAATAATTTTTTAAACTCACTGTTTGTTTTGTCAGAGCTTCAATTTCTTTTGTGATCTCATCATGAAATCGCATAATGGAGTTATCAGACCCTTCTACTGTTGCAAATCTATCTCCAAGCATATTCACGATAGGATCACGGTTTGCTTGAATAAAATATATAATGATATGACAACATTGCTATAATATTTTTCTTTATGAAATGATTACAGTCAGATGAGAATTAAAAAAAAACCAATGGTAACAAAAGTTATCTGTCTCGTCTTTTATATCAGTCATATGATAGACCAAAACAACTTGCTTTTTCATTAGTTTAGAAAATAAGGAATGCTTTTTTGATTAGATTTTAGATCAAAATTCCCATTACAAAGTATTTATAGTTACAAATGTTTTTTTCTTAGTTTGAAAGTTTCTTTCCTCTTCTGATAATTGATGGTTATTTTTCTAAAAATATAATTAGAATTATTTTCAATCAAGCCCAATAGAAATATAATTCAGTAAAGTAGTTTTGAAACTTAAAAACTTGATTAAAAAAACAACAACAAAAAACATGAAAAATTTTATGTCAGATATTTTGAACACTTGCCTTCCAAACTGGCTCTTAGCTCCACCATCTTTTTATCACCAGCTTTTTGAAGCACATAATGGGCTTGTCCAAGGGTCAAGATATTCATTACTCCATCTTTCAGCTCAAGTAATCGTGCCTTGCCTTTGGGTGAAGTTGCTTCTGAGTAGATGCTTGTATAACTGTTTATTAATTAAACAGATAAGTTTATTTTAATAATTATTTGGAAGATAAAAATTGTATTTTTAAAAATTAAACCTGAATAAACATTTTTAGAAATTGTATGTGGGCTAATTAAGCAGAGGGTGTCAAATTATTTTAAATGAGTATGATTTGCCACCATTTCAATTTAAAAAAGATTTCTTTAAACACTCATCCGTACTCGTCGCCATTGCAGCTGGGGCTTAGCATCCCCCCGCCCTTTTGGTAAGTCCTTACTACATCACAGCTAGAGTTAGAAATCTTTCTGCCATACAAGTTAAGCCAATATTACTATTATGTAAAATATATATATACAAAATGTTATAGTGGCTGCAATATACAACGTCCCAAAAAGACACAGTAATTTACCTAACAACATAGCCTGGTCCTTCAATATCAGATTTTGTTAATGAAGTTTTCCATGTCAGTGGTTTCTTAAAAACCAACTGACTTTCCTCTTGTGAGCTTCCTTCTTCTGCAAAGTGCAATATCATATTTAGGAGTTCTTCGTTAATGGCTGTAAACTCCAATTTCCCAGTGCTTCCATCTTGAGCAGATGTCCACTGTGCTGCTCTACGTAGAGTTTGTCCCATTGTTGTCCTATTTTTTGCTGCACTTCTTGTTAGAAGTTACTCTTAATTTTGATTCAGAGACACTCCTAAATGATTATCAAATTGAAGTTTAAATGACCATTCCTTTTTTCAAGTACTAGGAGGAGCCAGTAATAATGCATTCCTATACAAATGTAATATGTTAATTTCCAGTGATAGGAATAAAAGATGTCTATTTAACAAATATATATATTATATATTTTAGTAGATTGTTAATTCCACATATTTACATATTGGCTACAAAAAAATTGTTAAAAATTTTGTCAACTCAAAATTTAAAATTATAATTAATTCACATTGACAACTGATTTTGTTTTAAATTAAAATTATAGTTATAGTTATAGTAATAGTAATAGACTTCACTTACTCATGTAACAGTAACCTACTAATACGATTATAAGCAGTACTGTAGTATAGTCACATACGATTTCATCTACTTAGGCTAAGCATATTAATTATTATATTATTATATAATTTAAAAGTTTATAAGTTTATAAAACACGGTACTCAGCAAACTACTAACTGGATTGTAAATAGTATTCTTGATTAGTGATGATTAATCATGATTAGCAATCAAAACAATGACCATATATGTTGTTTCATAACACATTATGTCGGGCGCATAAAAATAATATTTCAAACTTAAAAATAAAAACCTTATCTTGTCACAATCACGGATAATTGCCAATATTATATAAAAACTTACAGGCATATGTTTAAATTTGTTATAACTCGTCTGCTTTCCCCAAGTACGAGCATTGGCTTCTGTAGCAACTGTTGTCAATAATCTTTGCGCATGCGCGTTATCCTTACGATAGTCTCGCATTCTTTATTTTAAAAAATAAATAAATAAAAAAATAATACAATTTTTTAAATATTTTTTTTATTTTTTCATTTTGATGATTATTTTTTGTTGCACTCCATTATTATATTCTTATACAGATCATACATATTTTCAGCATAATTTTATAATAAATTTATAATTGAGAATTCTATTTCTATCAACACCATCCAAAACCTTATGTCAACAAAATGTCCTTGATGTCAACACAATGTAGGTCACAAATTAAATTTGGTTTCCCTTCGTGTGATCTTACTCCTTTCTTCCTCTCTTTCTTCCTTCTATTGGGCTTGTTAAGTTTTCTCACACTTCTATACACTCTCAAAAACATTTGAATAAATTAAAATAAAAAAGACACGAACATCATTTATTTTTTTATTTTTTTATTTTCTATTTTGATAAATATTTTATCATTTCATACACTCATTAAATATGTTAAAGCGAAAAAAAGGCACAGTTAAATAAATTGAAGGCCCCATCGAAAGATGTTTGTCATTAAGAAAAGTTAAATGATGTTTTTTCTCAGATTTAGTTGTGGAGTATTCAGGGGATGGTGGGGTAATCACGGATTTTGGGGTGATCAGGGAATGGTGTGGTAATCAGGGAGCATTTTGGGCATTCCTGGAATGTTGGCATTGTCAGGGAATGGTGGTTTAATCAGGGAATGTTGAAGATTTTAGGGAGTGATGGGATGGTCAGATAATGTTGGGATAGTCAGCAATTTTTGGGGTGGTCAGGGCATGGTGGGGTAGTCAGGGCATGTTTGAGATTATAGTGAGTGGTGGGATTGTCACATACTGTTGGGATAGTCAGCAATTTCGGGGTAGTCAGTAAATGGTGGCGTATTTAAGGAAAGGTGGCGATGTGAGGGAATGTTGGGATAGTCAGAGAATTGTGGGGTGTCTTCAGGGAATAGTAAGATAGTCAGAGAATTGTGGGCGGTCTTCAGGGAATAGTGAGATAGTCAGAGAATTGTGGGCGGTCTTCAGGGAATAGTGAGATAGTCAGAGAATTGTGGGCGGTCTTCAGGGAATAGTGAGATAGTCAGAGAATTGTGGGCGGTCTTCAGGGAATAGTGAAATAGTCAGAGAATTGTGGGGGTCTTCAAGGAATAGTGAGATAGTCAGGGAATGGTGGGGGTCTTCAGGGAATAGTGAAATAGTCAGGGAATGGTGGGAGTCTTCAGGGGATAGTGAGATAGTCAGGGATGGTGGAGGTCTTCAGGGAATAGTGAGATAGTCAGGGAGTGGAGGGTAGTTAGGGATTGGTGGGGAAGTCAATCATCCATGAGAATATAAATTTCTGTCAAACAGGTCAATATTTTGTGTGGATGAGAGCGTTAGAGAGAAAGAGAGAAAGAGGAAAAAAAAAGAGAGAGAGAGAGAGATAGAGAGAGACAGAGAGAGAGAGAGTGTGAGGGAGCGTGAGATAGAGAGCGAGAGTGAGGAGGATTTTATAAAAACAATTAAAATAACGGGAATGTGGCAAATTATTCCAGATTAACTTTTATAAAATCTTTCTCTGTCTCCCTCACAAAATATTGACCCATTCGACAATTGTTTAAGTATTGATTTCGAGGCGGAAATTAAGTAAAGTCTAGCAATCCTTGTATTGGAGGTTTAGTTGTATTAGCAGTTATAAATTGATAAAGACATAAGCGGGACATATTTATGTAAGGGGATTGTAACAAGTGTAAATTTTTAAGCTCTAACAGGTCTAATCAAAGCTATCTGTAGTTCATAATGACACAGATGATATAGGCCCCCATGCCCCAAAACAACAGCCCTTTAAATGACCGACTTGTATTCTAGATATTATATCGTTTTTTTGAGCTCGTGCGATAAAATTAAAATTAAAAAAAATGTGTGCTCGGGAAAAAAAGTCCTTACGATTAAGATTGAGTTGTTTGATTGAACAGATCCTGGCAGTAGCAGTAAGCTTTCTTTGTAACATCTGGCTCGCAATCCGCCTGACCTTCATAAAAGTTTAATCTGTCAATTGTTTCTCCGACTGTCACCGACAGAGTGTTGTTGACTTCCGCCAAGTTCAGCGCTTCAATATAATGCAGCAGATCCGTATCCTCACATTTCGTCGTAGTTATCGTTCCTTCGTACAGGGCGCCACCTGGCGAAGTAATGAATTTGATTTTAAATACTCTCTGCTCCTTGCCATCATCTTTCTTCAGTGTGATGTAGGCGACGTTAACAATCTCTTCTAAATGTAAGTTCGCACACTTCGTTTTGTTCGTTTTGTGATTAACTGACCTTAGAACAAGATCGACTAATCCATGACTTAATTCGGACGCGCTGGGAAGCTCTTGTATTCGACCCTGGCCACACAGACAAAACTCCATTGGGATGGGGATGTCTTCACACACTCTTGACTTCGGCAATTCCCCGAAAAGAGATGCCCCGTGAATTCCTGGAATTAAAGGACCCGTGCGATCAGACTTGAAATAGATGAGATCCTTCAAGGTTGCGTGTGTGTCGAAATGGGTCGTGAGTCGCTCAGTGTTTGTTTTTAAATTTCTTGCAGCATCCGGATACTTGTCCAAAAACCATTTGGGGAAAGTCAGAATCGTATAGGGAGCGCGACTTTCAATTAAGCCGTTAAATGTTTGTCGGAGCCGCCCCCATCGGATGCCGTGATCAGAAAACGACACCAGCAACGTTTTATTTAAATGTCCGCTGTCGTTGAGGTATTTATAAAAGTCGTAAGTGTGATCGTCGGCCATTTTTGTGGTCGTTGCGTCATCGTGTGAGATCCTTGTTTGGAAGTACATGGCGAACAGCGGCTCGCCTTTGAATGTTTCTAGATACTTTTTAACGTATTCGTAGTGAAAGGTAATCTCCGGCAGATTACCCAGGCAATGGCGACCGGCTTTCCATATAGAACTGTCATCCTCGATTGCCAGGCAGATCGGGCGACTGTAATGATGTGTTGGTGGGATTCTAAATCCTTTTCGCCCCAAGTGAAACGCCCCGAGGGTGGGCTGGTCCTCCGTGTACAGTGTCCTATACCCGGCGGTCTCAAAGTCCTTCCAAACGAAGTCGAATGTGTCCAAGAATCCGGAAGTCCGCCACCATCTTCTGATTTCGTTTTCGTAGCTTCCGGTTAAGAGGGCCAAGACGTTGGGGAAAGTGTTCACGCCGACCTGCGTGTGCATGCTCAGGTCGAATGAGCCCAGCTCGTTCATCGGGAACTCGTAGGTTTTGTTCATCGCCCTCATGAAGTGATTGCGAGAAACTCCATCCATTCCTATCATGACGACGTTCAGCGTTTCTTTCGGGCTGAACGTGACATCACGCCTCTTGAACTTGAAAGACAGCTCTTCTGCCAAATCTCGGCGTTTGGGAACGAGGGTGTGGTAAGTTTTAGATGTCGTGCCGGATGCGTTATTTTCACACACGCTCACAAGAAATTCAACATTTTCTCTCAGGCGTATCCCGGAAGTGAAGCTGTCGCTCCACCCCCCGAAGGTCATATTTTTATCCCCTGACGGGTGGACGAGGATCTCCTGATATTTGCATGATTTGAAATCAGCAATGGCCCTGACCCGTGTTTGGTTGACCTCTAGCCTGTTACCTCTGACGTAGGTCAGATCCGGCATGTAGCCGTCACATTTAACCCGGCGCCTTTCCAATCCGGACAATTTCATGACCTCGGGTGTAAACGGATCGATATCCGGAAAAACACAGGCAAGGCTGTCATTGGGAGCAAATTTTTCCGTAGCATTTCCGGAAATCCCCAAAAGCGTCAGCACACTTTGGCCAAACTGGTAGCCCTCGTTGTGAACTAGATTCTTCATCCTAAAAGTCAATGGGGCAGCAACTTCGTAGTGCTCTACAGCCAGAAGCCACAACGACACGATCACCAAAGTGGCGAACACTTTGGGTATGAAGCGTTTTGATGAGCCTTGAGATGAAACAAAACACAGAGCGTTTGTTAAAGAAATTAATGACATTAAAACAACTCAATAATTTTTTTTCAAAGTTTAAATAAAAAAGAAAAATATTTTGCAAAGGTTGCCATTTCTATCTAAGTTGCTGTATTCAGAGAATTTTTTTGCTCGAGGGGCCGGGGGTTGGGGGGGGGGTGGGATGGGAACCAGAATTTGCTTTCTAAAAATTTTGTTTTTTTTCGAGTTTTTGTTAAAGTGGTTTTGAAAGAAACATTATTATTTATTTTTAAAACAACTTTACATTCCATAGTGGAATGAATTTTTTTCCTTTTTTTTTTTGGTGCCAAACTGGCCATTCGGGTTAAGTTGTACAAATTCAATTTTATTGAGATTTGATGTGTTAAATTTGCTGAAGTCAGATTTCGAAAAGACAAAATCTGGATTGTGCAAGATAATTCATTACTGTGCTTTGAAATCATGACTAAAATGCTAAAAGTTTCTCATGATAAATAAAAAGGAATATGAGACAGAGCATGAAATGGAAAGTTTGACCTCATCAATTCACATCGCAAGGAATTGCCTGAATGATACGAGATAAAAATCACAAGAAGACACTGATATTCAAATATTGGATGAGATTGTGAGGAAAAACAATATTTTCCAGAAAATCAATTTTGATATATATACAGAATATACGAAACACTAGATCTTTACTAAATAAAAAAACAACAACAACATAATTTAAAAGAAAATAAATAAAATCTGAATATTTGGCACCTATTAATGTAAGAAGATGCAATAACTCGAGCAAAAGGAGAATCGAGGGTTGGAAATGAATGCAGTAAGACTCACAATGATATCCCACACACGAGATTGCGCTTCTTGGCATGTTGCGGAAAACAAACTCGACGCTTGACCACGACAAGAAAGTTTCTGACGGTGGCCGCGCCTCATACCGACCGCATCTGTCGCGTGATCGGTTCGATTTTTTTTTTTGTTGTCATGGATAGTCTGTTGATTCTGTTAATGTTCATGTGTTGCCCCGTTTTAAATCTCGTTCCGTTTTATAAAGCGTCCCATTTCACACATCGTCCCGTTTCACACATCGGCCCGTTTCACAGATCGTCCCGTTTCACACATCGTCCCGTTTCACACATCGTCCCTTTTCACACATCGTCCCGTTTCACACATCGTCCCGTTTCACACATCGTCCCGTTTCACACAGCGTCCCGTTTCACACATCGTCCCGTTTCACACAGCGTCCCGTTTCACATCTCGATCTTTTTCTAATCGTCATGCATATTGTTTCCTGGCCCTTGATATCCAAGAACCAATGACTCTTAGAAATCTTTTAAGGAATTTTCACAAAGATCATCATTAATAAAAACCTCCTTATTTTATGATGATTTTCTTTTCCGGAGAGAGGAAACGAGGAATTAAAGCAATATTTATTTTTTTTTAAAATTGTTTGTTTGGCATAAGTCCGTCATCAAAAAAAAAAAGCGGGAAATAGCCTATGTCTCTGTGAACTGATCGGGCAATGTCCGATCTTTTCTTGATTGTGGGGTGTGGCCGGCCAGTTTTCGAAATGGTACGCGGTGACCTGCCATAATCTAAAGTAAAAAAAAAAAAATTGTCCTGAGCAGATTTTGGGAAGTCTTCATCATTTCATTGTTTAAATAGTGTGCTGTAAAAAAGGATGCATTCATCAAGTCAAGCTATTCGATATTATGATAAAACTGTACAAGAATGAGAGAGACGCCCCCCCCCCCCCCCAATAATCTAAAGTAAAAAAAAAAAAATTGTCCTGAGCAGATTTTGGGAAGTCTTCATCATTTCATTTTTTAAATAGTGTGCTGTAAAAAAGGATGCATTCTTCAAGTCAAGCTATTCGATATTATAATAAAACTGTAAAAGAATGAGAAAGACGCCCCCCCCCCCCAGGCGATTAGGAATTTCTTTCTTCAGCACGGTTGAAAGGACACTCGGCCGGACCACACTGCAGACCCTGGCTGAATTCATCTGCCAAGATTCCCAGTGTTGCGCGCCATTGTCGTCGTCGTCGTGGTCATAAATAATGCTAACGTCTGATTCTAAACTGAATGTTCTGTTTGACAACATGCAAGCACTTATAAATCTAATTGTCTAAAACAGTGGCGAAAACGAATGGGAGGGTGGGGCTTGGGGGTGTTCCGCCCCTTACGACACTTTTTTCTCTATTTATGGGAGCAGGGCGGCATTTTCGGCCTAGTCAATATAATAAATAGGGAATTTAAGGATCAAAACACGAAAGTAATATTTTCCCATCAATTACTACTAATTATTAACAGAAACTCTGAAAAGTTTGACCCACTTCTATACAGCGTTTTTTCCCATATCTTGGTTCTTATTTTTACATGGTTCTTAAAAAAAAAAAAAGTTTCCATGCCGGGCCAGTTACGACATATAAAACATACATCGCTCTTTCAGGGTTCGTCATTTCCAGGTTTCACTGTACCAAAACAGCAAATAATATATCTATATAGACAGGATTAGATTGGTGTTTAGATTGCAATGGACTGTCACAGACTGCCTTAGACTGACATAGACTGCCATAGACTTCCACAGACTTCCATAGACTTCTATAGACCTCCCCAGACTGCCATAGACTTCCATCAACTGCTATAGACTTCCATAGACTATACAATGAGATTCACCATTCCCCGAGCTATTGATGTTAAAATTTAAAGCACACCCGTCTTACATCCTCTGGCCATTTTGAATTAAAGCTTAAAATATTTCACAAAAGAAAACACGCATACGTATACAATGTGAATCATGTTTCTAAACAAGGCCTGCATAACTAAAAAATTAAGGCGGGCCTTAACACCTTATGAAAAGCTTGTGCGACCCGAAAGAAAATAGGACAGGGGCGAAAGCTATTAAGAAAATAATCATTATTTTAAAAAAAATATTTTGTTACTTCGCGGGCCGCAAAGTTAGTGCTGGCGGGCCTCATGTGGCCCGCGGGGCGTACGTTATTCAGGCCTGATCTAAAATATTCTCCCATGTTAACAAATTAAGACCACGCATAGTAAGGTCACCGTCGTGACAGCCTCTCACAAAGAGGATTAATGAAACGATATCGCAAACTTAAAGAGGCACTAAAGATTAATTTTTCCCACTTGAAAAAAAAAAAAAAAAATTTAAAATGTTATATTTTTAAATCGCGGATAACGGATTTTTTTATTTTCTATGTATTTAAAACCCTGATAAGATCACTTTACGAGTGCGATGATTTTTTTTCTTTTTTTAAATTGTCATTCAGACATCATTAAGTATAAATATCTTTAGATTCCGATGACCCTGTTGACCATTGAGATTAAAAAACAAAACCGGAAGCATGTGCAGCGTAGTTTCTCGAAACGAAAACATTTTAATCCATCAATGATTGACAGACGATCTTTTGACAAATGTTTGTCGTTTCAACACACAAAGAAACGGTGAAAATAGACACTACACTATTTGAACAGCTGCCCAGAGGGGTTGAAAGGGTGACGTGGGTAAGTAGGGGTGGGATGAGGGTCGATAAGTAGCAGGAGAGAGAGAGAGTGTGTGTGTGTGTGTGTGTGTGTGTGTGTGTTTGTGTGTGTGTGTGTGTGTGTGTGTGTGTGTGGACGTTTGATTGGGGAATATATGGCGAGGAGGCAGGTAGTGTTTATTCCTTTTATCCCAAAATGAAGATAAATAATCCCGGTATATACATATATATATATATATTTATTTATTTACATTATACATACGTTTTTAAAACCATCACGACATATTATAACCATTGGGGAAAAAATGTCTAAAACTGTGTGAAAACCACCATAAATGAATCGTTTTAATTAAGGAATGCACATTTTTGTAGCAAGGAGGTATGTTGAATAGCTGAAAGAAAAGAAAATAACTGTTAGCTCAAATAAAATGAGCATTCGTTAAGCAGTCAGTAAGGTAGAAAGGTGATCTAAAAAAATTGAGATATCAAAACCATCTAACGTTATCATATTTATGGAAAAATATTTGTAGGACAGCCCCACGTAAAGTTGCGTCACTAGGGTTGGTGTCACCCAGTGCGGGATGTTGTCATCACCCCCCCCCCCCACTCCAGAGTTCCTAATAGACTTCCTCCGAGTATGTCCACTCTGGCGACCCACTACTCGGGTAGCAACACGCCTAGTAGTCCACTGCTGTCTTGTGGCACCCTTTTCTGCTATGGTTCAAATTTTAAAAAATAAAGGTGGTACTGTTTTATTGTGGCACTATATTAAGGTGGCAGCCTGTTCTGATGGTAACTTTTTTTTTATTTTTTATTTTTTTTATTGCTCCCTGCCCTGGTGGCACCCTTTTCTTAAGACTCCCTGCTCTGGTGGCCCACATTTCTTAAGACCCCCGGCTCTGGTGGCACCTTTTCTTAAGACTACCTGCTCTGGTGGCCCACATTTCTTAAGACTCCCGGCTCTGGTGGCACCTTTTCTTAAGACTACCTGCTCTTATGGCCCCCATTTCTACTGTTCTGATTGTAACTTTTTTTTTATTTTTTATTTTTTGTGTTGCTCCCTGCCCTGGTGGCACCCTTTTCTTAATACTCCCTGCTCTGGTGGCCCACATTTCTTAAGACCCCCGGCTCTGGTGGCACCTTTTCTTAAGACTACCTGCTCTGGTGGCCCACATTTCTTAAGACTACCGGCTCTGGTGGCACCTTTTCTTAAGACTACCTGCTCTGGTGGCCCACATTTCTTAAGACTACCGGCTCTGGTGGCACCTTTTCTTAAGACTACCTGCTCTGGTGGCCCACATTTCTTAAGACCCCCGGCTCTGGTGGCACCTTTTCTTAAGACTCCCTGCTTGGTAGCCCACTTTTTCTCATGGTACTCTACTGGCACGCGGCTCATGCATTTAAACTACATCAGTTATTGAACCGACTCTATCGAGGTCTGACAAATTACGTTAATTGGTTTCGAACCCTTGTGAGGGAACCCTCTGGTGCGGGACTAACTACACGTATCACTCCTGGTGATGTGATTGCCAACAATTTTTACTACTTTGTCCCTAATATTTCTTTAAAGAAAAAAAATGTTTGCTGTATCTTTTAAAATGTAGATTTTAATTAACCGCGTAAGTGAGATGCTTAAAAAGAATATAATCTAATATTTCATCTTCAATTCGTAGCAAACGTTTTAATTCAACTTGATGGCGTGATCGTAAGTTAATTTCTCATTCATTCACTCACTCGTGCAGTATGAAGAATTGGTGGTCTTATTTGTTTGAAACTGTGTAAAGCTTTCATAGGAATACGAATACACACATCGGACCTTTTTTTCCTTCTTATATTTGAGTGACCCACGATTAATTTTTTGATCATCCTGGACCCTGGTTTAAATTCAGAGTTTGCCCTCTCTTAGATGGGTTGCCGTCCAAGGCTAACGGGTCCCATCCACCCGGGGTGCTTTGGATGTTGGCTTTGGTGGGGACTGAACTGCAGACCACCAGCCATTTGGTTTGAGACAGTTTAGACCGCTCGGCCACCCAGCATCCAAGATGACCTAACATGACGTAAAAGCATAATATTACCGAAGGTACACATTTGTACAAGAAATCGAGAACACTTTTTCGTTAGACGTGGTTCAAGAATAGATGACAGTTTTGACCCACACGTGGTAAATTTACAGGCATGAGCTAAAAAATTATAAACCATGAATTGAAACGTCTAAAACAAATATTTAATATAGTTTTTTATAAGATGTTTATCTGGATGTTTAAAGCAGCTGTTTGCATGTGTACACTGTCGGAGGATTATAGGATTTCCGGGATTTTTCGGCGAGTGGTGTGTTTAAATAGAGTGATCGGTTGTCCCGCGTTTAAAATATATTTAAACATTTGACTCTCTGAGGCCAGAGTTGGGCCATTTGGAATGTCAGTCTTTGTTTAAATATATAGGAGAGGAAGGAGAGGGGTAGTTTGTTGAATATGTAGGTAGGTTGGCGGTTGGTTGGATATGGATTTAGATTGGAAGATTGGTAGGTTGGTTAGCACATGGTTGGGTAGACTGACAGAAAAATAGATTGGTAGATAACCCATTATTAATTCGGCATCTTTTCCGCATAAGGAATAATTTTTGATAACATAATATGTTAAAAAGTAAACTTCACTAAGTAGCATGCGCACCCTCCCCCCGTGGAGCTGATGCCAAATGAAAAAATTCTATATGGTCAAGAAGTACACTTTTAAAGCTCTTGTATACGACTTTTGCGTAAAATCTGGACCGAGACCTATTGGCCAAATGTGCTTGAAAAAAACAACTTATTGTACTTTTACAAAGCAAATTTTGTCAACCCATTGTCTTAATGATTCATCGATCAATCCATGTGCAGATTTGATCAAGCCTGTGAAGGAGTAAAAGTGAAAACAAGCTTATCTCTCCTACGGTAAACTACTTATTTTTGAGCCTCAGCGTGTGATGCGTTGCTTTACTCTATTTACCTGCTGTGAGCATGCGGCACACGGAAGAATACAGCCTTACTCCGCGGCTTTTTTTTTTTTTTTAAATTAAACGAGAGCATTCTGCCATTAAAATGCTTGGATNCTGCCATGAAACTGCAGGTATAGAACCGTTTACCGAATGTACTAGGGAGGACATTTTTTCAAAAAAAAAAAAAAAAATTGAAATCAGAGATTTCTGTTTACAGACCAGACTTATCTGATGAGCACTTTCACGACCTTTAAAAAAATAATAGTTTGTGTTACCGTTGAGTTCGAATGAATGCAATTGTGCCAGAAAAGCATCAGTCTCATGATTCCCACTGTTGTAAAAAAAAATTAAAAATATGGTAATAAGGGGAAGAAACTGCATTCAGGCTAGGAAAAGGGAAATGAGCGAAACAAAGTATGGGATACTTGGAAAAAAATAACCTTTTTTTAAATACTGTTTAAGTTTTTTTTTTTTTGCTGATGAAGGCTTCCTGCCGACACGTTCCTTGGTTTGTTGCGTCCTTTTTTCAGGTTTCCCCATCATTTCTTTCGATTTTCTACTTTAATGTTTCTCCATCTAATATTATATTTTGTTGTCTAAACTATTTAAAAGGGATCTGTGCCAGAAAAGACACACCAATATCTCACATGACTTAAATAGTTTATCTTACAATATTTACATATTCGTTTTCATCTAGTATACATTATTGATGTATTCAGGTCATACACGCAGGCCAACGTGATTTTGATACAACCCACCCCCCCCCCCCCTGACTGTCATAACCCAACGAGATCTTCTTCTTACAGGCACTTGTAAAACGAAAATTTGATCGATCCATGGCTAGGGCATAAACTCATACCCACCCCCCCCCCCCTGACTGTCATAACCCAACGAGATCTTCTTCTTACAGGCACTTGTAAAACGAAAATTTGATCGATCCATGGCTAGGGCATAAACTCATATCTAATTGTAGATTTGTACTCAAATGATTTCAGATTTCAGATTTCATGCTTTTTTGTGTTACAAATGCTAATGTCTTTGATACATTTCTAAAGTTCTTCGGAATCATTTTTCTAGGATACCTAAAGTGCACTTAACTACAATGTACTGACCTTCAGTTTAATGACCTACGGTGTAATGACCTACAGTGTAATGAACTACCCCGTAATGACCTGCAGTGTAATGAACTACAGTGTAATTGCCCACAGTGTGCTGATTTACAGTTTAATGACCTGACGTGTAATTAGCTACAGTGTAATGATCTACAAATGAAAGACCTACAAAGTAATAACATGAAATGTAATGACCTGCACCATAATGACCAACAATGCAATAATGTACAGTGTTACATGTTTTGGGCCAAAGATGGTTTTACCGTATTTCAACTGCATTAGATTTACAAACACGGGTTTAAATACGTGTTAATCTAAATGAACGGGACGTCACCGTCCTTTGCCCTTTACACAAGAAATTATCACAATTGTAAGGTAAAGATTCATTCAGAGTATACTAATAGCCTGTGTTTTAACTGTACAAATGTAATGCAATTACAGTGCAAATTTCTTTTTTTTAAAATAAGGAATATTGAAAACCAACCTTAGGAGACAAAACTAAGTCTATCAGCTGACACGAATTTTTTATTAGCTTTCTCTTCAATTTTTTTATTTTTATTTTTGGTTTTTATTTTTTTTTCCTTGGCCACAGAAGAAGTTTTTTAAAAGACGAACCGGTTTCAGTTAAACCGTAATGGGGTGGTTCAGTTTTGCCAAATGGAATACAAACGCGCCCGCGGCCGATGATAATCCTCCATTCAAGGCAAAATGCCCAAACCCCAAAGAAGGAAAACATAAAAATTAAAGAAATCAAATGTCGAAGAATTCAGCTGCAGTTACTAACAGCAAGTTGTTGACGGACCTGGTGTGTGGGACACTCGCATGGGCGATGACTCTTCTGCGAATCTTGTCATCAATTCTGTCGCTGCAAATACACGAGGTTATCACACGTTCCTCCATGTACAGAAATTCGGAACGCGATTCACCGCTGAGGATAAAGACACGGTGGAGTTTTCAAAAGAGATATCTGGAAAAGGTTTTGCCAGGGACTTCTGTATTCTGGTTCTAGCTTATGGTGACTGCTTTGAAGGTGAAGTCGATGGATTGACTTTGATGGAAGAATGTTGTCGTCGCGTTATTTTGATTGACACTCGGTCGAAGGATGAAGACAAAAAGCAGAAACAGCTTGATGAACTATATTTTTTGTCTCCATGGTAGACAATTTGCGTTGGAGGGAAAAACTTTACACAAACAATAATTTTCGCGAGGCCAAGGAGCAGCGCAAAACATATATTGTAGAATCCAAACTGCCAATTATCGAAAAGAAAACCCACGAAGAAACGAAATTCATCATGCACAGTCTTGAAATGATACAAAAAGCAAAGAGTACAGAGAGTACGAAGCAGGACCTATGGCAGCTTAAGGAAAAAGCCATAGAATTGCACGAAAGCGTTATAGATCAAGATCGTAGAACGGGTGTCCTTCTTGCCCTCGCGCAAACCGTCGAGAGCTTAATGCACGTCATCGATGACGAAATTATAGTTTTTGACAAACTAAGCGATTCAAAGGATAAACAGAAAAAAGAGGAAGAGAAACATGTGAAGGCGCTTGAGAAAGATATGAAACGACAAGTACGAACGTCATCCGAGACAGTGTAAACAGGACGAGGAGCGCAAGATTAAGCTTCGGCCTCAGAACGAATCAAAGAGCAGGAGCAAAAGACGAAGTTGGAGAATGAAGCCTTAAAGAGAGAGGAGAAGTTTCAGATGTTGAGAGATAGAGAACGACGAAAACAGCAACAACAGCTAGACGAAAGGAATAGAAAGTACAACCATGTCACGAAAGTTAATGAGAAAAAATATCGGTCTGATGATTTTAAATATTTTTTTGGTGACTGTTTTGATTAATATGGGTAACTTCCGTGATTTGAAAAAAAGTATAGTTTTCTCTTCTTCAAAATCATAGGTACGCTAACTGTTAAAAAAACACTAAATTAAAAACATGTCTCATATCATTTCATAACACATGGTGCATGGTGCACAATTTTTCTAGATCTGGGCCCCAGCACTTCTTTTCTTCGATTTCCCGCCCAGCCAACACATAAAGTCTGAACCGTAGGACAGCCATGTCTGACAGGCTACGACAAGTTTTGCTTTATAAACATAATTTTGTAGAATTTCCAGAAAATGGTTTCAGATATAAATTTTACAACTTTTCTAGAAAATCATATTTCTTGAAAATAAAAATGTAATGAAATAAATGAACAATCTTTTGATGACAATGGTTGTGGGACCTTCATTTCATCAGACGGAGGAGTTACAATAATCAGTGGATATAGAATTGTGCAGGAATTTATATTGAAAGTACGATACATGTATTATTTCTGATTGCTATTTTTTTTTATTTAGATCTTTATTTCAATCACAGTGAAATACTTATGGCACTTAAATTATTGGCTATTTTTCTTTGTTTAAATTTTGTCGTTAAACTTTAAAGACTTTAGAAATTACAGTAGAGTAATTTCAATGTTACATTAGGTATAAATTGTGTTTTTTTCGTTTTTTCATTATTTTTATTTTAATAGTTTGTTTTTTTCCACATCGGATTCTAAAATGTAGTAATGATACGTTGCAACAGAGTAATTTTATTTAACAAACGGACGAAAGATGAAGATCTAAAAATAAAACAGGTTGCTGATCTCATTAAAATGGTCGACGACCTTCGTTGGCTCGAATTGCGATACACAGATAAAAACTTCGAGCAGCCGTCAGAGGCGCGCAAAAAAGCTGTCTATGGAAAACAAGAAGTCATTGCTGCAGGAATGGATGAAAGAACTCAGTTTGATTATTCAGAAGCTTGAGACGGTGAAGACAAAGAAGCCGGAACAGAGTTTGTATCATTTGAGAAGAGCTGCAGAAACGAATTCAGGTCGTCTACGATAAGATAGTATCTCAGGATGAAGGAACAGGGGTTCTGAGTGATTTACAAGAAACAGTGCAGACAATTACAAAGGCGATTGACCATGAAATTTTGATAACCGAAAGATTAATTGAAGAAAGCCAAAAACTGATCATCGAAGAGAAAAAAGCAAAGCCAATTTTATGAAGAAATGTTGAAGAAACAGAGACAGGAATACGAGGAGCTAATTGCAGAGAAATTAATGGACGCAGAGCGCAGACAAAAGCTTGACGAGTATCATAAAAATAAAATGAAGGAGATAGAAGATGAAGTGAAGAGAAAGAAATTGGCAAGAGAGAAAAACTTAAGGGAAGCCCTAGTTGAGGAGCGCTGAAGTCAGAAACAGATCATGGAAGACATAGGGAAGCAGTACCGTGAAAGTAAAAGTAAAAAAAAGTTAATCCGCCGTTCAGATATTTTTGCTGACTACACTGCCTGTGTATACTTCCGTAGACTATTTTCTGCGTTCAGGGCACAGTCGTAATGAAGTGGATGTTACAAATTCGACTTTTACTTCTCCTAGTCGGGCTGCCAGCCAAGAACAACTAATCCAAACCTGTGCATAGCTATAGGAGTAAGACAGCAAACACCAGCTCTCGTGGTAGGGATGCTAGTGTTCCTATAATATACCATGGAATCGTATATGTTTATGCAAAAGAGTATCTGGAATGGTTAATGGTAATCTCACGTTTGATTTAATATTATATGGATTTTAAGCTATTCGGATGTTGGTGTCTTAGGCTAAAAAAGACTTATGTTTATTTATATAAATAGATATGCAGTGTTTGTGAAGTTAAGACGTTTTCATATTCCTACCCACGTCTTTATAGCATAGATGTTTTTACTATTTTTATATAATTTTTGTATCGTTATCAAGAATATCCATACATTATATTGGTATATTTATATTATATAGTAAAGTTTTTATATTGTATATCATTTTTTCCATATAAATTATAAGTAAATGTATGTAAAACATTCATATATTTATATAGTATTTTATTATATTTCTATAAGTATATTGGCATAAGTATTGAAGAATTGTTATGTTTTGTTCTTTAATATTTCAAATAAAAATCAAATATTTAAAATTGTCATGGTAATATTTTACGTTAATTTTTTTTCCTAGAAATTATTATATTACAATAACAACAATATGATGTTTTTGAAGAACCTCTTTATTTATTTTTGATGGATTTATGAAACAATGTATTATTTCATTTGATAATTTGAATGTTTGATAATCCATATTTCCGTCTCATACACTCCATGTGATTCTCTTAAGACCATTCTGCGCAAATTCTTAGGAACAGTATCCATCTTATGCAGAACCTAACGGCCCCTAAAAAAAACCAAGAATATCAAGAAAGTAATAATTAGTTGGCACGTAGATATAAATAACAATTGCTTTGCATAGAGAGGGCACGGTGACACAGGCATGACACATATATTTCATTTAATACTCACCGATCAAACAAGTGGTGGGGCTGAGAAAAACCTAACTTAATGAGGGAGGGGGGAGAAAATTGCATTGAAACTATAATATATAATGAACAATCTTTTTTTTTTTAGTTCACAGTGCATCGATTTCTCATCACCTAATCACGCCTCCATAAAAAAAAATTCATAAACAAATCAATTATAAACATAAATAAAGATTTTAAAAAATAATTAGGACATAAATACACTAAAGACCTGGATTCTGTCTACATATCTATTATCTAAATAGCGTACCCATGTAATTTTCCCCTAAACAAACATTCAGGAGCCACACACACACACACGCACAGGCTATAATACATCCACAACTATCAATACATCCATACCAAAAAAGAAGAAATAAAATAAGCAACACTATTCAAGGAAGTCATGGATAATTCACACTCCACACATAATCACATGCGGGATAATCCTACCATCTACCAGGTATTGCTCCTAACACGCACGTAGTCCTTAATCTGTCTCTATTTCTAAACGGATACACTGACCACCATGAAAAAAACAGACACCTTACATGGACCAAAAAAATGAAACTATCTAAATTTAAAGAAAAAAACAACAATGGTTGGGAACACTCACGGCTTTGTTTAGCGTCATCTGAAGTATTCTAGATGAAAATAATAAAAATTATAACGTTTACATAAGTGTAACAATAAGCAAGCCAACTGTATTAGCTTTTAATTGTCAAAAAAACAAATGACATATTTTTCCTTTCTGAAATGCTCACAGTTTATTTATGACTGACTAGAGCATCGTTTCCCAATATTTTCTACACACAACTCCAATTTGACCCTTCCCGTACAACCTGAGAATTGTTTCGCACCCCATACAAACGTGACTAAGATTTCTAAATTCGTTATTTATGGATTTTAAACTAAAAAATGTAGAACTTAGAAGATAGACAGACGTGTGACTTATCACACAACGGAAACTGCTAATGAAGGATTTAAAAAAAATATATAAATGTGTTTAGAACAGCTTGTGAGCTAACATCTACCCTGTTCTTGTAATCTCCCTTTTCCTCCCACCAAAATGAAATGCCAGCTCACAACCCGAGTTTGGGAAAACCCCGGTCTTGAGCACAAAATTTAATAAATATAGTTCATAATAATGTCACATAGTATCTAATTTTATCCAATTCATCCCAAATAGTTCTTAAGTATTAAAATTAAATTTAATAAAAAAAAAAAAAAAACAAAAAAAAAAAAAAAATTAAAAAAAAAAAAAAAAAAAAAAAAAAAAAAAATATTTCTTTATTTTAAATAAATTAATCCCAATTAAATATTGTTTTCAAACGTTCAAGCGGTGGTGTATTTGTTTGTTTTTTTCTCTTTACATCATCGTACTGACATCTTCCTCTGGGTTAAACACGTAAAAAAAGAGCCACACATCGCAGCCCCCTTACAAAAGTTACAAGGTGTTAAAATAGTTACGTTTTTATAACTAATACAAATATGTTTGCGATTTTACTCACATTAGTGTTACTTTTCGGTTGCTGATCATCAGCGAAAATAAGAACATCGTCACTTCCGTTTCCAGCTTTGGCAGTTTCCTGGGTTCCAGATTTCTCATTCTCAGCAATGTTAACTGATGGTAAATAAAATAGGTCTAAAATAACAATAATCAGAGAGCATATTTCTACACAGAGACATTGAATAATGATGAAAAGTGCAATGTTTGTTTTAAATAACCTTCATGTATAAAAGACTGTGCGAGTTTCGGCAATGAGTTACATAAGATTTATTAAATCCATTCGTCCCTGTCTTCTACAATCCTCCCCCATTATTTCCTTTGAAAAATAGCTATGCATATTGTCCACACTGTAGATTGAAGTCTTTGAATGTAATTGGCAAACAATGCCACACAATATAATATTAAAAACAAACCCTTAAAAACAAAGGTTTTCGTATAATTTATTTATCTGCATTAATTTTAAAAAAAATATCTATATTAATATTGTAATGTCCCTTCCGCTTTTAAACCACAGATATACTACATGATCTATTTCAGAAAAAATATTTCGCGTCATACACACGTGCGTATTCTTTTTTTTAATAAAAGAATCTCGTTTATTTAGCGCAGATATCTGGAATTTTATTTCGTGAAATCATTGGCACCATATTTTTTCTTCTTCCCATTGAAGAACAGGATAAAAACTTTTTTCAGAAAAGGGGGGGGGGGCTGAAAATTTGATATCAGCAACGAGTCTCTTTGACAAGTTTTAGCTCAATAGATTGACGAGAAGTGGGTTGATTAGCCGTCCGAAAATTAGCCACACCCAGCCAGAAAGAAACGGACGAACAAAAGGAAAGTTAATACAACTGTTCGAACAATAATCTATTTTCAAGGTTAATAGAAAATAGGTGAAAATAAATAAATAAAAGGAATTGAAAGAAGTCCTACCTATGTCTTTTACGACAGCTTCAATGGCCTTGGCTGTCTTGCTGATGGCCGCCAGTATGTGTCCTAAGGGCTTCTTCGACTCTGTTGAACGGATTTGGCTTATTAAATCTTATTAACGGGTTTTTTGAATTTCCCCAACACTGTTTCAAAAAGAATTAGTTCTTGAAAGAAATAACCATGAGAGATAGAAACTATATAAATTTAGATGAACTATTGTATCGATGATCCGAAGTTGATTTAATCATTCCCCCCCCCTCCCATAAAAAAACAACTCCTTTTGGAATAAATTTAAATGGTCGTGATTTGTGAGTGATTGAATATAAAATTCGGATGAGCCGCTTAAATAATGTGCTGTATTGTTGGTTTAAATGAAAAAAAAAAAAAAACAATTTAACCTCGCAGCTAAAATTGGTTTTAACTTAAACAGCACAATTGACTTAGGTAGGCATATGGATTGTATAGAATTTGATGGTAGTGGCGTAGGTGGTATAGACGGAAGGTGGTAAAGACGTAGATGGTATATTCTTAGAGGGTATAGACGTAGATGGTATAGACGTAGATGGTGTAATGATGGTATAGACGTAGATGGTATAGAGATGGTATAGACGTAGATGGTATAGACGAAGATGCTATAGACGTAGATGCCATAGAGATGGTATAGACGTAGATGGTACAGAGATGGTGAAGACGTAGAAGTTAAAGCCGTAGGTCGTATAAATGCAGATGGTATAAACGTACCACGAAAAAAAAGTGGTACTATTTAAGCCTTCTAAGCCCTCTTCGCGTGTGTCCAGTGATGTCTTTTCGGAACGTCATGGTGTTCATGCAAATTAGATTAAAATTTTAACAATAAATAAATAACTATACAATTTACTCACCAGCGAGCTCACGACCTTTCTGCGCCAGACCTTTCCAGAGGGCCAGTGCGTCATTGATGACCTTAGCATCGAAGTTTAAATCATCTGCTCAAGCATAACACAAAGAATCATCATTAAAAGTCACACCATCTCCAGATAGCTTCGACTTTAATTTGGATAAATGTTATTTTCAGACATTGAATTGTGAATGAACTAAGTTGAGATGTTTTTAAACTCACCATCAAATATTGCAGTTATGATTGAGGTGGAGCTGATGGAGGTTGCAATTTCTTTAATTATGTTATCTACTTCTTCAGCTGAAACTGTAAATATTGAATATATATATATATATATATATA
>CAXITT010000483.1:112041-156343 GCA_964033795.1 Lymnaea stagnalis
ATATATATATATATAAAATACATATTTATCTATTTACTTTAACGATATTTTGGACCATTAACATTTCATGAAACATGTGTTACAAGGCGAATAATAACTGAAAATAATAATGAAACATCTTATGACAAAAGTTAACTTTGCTAAATTATTCTAACAAATCAGGACCGTGCGCGAGAAAAAAATTTAACCAGTTCAAAGCCGGGAAAAACCATAAACACACACATACATTTTTATGTTTTTTTTTTTTTGTTAAATTAACGATTTTTGCACTTCCAGAATGTCGCGCTAAAATTGGGCGCCCCTTCTAACACCCTTGAAACCGCACTTCCCCCGATCTACCCGTACATTTTTATCGTATCGATCCATAATTTTTAGCTAAGAAACCCCCACCCAACAACGGGCCTAACAAAGACGTTGTGTAAGGATCAGGTTGGCGCAGGTAATCCCCCTCACGTTCGCACGGTGTACAATTTTTCTGGATCTAGGTCCCAGCACTTCTTTTCTTCTATTTCCCGCCCAGCCAACACGCATAGTCTAGTCTGCTCCGTAGGACAACAATGTTTGATAGGCTACGACAAGTTGTGCTTTATATGCATGATTTTGTCGATTTTCCAGGAAATGGTTTCACAAATAAATTGTAAAAATTTTCTTGAAAATCATATTTCTTGAAAAATATGTTGTGCAATAAAAACAAATATTTTCAAGCCCATGGTTGTCGGTCCTTCATTTGATCAGAAGGAGGAGTTACAATAATCATTGGATATAGACTAGTGCAAGAGTTTCTATTGCTAGTAAGATGCATATGTTAATTTTGATTGTTAATTATATTTTTCTTTAAATTTTTATTTCAAACATAGTGAAATACTTCTAGCGATTAAATTATTGCCTTCCTCTCTTTGTGTAACTTTTGTCTTTAAATTTTTAATATTTTAGGCATTAGCGAAGAACAAATTCAATTTTCCTTTTGGTTTAATTGTGTTTTTTTTTTATCTTTTAAAAAAAAATATTTTTTTCCATATTGGAATATAAAATGTAGTAATTATATGTTGTATAAAATACGTAATTTACAACTTAGTTCATCTCTCTTTAAATAAAAAATATTGCTAAGGGAATGCAGAACGGCTCATCTTTTATTTTTTTAAAAGGCATCACTAAATGAAGCCCGTTTTCCTATTCTTTTTGCTAACACCTAATCTCTGTTCAAAAGTATTTTAAAAGGTTGTGATTTTTTAAAGACTTCAACAACAACAAAATAAATTTTAAAAGAATTAATATTACTTATTGTACTTATTTTAAACTCCCTTTTAATTGATTGATTTATCGATTTGTTTTTATTCATAGACTCTACGATGAATCAATTCAAAGATGACATAGATCTTCTCTTGATAGGGAAAACAGGAAATGGCAAAAGTGCCTTGGGGAACAGCATTTTAGGAAGGAGATGTTTCACGACTGAAAGCAGTATGGTTTCAGTTACCAAGAACATACAGCGAGGCGTAGGCAAATTCAATGGCAGAACGATAAGGGTCTTTGATTCACCGGGTCTCACCGACACAGACTTGCAAATGGACAAGGCGACCGACATGGTTACACAGGCCATGAAGACAGCAATTAGAGTGAATCCCATTGGGTTTCACGCATTTTTGCTTGTGACAAGATTTGGTGGAAGGTTCACAGCCGAGGACCAAGGCGTTATAATAGCTTTGAAGAAAATATTCGGGGAGAAATTCGTGAAGAATTACTGTATTCTAGTTTTAACCTGTGGGGATTTCTTTAGCCCCGAAGACGGTGTGTCGACTTTTGAGGAGTGGTGTGCAAAGCAGACTGGAGTCTTTCAGCAACTCGTCGATGAATGTTGCAACAGAATAATTTTATTTGACAATCGGACGAAAGATGAAGTTCTACGGATGAAACAGCTGGCCGAGCTCATCAAAATGGTGGACGATCTCCGCTGGCTTGAATTGCGATACACGGATAAAAACTTCGAGCAGGCGTCAGAGGCGCGCAAAAAGCTGTCTCTGGAAAACAACAAGTCGTTCATTCAGCAGGAATGGATGACAGAAATCAGTTTGATACTTCAGAAGCTTGAGATGGTCAAGAAAAAGAAGCCTGAAGAGAGTTTATATCCTTTGACAGAGCTGCAAAAACGAATTCAGATCGTCTACGATAAGATAGTGTCTCAGGATGAAGGAACAGGGGTCCTGTGTGATTTACAAAAAACAGTGCAGACAATTACAAAGGCGATTGACGATGATATTTTGATAACCGAAAGATTAATTGAAGAAAATCAAAAACTGATCATCGAAGAAGAAAAGCAACACCAATTTTTTGAAGAAGTATTGAAGAAGCAAAGACAGGAATACGAGGAGCTTATTGCAGAGAAATTAACGGACGCAGAGCGAAGACAAAAGATTGACGAGGATCATAAAAACAAAATGAAGGAGATAGAAGATGAAGTGAAGAGAAAGAAATTGGCAAGAGAGAAAAACTTAAGTGAAGACCTCGCCGAGGAGCGCCGAAGGCAGAAACAGATCATGGAAGACATAGGGAAGCAGTACCGTGAAATAAAAATTAAAAATGATAAAAGCTCCTTCAAATCTGTATTTAATGCCATTTCGCTAGACTTTCAGAAGCTCGTACATATGAAAATTTAATGTTAATTTTAATCTCATGTTTGAACGTAAAGGTGTTTTAAAATGCATACAATATTTTCCTAAATATCTCTCGTCTTGTTGTATTTTTTTCTTTCTTTTTTTTTTTGTGTAATCTCCTTTTGGGAATAAACTTATTTTTTTCATTTTTAAACATAACCAAGCTTAGCAATGACATTTGAATGTGTCAGATTTAACGATTATTTAATTATTCAGACTTTGTATGATGTTACTTGCAGGAATTTGTTGTATACTTATTTTTTTTATAATATTAAATCAAACTTAAGTTTAGCATTATTCCTCCCGGATAATCTTTTGCATTCATTTAAGAATGCACAGTAAATTACAATATTTTTAACAAGATCAGGATGAAATTTAACTTACTGAAATTTTCATTTGGATTTAAGAAATTGCTTGCTTTTATAATATTAGTTTTCATATAACGAAGACCCAGATTATACGAAAAGCCCATAATGTATGTGAATACGTAGTATTTTTACATAGTTCCTCAGTTTTTCATATTATAATTTTCATTAAAACTTGATTGTTTACAAGTATGTATAATTTTTAAATTTAAAAAAAACCCACCTATGTTCAAGGTTAATAATCTATCAACACTGAATTCAAATTTGTGACTACGTTCACTTAGAAGATGTGGGGGGTTTTACCTCAAGTGAAGCTGTAAAACATCCATAAAAAAAACACAAAACAACAACACCAAAATACATTGGTGGTGCAGTTGTTTTGTTAATCAAGTGTCGCACTTTTCAACTGATGGGACCAGGGGATGACAGAACACAATAAAATATGTAAACCATCTGCCTTTTAGTTTGTATCTGGAATGACGTCAGTATTAATCCGTTGTCCAGATTTTTTTACCGATAACACTGCCGGTGCATACTTCCATAGCCATTTTTTTACCATAACACTACCGGTGTATACTTCCGTAGCCATTTTTTTACCATAACACTACCGGTGTATACTTCCATAGCCATTTTTTTACCATAACACTACCGGTGTATACTTTCGTAGCCATATTTTTTTTTTTTTTGCATTTCTTTTTTGCATTTAGGACACAGGCGTAGTGACGTGGATGTTACAAGTTCGACTTTTACTTCTCCAAGCATGGGCTGCCACCCAAGACCAAATAATCCAAACCAGTGCATGGCTGTTGGTGTAAGGTTCCAGCAACTCCTCTGTGCCTCCTCTCGTCGTAGGGATTCTGGTTCCGATAATTTACCGTGCAATCGTATCTGTATAATATGCAAAAAAGTATCTGGAATGGGTAATGGTAATCTCAAGTTTGAGCTAATATTATATGGATTGTAAGCTGTTCGGAAGTCCACGAGTTAGACGAGGCTGTCATAGGTTAACAGAGTCTAATGTTTAATTATATACACAGATGTGTTGGAATTGTGTTTGCAGATCAAGTGTTTTCATATCACAACTCGTCATTATCGTCTTTATAGCTAAATGTTTTTAGTATTTTCATTTATAAGTTTTGGATAGTTATCAAGCATCTTAATATAATATATTGGAATATTTTACAGTATACTTATGCATTTGTATTATGTATCAGTGTTTTAATATAAATTATAAGTAAATGTTGGTAGAATATTGATATATTTATTCAGTATTTAGTATATTTCTATAAGAATATTGGCATATGCATTAAATAATGTATATGTAGTTTGTTTTTTAATATTTCAAACTAAAACACACTATTTAAAATTGTAATGGTATTCTTTGACTTTTTTTTCCCTTGAAATTATTTATGTTGCAATAATAACAACACGATATTTTGAAGAAGCCCTTTGTTTATTTTTGATACACTTATAAATCAACTCATTATTTCAATGGATAATTTGAATGTGTGTCAATCAATAGTTGCGTCTCATACACTCCGTGTGCGTCCATTAAGACCATTCGGCGCAAATTTTCCACCACAAAAGCCATCTTAAGCAGATCTTAAAGGAACCTTAAAAGAAAAGAAAAAGACCATTATCCCATCACCCCCTCACACCTCCATAACAAAAAAAAATCATAAACGAATTAATTATAAAAACTAAATGAAGATACAAACAAAACAAAACATAAATACACTTAAGATCTGGATTATGTCTATCAAACTCTTATCTCAATCGGGACCCATGTTATTTCACCCTAAACACACCTTCAGTAGCCACACACACACACACACACACACACACACACACACACACACACACACACACACACACACACACACACACACACACAAACACCCCCACTAGCCACACACACACACACACACACACACACACACACACACACACACACACACACACACACACACACACACACACACACGAAAGGCTATCACACATCCAAAACTATCAATACATCCACGTCAAAAAAAAAAAGAATAAAAAGAATAAAATAAACATCACTATTCAAAGGGAGTCCTAGTTTATTCACACTCCTCTCATAATTTCACGCGGGATAATCCAACCCTCTACCATCTTCCTAACACGCACGTGTTCCTCAATGTGTTCTGTCAATGTTTCTAAACAGATACACTGACCACCATGACAAAAAAACAGGCACTATGCATGGACAAGAACAAAAATTATTTGATCTAAATTTAAAATGCAATGGCTAAAAATGTGAACACTCACGGCTTTGCTTAACACCATCTGAGGTATCCTAGCAGAAAATACAAAATTATAACGTTTACATAAGAGTAACAATAAGCCAGTCAACTATTTTATCTTTTTTTAATTTCCGGAAACAAGTGAACATTATTTTTTCCTTTCTGAAATACTCACGATTTATCTATGACTTAATGGAGCATTGTTTCTCCAATGTTTTCTACACAACTCCAATTTCACTATTCCCGTACAACCTAGGATATTGTTTCACACCCCATACAAACGTAACTAAGATTTCTAAATTTATTATTTATGGATTTTTAACTTAAAAAGGTAGAACTTAGAAGATAGACGTGTGACGTATCACACACCGGAAACTGCTATTGAAAGATTATTTTAAAAAATATATAAATATGTTTTGAATAGCTTGAGAGCTCATATCTACCCTGTTCTTAAAAACCCTTTTCCACCCACCCAATATAAAATGTCACCTCACAACCTCATTTTGGGAAAACTCCGGTCTTGAGCCCAAAAGTTAAGGAATATATTTCATAATAATGTTACACAGTATCTACTTTTATCCAATTGACCCCAAATAGGTCTTAAGTATTCAAATTAAATTTAAAAAAAAAAAAAGAAATAAGTAGAAAAAAGTATTTATTCACTGATATCTTTCAAATAAATGAATCCCAATTCAATATTGTTTTCAAACATTCAAGCGGTGGCGGATTAGTTTTTGGTTGATTTTTCTTTACATCATCGCACAAACATCTTCCCCAGGGTAGAAACGCAAAGGGGCACACATCGCACCCCCTTACAAAAGGTACAAGGTGTTAAAATATTAACTTTTTAATGTCTAAAAAAAAATGATTTGTGCTTTTACTCACATCATTGTTACTTTTCGGTTGCTGATCATCAGCGAAAATAAGAACATCGTCACTTCCGTTTCCAGCTTTGACAGGTTCCTGGGTTCCAGATTTCTCGTACTCAGCTATGTCAACTGATTGGTAACAAAAAATATGTTTATAATAGAAATGATCAGATAGCACATTTCTACGGTAAGACATTGAATAATGATGATAAGTGCCTTTTTTAAAAAAGAAGAACCTTTATGTATAAGAGACTGTGCTAGTTTCGGCAATGCAAATAGTTATGTCAGTGCCACCCCTGTCAGGGCAACAAGTCTCGTCTTAAGTACACTCCAAAAAATAGAACCTGCAATTTTTGCGAACTCAAAAAATCATTACCGAAAGTGACCTGAATAACTTTTACGCCAAAGCGAATTTCACTTACCACAGCAATGATGTCAAAGATATACTTGAGAAAATAATTAACACACACTTCAACTATGTCAAGAATTTTTTAAATAAAAATTACAGCAAACTTAGTATCAATATAAACGGTTGATGTAAATCATGTGTCAAAAATATTAATAGTTGCAATGAAAATGGCTATAAAACAAATCTTAGAGTGTTTTACTAAGGGTATATTGACTAGGGTTCTAACCTATGTTTTTTACTGTAGCGTTCAGAGCGCTGGCAGTCTTGCTGATAGCTACCAACACATGGTCTATGGCTTTTCCGGATGCTGAGGAATACATCAAGTAGCAACATTTCAAAACAACAGATATATGTGTTTCAAGAAAGACATATTACATCCCATAATATAACTACTGTAAAGTATAGCTGTACAAATTACAAGTCCTAGAGACGATTGACTCGGCCTGGACTTAAAGTTAGTTGATTCACCACTGGCTGATTGCGTGGTTTGGGGTTATTTTGTTTCACGCTTCTTTGACAGCAAGTTTAAAGTTATATGTCAAGATTAGTCGCAGAACATAGACGAACACTCCCTCACCAACCACCACACACGCCTGCAATCAGTTTGACCCCTTTTTTCCCCCAGCAAACTGAGTGTTTGCAAAGGGAATTTGTGTAAAATGCCGTTAAAGAAAAGATATCGCGAAATTATCTTCAAGTATTGACTTAAGTAAAGACTCCTGATTTGATCCACACCGGAATCCAAATAAACTTGCCTTTCAGTTCACGTCCTTTATCAACCAGACCTTTCAGCAGTGAAAGACCTTTGTTCATTATCTTGTCTCCGTATCTCAGATCATCTTTGAAAAAAACAAATTACAAATTCGAGTATGTTACACCTTTAATTGTGCTTTTGTGAATTCAAAAAAAAAAATATTGGGGGATTTATTAATAAATAGAAACAAAAACAGCGATTGATTGACAAAACTCTTGGCTTGAATTTATAGATAAAGAATTAGCAATTGTATGATGAGTGGGTAAATAATTTGATGCTTTGAGAACAAAAAACAACAACAACAAAAAATTGGCAAAGTGCTGCATATTTTGTATGAGGTTTCCACTCTATTAAATAATAATTTTCGCTAATAGTTTCGAACAATATGTTTTCAAATACATATTTAAAGTACGTTTTTTTTCCCTATTTCAAATCTGCTTATAGGCTATTGGGTACATTTAAATTGCGCTATGTAAACTGAAGATATTAATCATATGCAATGAAAAAATAAGCCTTGTACGATCACAAGAGAACGTGAAGTAATTAATGGACTAAACGGACCATCAAAGAGAGCCGATATCACGGTGTCTCCTCCGAGTGTGTCTGTGACCTCCTTGATGACGCTTGCCACGTCTTCCTCTGAGGCTAAAATACGAAGTTCAATTCAATTATTTTTTTTAAATTAAAGAACATAATTATATTCTTTAATTGAACACGATTCAATTCTGATAATGAAATTTAAACATAAAAAATGAAATAAAACACTGTTTCTCTCTTTAGATCAACTAAAAAAATTTTTTGTAAACCCGACGGTTTCGTCTCGCTGAAACACTGCTGTGCAAAATACAGTACATTTTTTCATCCGCCCTTTGCGGTTCAAAACGTTTCATCCTGAAACCGTCGCTTGTAAAGCGGAGAATTTATTCAAGTCGTGAATTTTATCAAAGTTTTCATTTAATTCCACGTGTTTGTTCTTACCGCTTCCAGCGAGAGCATCACTCAGTTCTTTCACTTTTTGGCTTGTATCGGCCAGTTCTGAGCTTAAGATGCCTATGAGGGGAAACAAATAGACATTTACTTTATCTAAATAAAGCAAAATAATTTTTTCTTTCAGTAAAATGGAAATGCTAATTTATTTATTTTTCTTTGAAAGATATTAAAATCTAAATTTCTATTCAAATCCAGCTCATAATTGTAAATTAATAGTGGAAAATTATGTGTTGAGGCTTGAAAAAGAGATATAAAAATGAAAAGGACGTTTTGGCGAAATGCCTCCTTCAGCAGACGATACACAACAAGAAAATCAAATAGTTTCAAATGAAAAACTTAAGTGTTCCCAGATCACAATGTAGCTCTTTTATTATGTTTTGGCTTCAACAACAAAAAAAGCACAGCACAATTATAACGACCTTTTGGCTAAACGCCTTCTTCAGCACACAAAACAAAAGAATAAATAACATATTATTTGTAAAAAGTCACCACATTATATATTATAAAATTAGAAACTAACCATGGTTGATCATATTGTACATCATAAAAAAGTGAAGCCTTTAGACAACGTAAAGCAGTGCGTTGACGAAAAAAAAAATGTATACTATTTAATGGAATATCTTGAGAGTCATTAAAAGTGGACTCAATTTGACATGTTTGTGTTATTTCGTACAGGTGTTAGCAGTTATCAGTGCAACTGATGGTCTTACTTTTTTTCGTTTGATAAGGGGAATCACTTGTATTGTGTGAAATAAAATGAGTTTTTCTTTAACATAATCAACTGGTATTGTAGTAGAAGTAGGCCGCAGATCGGCGACAATAGGTTTCAATTTGCATGTGGTCAAAATATGTTTTTCTTCTAGAAGTGTTTATTTATATTTTAAGGTAAAAAAGAAGAACCTCTATTTAGTGCAAAAGAATAAATATTCAGTATACCAATTTAGTATAAATAGTTTTTTTAATTGACTTAAGGAGAAAATTTCTAATTTTGAGGTTAAATTTTTGTAGCGTTCGTTTTATGAATAAAATTCAATTTATTTTCATTTCAACTAAGTTTTGAAACATTTTATTACTTTCATAACAAAATTATTAGAGTACACATTATATATATATATGACGATATATACTATATATATATATACAGCTCTGGATTAACCAATAGGCAAACAAGGCACGTGTCTAGGGCACCAAGCATTTTGGGGGGCACCACAGGTCGTCAAGAAAAATGTGTGTATAGCATCACACATCTATTAATTTTAATACATAAATACCTAATTGTAGGTTTTATATGAGTGATAGTAATACAAACACATGTGTTTACATTTCACAACTGTTTTTCTTTGTAAGTTTTTTGCATAATATTGAACATTCCAGCAGTCAGTGGAGGATCGGGGGCCCGGAGCAGTTGGGGGCACCCATGTGGGTTTGTGCCTAGGGCACCAAGATGGCTTAATCCGGCCCTGTATATATATATATATATATATAATATAATATATATCTTTACATATATATAGATGTATATATATATATATATATATATATATAAATAATCGTTTCAACCAACATAGGCTATGAGTAGGCCCTAACTGCCTAACTGGGATAAACCTTTTTTTTTTAGTATGCTCTCATAGCAAATGTTACTAAAATTAGTTCTGTGTTTAACGCTTGCGAGCGAATGCTCGTGTCTGGTAATATTGCAACATCATGACTTTTAAAGCTAAAGACTCGCAGAAGTAGCATTACTTATCCCCAGTAACGCTGACCATTTACCTGGTGTACGAAACTTCAGTCCGACAGTACGTACCTTCTGGTGCTTTATTGACCAGGCCGAGTATGACGTCAAACAGCTCCTCTGTCCCGGACTGAGTTGATTGCGTAACATCTCTATTCCAAATGCAGTGCTACAAAAATGTAGGCATGCACGTATTTACATGTATGATAATTATTTGATGATCTGAGGGAATTTTTTTTTTTTTTAATTTAGCATTTTTGTTAATACTAAAAGGACATATTTTTGTCGAAATAAATAATGTATTTTACTGCAAATAACTCCTAAAAAAAGTGTTGTCTGCTTAAATTGCTTACAACGCAGTCATTAAACAGATTATATTCGACGTACATTCTACATTTGGGGGAGGAGACGGTGGAACGTGAATCTTGCTCACGCCGCTAAGGACACGCTGGTGATACATTGAAAGCGTCGTGTTTGCAGGAACGAGACATGAACAGGGTGAGGGAAGATAAAGGTATGATCAACTTGAATATAACAAGGCGTGACTGGAAGGTCGGCTTGGATACCAACTGGGTTCGAAGTAACAAAGAAGAAAGAGTGTTTCTGGAGAAGCATGATTTCGGAGGGAGATCAGAACGTGCGAAGACAAATGAGCCCCCCCCCCCCCTGTGAGCTCTCGAGCGAAGAAGCGGGCAAAAGAAAAAAAAAGACACTGCCATGAAAATAGCAATTCTTCCCCTTGTTCAAAAAACGTGTGCTTGAAAATGTCACTTTTAAACCAAAAGAGTGTTTCTGGAGAAGCATGATTTCGGGGGGAGATCAGAACGGGCGAAGAAAAATGAGCCCCCCCCCCCCCTGTGAGCTCTCGAGCGAAGAAGCGGGCAAAAGAAAAAAAAAGACACTGCCATGAAAATAGCAATTCTTCACCTTGTTCACAAAACGTGTGCTTGAAAATGTCACTTTGAAACCACCAGGTTATGATGAGACGACATTCAGCTGTGTTGATCACATCTCTGGTCAATTGATTTTATTTTAGGACATATTTGACCTTATTTTCGTACATATTAATATCAGTTATCGTTTGTTGTTGTTGTTTTTCTTCTGTGTGATTTCTGAGGTTTTTCCCTAATCCGTGAGTTATATTTCTTTTAAAAAAATATGAACATCCTACACTGCAGTTGGCTCCTTCAAAATTTTCCTTAAAACGAAATTGAAATTACACAGAATGACCAGACAATGTTTAGTTGGCGACCAAGTTTTATCCCCCCCCCTCTGCCATTCCGTAGCGGCGACTCTGCTTTTAATTTTTACTTGCTATAATTGAAAGCGTTTGTCAATTTGAATTTTTTTTTTAACATTTAATTTTAAAATCTCGAAGGTGCCAATCGCCATCAAAACTGAGAGAGCACCATTGCATCAACTAACGAGAAACCTAACCGTTTTTGTTACATCGTCAAATTCAATATAATTCATACTTTACCGGCCATTTCCGCCACGTTTTCCAAGTACAGACAGCAGAGGAACCTCCAAGGATGGCTAAGGTGAAGAGGACCACAAACCTGATGTTCATTTTCTCTCGATTTTTTGTGGAAAACGTTAATTGTCTTGTATGGAAACAGGCCGTACAGTTCAGCAATGCCGTCTGATCTTTTCTGATTGTTTGTGTGTAAAAAATAATATATAGTGTATGACGTGTAAATATTAATCAGTTTGCCAACAACCTTGCTGTGCAAGAACGTGATGTTGTCACCAATTTCGTCAAAGGCTGTTGAATCAACTCGCAAAGCATTTGTAACAAAACAGATGTAGGACACCATGTGGTTTCTATGGTGTGCGATACAAAACATCTCAAAAGTGCGACTGGTGGCGGGGAGGTTGTTGCCTGATGTTGGGATTAACAGATGTTATTGGGATTGCAAACAATAGGATCACTCAAACACTTTAAAAAAATTTATAAAAAAAACATCAACAAACAAACAACAAAAACAATGACACACAAAGAGTCCGCATAAAATATTTAAGGCACATAGAATGCACCCGTTTCGCACACAAAGTGTATCATAGACTGCACCCGTTTCGCACACAAAGTGTATCATAGAATGCACCCATTTCGCACACAAAGTGTATCATAGAATGCAGCCATTTCGCACACAAAGTGTATCATAGAATGCACCCATTTCGCACACAAAGTGTATCATAGAATGCACCCATTTCGCACACAAAGTGTATCATAGAATGCAGCCGTTTTGCACACAAAGTGTGTCATAGAATGCACCTGTTTCGCACATGAACTGTATCATAGAATGCACCCATTTCGCACAGTGAACCAAAAGTTATACTAGAAGGTTTCATCTCACGGTAGTCTCTTTGTGCGTATAGGATCAAAGGGATTGCGGTGATTGCTAATACATAGAGCTTATTTGATAAGTAAAAGTATATCTCTAACACCGTTATCATCTAACTTTTTTTTTTAGTGATTTAACCTGATGGCTAGTTCATCTTCGTTAGTCATGATCCGTAATACGTAATGTCGTCTGAGTCATATAGTGAGTAACTATAATACATAATGCCGTCTGAGTCAGATAGTGAGTATCTATAATACATAATGCCGTCTGAGTCATATAGTGAGTATCTATAATACATTAATGCGGTACGCGTCATCCCAAAACAAAATTATTCTGCATCACATGGAGGGGACGCTACACTGATAAACACTTGTCCTGTCCATAATGTGGGGCTGAACCTCTGCATCACATGGAGGGGACGCTACAATGATAAACACTTGTCCTGTCCATGATGTGGGGCTGAACCTCTGCATCACATGGAGGGGACGCTACAATGATAAACACTTGTCCTGTCCATAATGTGGGGCTGAACCTCTGCATCACATGGAGGGGACGCTACAATGATAAACACTTGTCCTGTCCATGATGTGGGGCTGAACCTCTGCATCACATGGAGGGGACGCTACAATGATAAACACTTGTCCTGTCCATAATGTGGGGCTGAACCTCTGCATCACATGGAGGGGACGCTACAATGATAAACACTTGTCCTGTCCATAATGTCGGGCTGAGCCTCTGCATCACATGGAGGGGACGCTACAATGATAAACACTTGTCCTGTCCATAATGTGGGGCTGAACCTCTTTTGAACGATGCTTTGGCGATCCAAATCAAAAGGTGTCCAGCGCATGATCGTCATTGAATGTTGTTTCACAACCTGCATACAAAAAAATGTGTTTGTGTAAACAAAACAATCTCCCATTAGAAACGGAGGTGTAGGGCGATAATCGGGGGGACCACGTAGCTGTTTGGTTTAGGGAAGAAGCTAAGAACGTCTTGATATATGTATTGCATGCATCTAGCCAAAGAAAAACGAAACTCTGTAGTCAAGAATATTTTTAATGTACCCATTGTTAAATGCATGTTGATACATCAACACACACGTTTTCAACTCTTTAAATCAAGGATTGAAAATACGTGAGAATGTGACACGTACGTTGCCACAAGAGCATCTTTAGTAACACAATATAGTGTATGTCATTATTACACGTTTAATGGTGTGTCAGTATAAAAAACTGTTTAAGTGTATTTCTGTATTTAGAATAGTTTAGTCCTACACTTTGAGAATAACACAATAGAATCATACGATTCACATTTATTTTAACTTTTACTGAAAAAGAGCAAAAAATTATTGATCAGCGGCTCAATGTATTAAAATTATCTATCAAAAGTTCAACGTATGACAGTTATATAAAACAGTTCAATGTATTACACTACATTACACTTCGTGATGAATGGGGTGGTTGGAGGAAACGTTTTTTTCTGATACAAATCTTATTGTAATTCATTAAACATTGACTCTGATATATGGTTCCAATTCAACTAACATGACTCTGATATTAAAATGTTATGTTTTCTTGGGTCCATCATTTTCTTTGCCATCCAGCAAACTTTGAGGACAAAGCTTAAACCATGTTCCATAAGCCGTGGAAGTTCCTGAAGGAGCCTGTGTATTGTGCCCAAGGCAAAGGTACAGGTGGGAGATTTGTGTTGGTAAAAAAATTGTATACGTTGTTCATTACTGATAAGTTGAAAAACAAATAAACACAATGTTTAAATACAGGGACCAAACACGTGAACCAGAAAATCAAAAATAAATTAAAATCTAACAACAATGAAAAACAATATGAATCCCAACGGCAAAGTACTCTATGTTAAAGGATACGAACTGCAGGCCTGTGTTCAAGTTGTGTGGAGGAACTAGTTGAAACAGGTATGTGGAAGCTTGAATAAAAATTCAGGACAAGAAGAAAAGAAGGTTGCAGCTAAGAGTCTTCCTCAGCAGGTAGGGCAAATAAAAATGCCACGGAAAAAAGGAACTAGTTAAATGCATGTTGAGCATGCCATTGTTATTCCCGGATATTGGATTTTCCAAAACCAAGATTACAGGAAGTCCAATGGATTTTGGGTTATTTTGAAACAGTAAGGATTTCCTTCCTCGAGATAAATTTCGTTTAAAAATCAGCTTAAAATAATTACTTCAGACAATCTCTAATAGCTCAAACATGCCTACCAACCCCATCTCCTTCAAGGATTATCATTGCTTTAAGCATAATGTAGAACTGAGGGTTTTTTTTTAGCAAATGAATGAACTGGCTTAAATAAAGCCAGGTCCTAAATAGAATGTTTACCGTAATCTATAGTAATATACCTTGACCCGTGGCAAATAAAACAACGCAGTCTCCAAAATTGTGCCTCGCGGGGCAAATGACACCTTTTTAACGCTACTGTGACAGCTGGTTTTATTCGTTTTAAAACAAGGTAATGAATAGACTGCCATCTAAGCGACAGGTAACTCATTCACAGATATATTTTAAGTTATAAGTTCCAGGGATAGGACAACAGCCATTTAAAAATATATTTCATGGATAGCTACCAAGGGAATTATCCAGAAAGCCGGGGAAATGGGTACTGGGTGAGAGGTTGAGGGATTGAGTACTTAGAGAGATGATACGGGGAAATGGGTACTGAGTGAGAGGTTTGGGGATTGAGTACTTAGCCAGATGATACAGGGAAATGGGTACTGGGTGAGAGGTTGGGGGATTGAGTACTTAGCGAGATGATACGGGGAAATGGGTACTGAGTGAGAGGTTGGGGGATTGAGTACTTAGCGAGATGATACAGGGAATGAGTATTGAAGGAGATTTTTGGGAAATAGGTATTGGGCGAGAGTTTAGAGGAATAGGTACTGAGCGAGAGGTTATGGGTATATGTATTGGGCGAGAGTTTAGGGAATTAAGTATTGGTTAGGGGAATAGGTATTGCGCGGGAGGTTAGGGAGAATGCATATGGAGTTAGGGGCTGAGGGAGAGATTAAGGGGAAGTGATACTGAGCGAAAGGTAAGGTGGAATGAGTTTAGTGCGAGTGGTTTGGGGGGGGGTATGATCATTGGGTGAGAGGATAGAGACGGGGTTTGGTATTTAGCAAGAGGTTAGGGGGAATGTGATGAAAGGAATTAAAGGACTTAGAATAGAAAAAATGTTATCATTGGGAAAAGATAAAAGAAAAAGTGATGAGAGGGGACAGGTAGCGACTTAAATGTGTAATAAATGTTTCATATCCACTTATTAAGTTCTCATGTATTCTTTCCACCCGAAAATAAAATAAAATAAATCGAAATATTTGATTAAGCTCTCAAACAGACCACAAACATTTAAAAAAAAAACATTAACACAAAAATGTGTTCTTTGCAGTAGGTAATCTCTAGAATATTTATTACCATAAAAAGAAAAACAAAAAAAATTCAACAAAAAAATCAAAGTTTAATTTTTTTCATTAAATTAATCGACTTGAACAGTCAATATTAAAACAATGGGCGCAATTTGCCAGGTCTAGCCCCATCTTATACAAATCCGTCTCCACCCTTTCCACCTCCAAGAAATGCAAATCCCTGTGGTAACAAACAAAAGTTAATAATAACCACGTCAAGTGATATTTTATTTTTGTACATGATTAAAATTAAAATACAGCGCAGTGGTAATGAATTGAAATAATTAAGATGACCCCCCCTCCCCCAAATTACAAGAAAAAATATTTATTTTGCTCACCTCTCTTCTCAATCTTGTTTGAAGTGTCCTGAAAGAAAAAAAATCATGTTTATGTTTTATAATTTACTTTTAGAGGAGAAAAAAGGAAAAATGCAAAGCGATAATAATAATAAAATCAGAACAAATTCTTAGAATGTCTTATGATAATTTTAAGCACTACTTCAAAGTACTACTAAAACTATGTTACCATGAAGACATCCAATCGAATTTTTTTATTGGAAAGAAAAAAAAATGATCATTAATTATCATTTTTTGAGAACTGTAAAACGTTTTTTTAAAGATATTTACATTTAATATTATAAACTAAATTTGCTCTGAATGTGACTCTCAATCAATTGTACTTTATCATTATATCTCAATTTTTTCATGCTTGAAAATGTAGACTTTATATAGTTTCTTTTACAGTTTTGTTAAAGTGAATAGGTGCATGGTTACACCTTCGCATTTTTCACCTCACCTGACTGGTCGCATTTTCATTGCCGTCTCCAGAAATGAGAAGAGCGTCTTTGTTAAGTTCTCCAGTGGTTCCTTTATTTGGATTTTGGGACTCCTCGTAGTTCACGATCTCATCTTAAACCAAAAATTGAAATTTCAATGGAATGCGCCTATAAAGATTATGCTCTACATAACTTGTATTAATATAAAGTATTTTGTTTCATTGGTTTGAATTAGTAGAACACGTTTAAGAGTCACGCCAAGATAGTGGGGAAATTAAAGAAAAACATTAAAGAAAAACGCATTATCAAACTGCGTCTGTTCTTCATAAATTGTGGGCATCACTAAACGATACACATTAACTCCACACACTGCCATGGATATGTGTTTGTTTTACTTGACAGAACTTCCTTATGGGGCCAAACTGTGACCAACATGAACATCAATACATTCAAGTATCTTGTTTATCTTTTAGCTTCGATTCATTATTTGCTATATTAATCCATAGCACGCAATCGATGGCCATTTCTTTTATAAAGTACAAAAGTGTTTGGAGACATACCTATGTCTCGTAAAACGGCTTCAATAACTTTCGCTGTCTTGCTAATAGCTGCCATGACATGTCCTGTAGGTTTGCTGGACTCTGTTGAAAAGAGTAGTAATATAAAAGTCATTTGTGCCATAAAGGTAAACAAAAAATAAATGCATGAAATCAATATTAGTTGAAATGATATGACCAAAACAAATCGAATAGGAAGATGTAGAATTATGGACTCTTTGGAATTTTTTTTTTCCATTTGTAAATTTTGAAGATTTTTGTTTGTTTCTGGAATTGCGTAGTTTATGTGTAGCTTTTGAATACGCTCCTAGCCTGGGGATTAGAGATAAGGACAGCTGAGATACAGTTTGATATACTTTCTTTCAATTTGTCTAGTTCTAGTGACTTCATAACTTACACCGGTGCTTTGCTAAGTGACATGGTGCGCCTTGCTAAGGGCCACGGTCTTCCTTGCTAAGTGACACAGTCTGCCTGGCTAAGTGACACAGTCTGCCTGGCTAAGTGACACAGTCTGCCTGGCTAAGTGACACAGTCTGCCTGGCTAAGTGACACAGTCTGCCTGGCTAAGTGACACAGTCTGTCTGTCTAAGTGACACAGTCTGTCTGGCTAAGTGACACAGTCTGTCTGGCTAAGTGACACAGTCTGTCTGACTATAACCGTGTACCTTGCTAAGTGACAAGGTCTGCACTTCCCGGTTGTTTGGTTTCTGGGTGAAAATTATTTTTAAATATTGTTTTAGCATGATGGGGGGAGGGAAAGGGGGAGTCTATCGGGTGTATATATCATCAGCGTGTATACAATAAAAGCACAATTGACTCACTAGACAGTTCAAGTCCTCTCAGTGCTAGACCCTTCCATAGAGCCAGGGCGTCATTGATGACCTTAGCATCGAAGTTTAAATCATCTGCTCAAACCAAAGAACACTATTTTTATTTTATAAAATACATTTAGAATGAAATCATTTAAGAAAGTATACTATGGTGAAGGCTCTAATCTTGTTTTAAGCAAAAATGAAATTTAAATCACTGGGGGTAGGGGGGTAGACGGAAAAAAGTCGAAACTCGAAACCTCGCACACCTAATTCTTTATTTTTCCCCCTTTTTATTTTCACAGAAAAAGTTTTTGTAGCCGATTTGTTCTTTTTTCAATTTCGTCGTCTTTCAAGTTCCCCACACAAATTCCTATAGTTTAAAATTTCTAATATGGAAACTAGGATGAAGACATCAAGGAGAACATCTGGAAATGAAATAAGAGCGGTGTTTTTGTTGTTTTACTAACCGTCAAAAAGTGACGTGATGACGGTGGAGGAATTGATCGACTCTGCAACTTCTTGAATAATGTTGTCGACATCCTGAGCCGAAGCTGTGGACAAGAAACGAAACACTGTCTTCAGTTAGCTAGATAACTACATGTATAGAGATAAGATATAAATAAATGTATAGGTATAAGATATAAATATATGTGTAAGATAAGATAAGATAAGTTAAGATTATTTTATTGATCCAAATAAATGGAAATGTTTTTTGATTGCATTATACATTTTCAGCACAAAAATAAAACAATTTGAACACAAGACAATTATAATAAATTATTTCAAACAGCCATTCAGTGAGTTCTCTTAGCAAAATCAGGGACTTATTAGATCTCATTCAGATGTGTGACTTCAGAGGAAGCACGCCGGTAAATTCGTACAGATTGGGGAACAAAAGAATTTTTATATCGGTCAGTCCTCGCCCTGATGGAAAGAATTCGTGCCGAACGGCCCGATCCTAAGTATCTAAGATGAAGAGGGTGGGATGTATCATCCAAAATGTGTTTAATTTTACAATAACATCTTTCTTCAAATAGTTCTTCAAGTGAAGGATGTTTAGTTTGTGTTATGTTTCTAGCTTTCTTGATTAGTCGGTTTATGGGGTGTTTAATATCAGACGATGAATTCCCTCACCAGCAGGTAATACTGAAATTAAGCAGGCTTCCAATTGTTGCACTTTAGAATAAGTTAACGACTTGCTTGTTTACGCCGAAATTGTACATTTTTTTGAGGTAGAACACTCTTTGGTTGAATTTCTTATACAGGATTTGGCCGTGCTCATGCCATGTTAGCTTATTATTAATGGTGACACCTAAGTAATTGTACGCCTCCACTTTCTCCACTGTTTGATTTTTTATGTTGAGATCTGTAATCAGGTGTTTCCCCCTCCTGAAATCAACAATCATTTCTTTCAATTTTGAGACATTTAACTGGAGAAAATTTTCATCGCACCAATTGATAAAGCTTGTTACTAAGTTACGGTATAGGCCTTCTCCTTCAGATATAAAGCCAAAAATGGTGGTATCATCAGCAAATTTAAGATTGGAACCGTGTTGCTTGAGCTTTGAATAGCATTTGTATATATTGTATACAGTACAGGGGAGAGAACGCAGCCTTGTGGTGCCCCTGTGCTTATTTCTCTGGTTAGAGATACTTGGTTATTTACTTTGACATATTATGGTCGATTTGTTAAAAAAGTTCAGTATCCAAGCCTGAATATTTAAATTGACACCTGACGAGGAAAGTTTCTTTATCATAAGGTGTGGTTGGATAGTGTTAAATGCTGATGAGAAGTCTAAGAATAGCACTTAGGCATATGTTTTAGGACTGTCTAGGTAATGGTAAAGTCTCTCCAACAATAGTTAGATTGCGTCCTCCGATATAAATATATGTATAGATATAAGATATAAATATATAGATATAGATATAAGATATAAATATATGTATAAATATAAGAAATAAATATATGTATAGATATGTGTACATAAAAATGTAAAAGCTAGGCACACATTTATGAAATATTGTCAATTACAATTTTTTTCCCATGAGAAAAATGTTGAGCCCGTTGAAATTGACGGATCATTATTACTAGTATCCACCCACAAGTAAAACTTTTTTTTTAAATTTAAGAAGACGCTGCTATCCTACGTCCTACAAAAGAGAAAATTATACGGCTGCGTATCTAAGAAAGTGCAAAGAAGTAGCAACCCGGGTGAATTTTTACGGCGTTACTTATAATGCGTGTGGTTGTATGATGGATTTCGCCCTTTTAGACCTAGCCCCTAGATGGGGTTAGCCTCAGTGCATGAATAAATGTTAATTTTACCATTCCTTGAAATTTCAAATATAAATAAAATGACACGGTGCTCAAAAATAAAGATGGAATAGCTAGCGTGTCTTTATTTGACTAGGCTGGTACCCAGAATATTTTTGTGCGTTAAAATCTTAATTTTCACAGTAAGGATACGTAAGTTCTTTTACTTCCAGTAACCTTCGATTTGGGAAAACCCAACTTACCGTAAGAACATTACTGGCGAACATTGAACCTTTTTTTTAAAACTACTTTCTATTTCTCGTTATTTCTATATCTGTCTTGTATGCTGAAAATGTCTGGTGGACAAAATTTCTTCTTGTATTGTCCTGTCTGTCTATTTCAAGCGTCAACTACCACATACCTTGTTCTGGTATCTAGTATTTTAACCATTTTTCTCACGGAATGTAAAAGCAGACAATGAAAAAATTTAGGGGGCAAAACAAACATACTTCTCAGTGCCTGTTTCTAAACTTGCAACAATACTTCTATAAAATCAGTTTTTACCATCCTCGCCGACTATGATGGCAATCGAACAGAGTGAAAGTGTTCATAAGTGTTATTGGGTTTACATGATTTTATTCCTCTAGCTGTGCCCATCCCAGTCCACCCGGACTACAAAGCGATATACTATTACTCTCGTTAGTGAATGTTATTTGCTTACGAAAAATATATATAGTGTTGTGTTGTTTTATTTAAAAAAAAAGAATATTTTTTTTGAACATGGTGAAGTCACGGGTTAATCTTCATTCAAATTTTGAGTTTATAAATGACTGTTAGACTACTGACGGCTCAGTATGCTGTTCACAACCGATAAGACGTGGAGACACCTTATATATATGCTTATATTGTAGTTGTTTTACTAGTATCGGTGATTCTCACAAGGTGACAAAGGGAAGTCATTTATATTAAAAGAATGTTAATGTTATGATACTGTTTTGTTTCTTTGGTTTACTTTTATCCGTTGGGATGGGTGTTTAATGTCCAACGTAATAGTGCCTGGAGCTATGCATTGGTTTGTTCATCCTAATTTTTATTTATCGTGTATTGGTTTAGTGTTCGTTGTAAGCCATCAAAACGTTGTCATATCTGTTCATGTGTATATTCTAAGTTTTTTTTATACCATATTGTTTCAACAGTAACAACAAAAAACAACAACAGATCTCACCCCAAATACAACAAAAGGTCACCACACCGCATATAAGCACAGTTTTAAAACCACGAATTGGTGGTTTTCCAAGGGGATTGCGTACTCCTACAGTGGATGTTAAATTGATTTACGTACCATCACCAGACAGCGCATCACTGTCCTTTATTACGGTCCTAGCTGCCGAGGCCAGCTCAGAGCTTGTGGTACCTAGACGATAGAGGACACAAAAGTTTAATAGTAATTTTGATTCTTACAGTCCTCAAGTGTATCATTTGAAAGAAACATCCTTTTTTTACAACAGAGACGTTTAACTTAATTTATAATGTAAGATTGTAAACATTTTTAACAGTGATAATATTAGGGTTTGTTATTACAGCAATCCTCAACACTATCGTCCTCATCAATTGGAAAAGGAGACACAAAATACATTACCTGTTTTTTAACACATGAACACACGGACTTATGATCATTTTGGGATCGAGATTAGTGGGAAGATTCAATTTAAGATTTGCAAGAGAAAAATAACAATACTTAAGGATAAAAACTGTGAAATTCTTTAGCACGCATTAGAATGGTTGTAAATGCGAACTTATTTAAAAGAAGTTATGCGCCATTCTTATAATTTTTTCTACCAAAATTTAAAATCTTATTTTATACGCCGATTTAAAAGAAGTTATGCGCCATTCTTATAATTTTTTCTACCAAAATTTAAAATCTTATTTTATACGCCGATAAGGCGAATTGCCGATGGAATTTTAATTTTTTTTTTTTAAATTCCCGATGAATGTCTTTTTTTTTTAAGTCCAATAGTTGGATCCTGTTTATGTGCTACAAATATTTTGAAAACGTCACATCAGTTATTGTTCATCTTTTATAATTTCTTGTACTGGCTAATGATGACCAGCGGTTACATTAATCGTTTAGGATTAGACTTATATTGGTTGATGCAGTTAATCATTTTTATGGATGTGTTATAGATTGAATTCTATTTTTTTGTTGAAAATTCTAAGTTATACCTGTAATAAATATGTGTTCATCTTTTAGTTCATTTATTCATAAATACAGATTGTAGTGATTGCTACACAAACAAAAAAACATGTTGGTTAACTGAGTCGGTTACAATTTTTTGTTTATTGGAATCTGTGCAGTCACGTTGAGACGTTGGACTTGAATTACGTGTTCGAATGGCTTGCTGCTTCCGCAAGTTCTTGCATGTCTTGATCAAACGAGACACTAATGCACGGACTCGTCGCGACCTCCTCTCAACACTACGCGAAAGCGTAAGAAATGTATACAAGTTCCTAGGACCAACGACGGCGATGGGATTTTATTGTAACCAAGAACACTAAATTGGTTTTTTTTCCTTCACGGCCGCGATTCTAACAGCTGACATGATATAGCGAATGCATTGTCGACAAACCATGCAATGTCGAACTTTTCTGTCCATTCAGCAAACAATCGATCACAGTCTTAACAACATAGAAATGAAGTGAAGAAACAAAATTAAATGTTGACATAGAAAGACACAGGCAATCCTACCAACAAGCCTACCAACCTTTGCTTGCAGATTTTAACGTCTCAAAAATCAAGTCAAACACTGCCTCGGGGCCACGGTCGTTTTCTGCATCTCTGCGCAGATACTGTGTACGGATTTAGGATTATAAGCAAGAAATAAATATGTCAAGTTTTTATCATAAAAGATCAAATGCCCTATTTTAAATCCCATAAGTTATCCTTTTTTTTTTAAATTATAGATGTTGAGACTATATAATATACATAAATGAAAAGATAGAATGATTTTATGGATTCAAATAAATGGAAATGTATTTCAATTACATTGTACATACTTATTGTGTAAATTTTTTCCAATTTATTGAAATGATTTATAAGGCAAAAGTTGGTCACTTTCTGCTAAGAGCACAGATACGAAATAACATTCCTCTTCCTTCATGATTATTCGCCCATCATTATTCCCTGCACTTCATACCAAGTTTATCCTACCGATGAACCTACTCAAAGAGTCTTCAAGTCTCCATGCCAACATCCTCTCTTTCACAAACGTGTCCCTTAAGCCTTACCACATTGTATGAGACCACCGTCCCGCATCTTACCTCTTGATACCCGTGCCCTTAAAAGTTATCCCCACACTAGATTATAATTTTGGCCAATAGTTACCCTGACAGAGTTCACATTCTCAAAGAAGCCGATGATGAAGAAGGTGATGAATAACGTGGACTGCATCGTTGAGAACTAGGATCAGATGCGATGAATGCCGTAGTTCTCTTCTAGACGTTCAAAAAATAGTTCAGATTTGTTCCTGCAGGATTTGCGTTATGCCTGCGATTCACTCTTAAGTTATGTAAAATATATTTATATACATATATAGGAGGAGAGGTGTTGAAACTAATTACTCTTCACTTGGTTTGTTACTAAAGCTGACAATAGTAGCTTGGTTTACGATGGGGGCCTACGGCTTTTTATATGAGCTTATCAAGATACAGTGGCGAATGGTACTCAAAACACGAATGGTCAGAAGTGGAGGCAGTCTGTTTATCTGTTGGTTGGTGGGCTGGCGAACGGATGGGAACAGGTGGCTGTTGTTTGGTGGGCTGGCGAACGAATGGGAAAAGGTGGCCGTTGTTTGGTGGGCTGGCGAACGGATGGGAACAGGTGGCTGTTGTTTGGTGGGCTGGCGAACGGATGGGCACAGGTGGCTGTTGTTTTTTTTTAGGAAGGAGCGTTAAAGGATTCCCGTTAAATTTCTCTAATTTTAACTTTTCTAATTTTAAACTTCTCAAATTCTACACTTCTCAAATTCTACACTTCTCTAATTCTAAACTTCTCAAATTCTTAACTTCTCTAATTCTAAGCTTCTCAAATTCTACTCTTCTCTATTTCTAAACTTGTCAAATTCTAAACTTGTCAAATTCTTAACTTGTCGCATTCTAAAGTTGCAACTTGATAACACATAATTGACCTGGTTTGGGCCCGGTTATTGCATACTTTGGGTTACAAAGGTGCTTTTTGTTAAAGACTGTTAAAGTTATCTCAAAACAGAGCATGGGGTAATCATTAATTAAAACGTTTTAAACTTCAGTTGATGACGTCATAAGGACTCATGATTTGAAATACCCCGAAATCCAAATAAACTTGCCTTTCAGTTCACGACCTTTATCAACCAGACCTTTCAGCAGTGAAAGACCTTTGTTCAATACATTATCTCCGTATCTCAGATCATCTACAAAGAAAAAAACAAAAATAAGGGATTATTTTGAAACCATTGTGTCTTTTGTTAAAGCTTAATTGTGAGATTAAATACTATTTTCCTGAATTTGTCTGTTTAAAAAAATCAAAAGCTGTATGAATGGGTCAATAATTTAATTCTTTCAAAAACATAATGTATGTTTAGTGGAAATAGCTTGCAATTAAATTTCGCTGGTTTTCAAATTGTCCACATAACTTGAAACAGTAACTCTCAACCATGAAAAAAAAAAAAAAGTTCGAACACAAAGAGAACAGCTCGTAATTATTGAACTTAACGGACCGTCAAAGAGAGCGGATATCGCAGTGTCTCCTCCGAGTGTGTCTGTGACCTCCTTGATGACGCTGGCCACGTCTTCCTCTGAGGCTGAGATACAAAGTTCGATTCAATTATTTAAACTCTTAAATCTGATTAAACTCTTAAAATCTGATTCTTAAAATCGAACACAATAAATTAATTTTTTTTCCTCCTGAGGTCAACCAAAAAGAAAATAATCCCAAGACGATTTCAATTTGCAATGAAATCCAGAAGAAGAAAAAACCTCACTGCAGTGCTTAAAAAAACGATACATTTATCATCCGCCCTTTGGGGGCATCAACTTTTAACTTAAACATGCCGACGTTCATCTGAGAATTTCTTTCAGCGATTAATGTATTCCAAGACTGTATTTAATCATTCACGTGTTTGTGTCTTACCAGTGCCAGCAAGACTATCACTCAGTTCTTTCACTTTTTGGGTTGCATCGGCCAGGTCTGAGCTTAAGATGCCTACAATGGAAATGTTACATTCACTTTGTCCAAATGAAGCAAAAGAAAGTGTGTGTGTGTGTCTTTTCAGTAAAATAGAAATTTTAATTTAGTAGGTTTGTTAAATATATTGAAACTCCAATTTTTCTAATGAAACCGAGCACATGTAGCTATCATTGGAAATAAATAGTGGAAAAGGATAGGCTTAGGCTTGGAAAAAAAAAAAAGCACAACTATTAAAAAGACTTCTCGGCTAAACGCCTTCTTCAGCTGCCAATAAAAAAATATTTAAAAAAAGAGAAAACAATATGTTTGAAATTAAAAACTTTAGTCTTTCCAGATCACAATGTAGCTCTATCATTGTGTTTAGGCTTAATAAAAAGACAACACAATTAAAAGGGCTCTTCGGCCGACCGTCTCTTCAGAAGAAAAAAATTAATATTAACAAAGTATTTTAACGCTGCCCCTCGAAACTTTTTTTCCTTATACTGTTCTATTATTAGCTAACATTGGTTGTTTCATCTTGTGCCAAATAAATAATTGAACTTTAAGACAGGCCTGCACACCCTACGGCCCGCGGGCCGCATGTGGCCCGCCAGCATCCTTTATGCGGCCCGCGAAGTAACGAAACATTTCTTTTTATTATTATTTTCTTAATAGCTTTTTGCCTCTGTCCTATTATCTTTCGGCCCGCACAAGCTTTGCATAAAGTTTTACGGATCTTTCGGCCCGCACAAGCTTTGCATAAAGTTTTACGGCCCGCACGAGTTTTATAATAAAGTATAACGGCCTACCTTACATTTGAGTTGTGCAGGTCTGCTTTAAGACAACGTAAGGTAAACCATTGACATAAAGCGTTTCATTATAGTTAGTGGGATACTTTAAGTGTGATCAAAAGTGGAATCAAATTTACATATTTGGATTATTTAGGACATGTGTTAGGACTTATCAGTAGGACTGTCGGACTTACTTTTGTTTTTCGGATTATCAGGGGGAATCACTATTTTGTGAGATAAAAAATGAGTAATTTTCGTTAACAAATTCAAGCAGGTGTTGTTTTATCGTAACAATTGACATCATGACGTCATTTGGGTAGAGCAGGCGGGTATTTGCCCCCCCTCCTCCCCCCCCCCCCCACCGATTTGGCTGGTATTATTTTAATAGCTATGTACTTGGCGCCTCCCACCCCACCTTCCCTTGAAAAAAACAACTGAAATGACGCCCCTGAAGGGCACAGTCTTTAGTAGCTGATTTATCATTTTCATCTGGCGGAAATGATATACCAGACAAGTCAACATCATCCTTATCTAACCATTCAGCACTGAAAATCGAAGCATTGTTTGTGTGAGCAATAATTGCCAGAAGCTTATCTCTGTTTTAGAGTTGGTGTAGTTGTTATTAAACACCGATGAGACGGTGTTTTCTTAACAAAAATTGAACGCCGTGTACAGTGATGTGTTAATCATTCTAGGGAGCGGATTAAGAGAAAAATGACAGGTGAAGGGATGCCAACTTTTGACTTCTCTTGCACTAACAAAGTGTGCTAACATTCTGACCAGCCATCTGCAGTGCACACAGGCAGACACGCATTAAATAACGCCTATATTGTTAAAAGCCTAAACATAAATGACTATTTACACTAATTAAATTGCTTAAAATATTGTAGGAACCAGTCAACTTTGAGATTAAAATTTTAAAGGAAAAAAAAATGATTGATGACGTCAAATAATCTAACGAAGTGGCTATTCGGATGTGAGGTTTCTATAACTTTGGTTCCTTATTATGAGGTAAAGTAAAGCTTATATTAACTCTCTTACATTCTGACAGACTATAGACGAATCATCCGTATGAGAATTATTGTCCTTGTGAGGGGAAAATGTTTTTGTTAAACATATTTATTATGATATTTTTAAAAGAAATATTTCTATTATTTGTGTCAGTGTTCAAATTTGACTTTAAAATTTACGAGTTACTTGGTGTGGTATATCTATGTTCTTCATCTGCTATACCTTAAGGTCAAACATCATGCCGAAACGTCCTTGTTTCTTGTCCTGTTACCTTATTTCAAGCTTCCACATACCTCGTTTCGCTATTTTATTCATTCACTAAGCTTGAAAGCAGTCCCTTCATTTATTTCTTCTTGTCCTTGACACTTGACTGCTACTACTTGTATGTATTTGTCCTTACCTTGTTGTCACTAGATCTGTTTAGAATTTGATTATTAGTCTATATTTCCTTGGCTGATGAAGGCTTTATGCCGAAACGTCCTTGTTTCTTGTCCTGTTACCTTATTTCAAGCTTCCACATACCTCGTTTCGCTATTTTATTCATTCAAAAAAATTACATTGTTTTTTTTTAATAAAGCTTTTTTTTGGATTCAAGAGAGGAAAAGTTCTCGTACACAACGTCACCATAGTTAGAAAAAAAAAAGTATTATTTATTAGAATTGCGAAATAAATCAGGAGTCAATGAGGGCAATAAAAGAAACATATTTGACTTCCTGACGTCTACAGAATATTCGCACCAAAAAGTAACAAGTATTAGCGAGTGTATCGCTTACAAATGTATTACTTACAACATATAACTAGCAATAGAAAAAAACAAAACTTTAAAGCCAGCATGCCATCTCGCAAACATTCGGGAAGCATATCACTGGCATTAGTGTTTTACCTTCAGGCAAGCCTATAGCTTGCAAGCAAGTCGCCTTAAGCCAATCTATCTTGTTTATCAACCACAGGACTGGGTTTACCAAAACGCCCATCGGGGCCATTGTATCATCTTTAGGCAAGCATTTACCCTATGACCAGCCTATCACTGGTCATTAGGACAGACACAAGCCTACGTTTCACTGGCAAAGGGCAACATCGTAAATGAAAGAGAGCTAACCAGCGATGGTAGGTTACAGTTTTCAAGGATTTAATTGTAATCCCCCCTTATTAAGTTATTGTCTTGTTTGACACAATTCAGTGATATTCCTATGATTAGTTGGTAATGTCTAAATTTTAATAAACGGATGCTGACTTTTTTTTTTAAAAGATGATCATCTTAATGAAAGTTGAGGTCGCCAGTATAAGACCTCAAAAAGTCACCTTGAATGACAGAAAAGTTTCCCAGTATAAGACCTCAAAATGTCCTCTTAATGACAACATGTGGCTTAAAAGTTTATAAATTATATAAGATAGAAAACTACTAAATGATTAAAAAAAATGATTTAAGATCAGAAAAAGGGAACATGTCGAGCAATATTTTCATGCACGAGAACTTTATTGGATAAATAAAATCAAGTTTTGTAAAAATAATTCATTGACCGTAACTACTGTTTTAAAACAATTGTTGTAGAAGAGCCTTGTTTTTTTTGGTTTTTTTTTTTATTTGTATATTGACATCAGTGTTGGTTTAACTAAGGATTTAGGTTGTTAGTGGCCCCTGAATAAAGATTTCATCTTTTTAAATATTATTTTATAAAAAAAAAAAAAAAAAAAAAAAAAAAATTGAACTTACCTCATAAGAAGGTTGATATTTTCAGAGATAATGTTTAGAATATTGAGTTTTTAAACTCTTGTTGCATTTGTTTCCAAAATAAATACAATTAATGTGGAATTTAATATTATATGGTGTCTTTGTAATGTTCATTATGAATAGAAACAATTTTGGACTTTAACTTTCTTTTTGGTTACTAATTTATATTATATACTCAATTAAAAAGGTCTTGTTTCTCAAATTAAGCATGATTTGCGAACTGGGATATTACAGTATGTAAAAACGTATTCCTTAAAATCAGTCATGTGGGGCGGTTCACTGTGAAAAGTAATACCCTGGGCATTTATTTATGTAAGTTGTCCCATGTAGGCATAAATGATCTCCCAACAAATGACACATGACACATTACCTTTGAATGTTAAAAATAATTGCAACACCTGAGCAGGTCTGTTTAGAAATGAGAAAGGTGTCTGATATAGATGATACAATTTAAATCGGTTAAAATTACTTAAATTAATTTACGTTATAAACTTGTGTGGCACATTTAAAAGTATAAATTTTGGTTACACTCAAAATCAGAGGGAGATGAGAGAGAGAGAGAGAGAGGGAGAAAGTGAGAGTGAGGGTAAGAGGGAGAGAGAGAGAAGGAGAAGATGGAGAGAGGGAGAGACAGGGAGGGAGAGAAGGAGAGAGAGAGAGGGAGAGAGAAAGGAAGAGAGCGAGAAAGAGAGAAAGATAGAGAGAAATAGAGAGATAAAGAGAGGGAGGGTGCGATGGTATAGAGAGATAAAGAGAGGGAAAGAGGGAAAAAAGTGAGAGATAGACACGAAACAATAGTTCTAAACACAAAGACCAAACAACAACAACTATAGTCATTTGCTGTAATTATTTATTTATTCAGTTTCAATTTTAATGCCTCATTAAAGTGTTCAGATTATCATATATAATCATCCATAAGTCCACGTAATAGAAACCTCGAGGACCTAAGAAGATACAAAAACGAGAACCAAACTTAAATCGTTCGCTTTTAAAAACAAAATAAAAATTATTTGATCAAATGGCTGTTGAAATACACATGCTCTTATTAATGCAAGTATCGCTAATCATAAAGGTAAATTACAAAATCTGTGTCATTTAAATGAAAAACGAAGATTTTTTGCCATATATTTTTATAAATAGGAAAAGAAAGATAAAAAAATACTTTGTAATTAACAAACAACTAATACAGTGAAAATAAAACGAAATGTTCGATGTGTTAACGAACTGCATATAAATGAGATTATTTGAAATAAACATAAAATATCTAGAAGGGATTAATTTATTTTCATCCCTCTCCACTCCTCTGTTTAAATCCAGACTCATTGAACTAAATTAACCATATGCTTGTTTCAACGTAACAAACTCGATAATTCTTTTATTTCAACCCGATAAGCATTTTTTTTAATACTATAGAGGATTACGAGATTTAAATATGAATAGTTTTCCGCAATCTAAAAATAAGCAATGACTGTGATAAAACAAGTTTTAAAAAAACACACAGACTGCTAATAACAAAATGTATGCACCAACATTGGAGCTGCGTACTTTTAAAGCTTCGTATACATTTCTCTTTGCTGAATGTATAAATCCTAATATATTTATATCTATAAAATAAATATAATTCACATTTAAACAAGAGTAAGGTCTTTAAAATTAGTTAAGTCATTTCATCTCCTAAACTCCATCATATATCACTTGTTAAGACTTATATGAAACCAAATTTATTCAATAAATAATATTATTACCTTTGTCTGATCAACTTGTCCGGATAAAAACGATATAAAAAACAAACCAATTTTACTTTAGTTTTCAAATAGTTTTGATCGTTTAAGCTATCGATGATTTAGTTCTAATACCGCAAGGGTATAGATAGTATCTGATGTTTCAAATTAATTTTTTTTTAAAGTATACCTGTATGTTGAATGCATTCAACATACGTGACAATTTCATCTGGAAAGCAAAACATTAACATTTTGTCAAATTTAAAAGATTAATTAAAAATATTATTGTAAAATAACAGTTTTCTGAAAATGAACACTTATTATTCTTCAGGTTGAAATGAATATGAATATTTTATAAATTTCTCTTATCCTGGATCGTTATGACGACACGAATGAAATTTGAACAGCCCTATTGACTAAGTTTATGTTGAGATTTTGACAAGTTGATACGCACCTATATCAACTCACGTTAATTACTACGCTTCATGTAGAATATACTTGATTGTGTTTTACCAGATACACTGTCTATTTCATAGATAAGATTTGGAAGTATTCTAACTTTACATCAACGGCAAAAATAAAGGGAAGTTGTTGTTTTTTTTTCTCCCACCTTTTTGAGAACGACCGTCGATAGTGCCCTATTAAGTGACACCCGGGGAATACAACCACGACATCCAGTCGCATAACTAGTGTTCATGATAACCAATGGGTTCCAAATATTTGCGTCCATTTTACTTAAAAAGACAAACCCTCAGCATGTCTGAAAAGGTAAACTTAAAAATAAAGAATCAAATTACCTCCTGGGGGTGGATAAACCTTTCGCACGCTCACCCCCCCCCCCTACCATTTTACTAAGCTACTGATTGGTTTATTTAAAACAAATATAACTTTCTTTTTCTTTTACTTCCGATTAAGCTATGATTGTTCTACAATCTTTGGCAACTCATCAATGCCAATGGCTTTGACAGTTAGAGCCATTGCTTCAGACGTCTTGGCAATAGCCCTTGAGACATCACAAACGGCTTACCTTCTCCACAAGTCCATTCAAAAGTTGAACGGCAAAGTCCAGTTTGTTGATGGCCCAGCATCAGGGAATCTGAGATTAATTGGAAATAATTATTGCAAACAAATATCTCTAAAATGTGTTTTTATTGTTTCAATTGATTTTTGTAATCTCATTCTGTAGTGTAAGGTCTTAAATCCCACTCTGTACTGTAAGGTCTTATAAATATTGAGAAGAAAATGTGTGTGGGGGGGGGGGGCAAAGGGGTTTATCAATACAAACGAAATGACGAGTGTAATAATATTAATACATATTTTTAATGAACGTTCAATTTTTAATGATTAGAAGAATTTTTTTTTAATGTACGTGAGATTATGCTTTTATATTAGAGGAGATATCTTCATTGTAAATTCTTTTAAAACTCTGTTTTCTAAAGCAGTTATCTGTTAATAGCTCTTCTTCTTCTTCAATGTATTAAGGGCCCACGATCAATTTATTGATTATTTTTTTATTTATTTTTTTGCTTTGTATTTTATTTCGCAGAGTATTACTCAAATGTAGCAGTGTACAGACAAAATAAAAATTATTCTAAAAATTGACGTTCATTTTCATAAATACAGTATGTTTTTTGGACAAAGTGTTCATGCTATATATAAAAATGAAATGGGTTGAATTAATTGATGCATTTCTAGTTCAAGCGTTTGTAGACAAGATGATGTCAATTTAAACAGTGTTTCTTTAGGCGCATGTCTTCCTCCACCACCAACCCACCCACACACTTTTCTAGAAATAACAGCCCTTGTTCTGGTATATATTAAATGCCTAGCTTTCCTTTTTTTTTTTTTTTTGTCTTCCAATTACCCTCCGAAATGTTGACCAATGCTAAACCATTCCTAGCTTTTTCGTTTTAATGTGATAATTAGTTTATAACTGCAAAGAGGACCGACACCCGCTATGGAATTGTCAAATGTGCTAACGTTGTCAAGTGCTTTGTCAATGTCCGTAGAGGGAACTGGTGTGACAGTTTATGTTAAAACTATAAATTAAATGTGGAAATATGCATCACTTTTTATTTTAAACAAAGATATTAGAAATATTTCATTTTGTAAACTCTGAATGAGTTATGAAAGTCATTGACATTCTTAAGCTTGGCATAATATTAATCTTCATTTCTTTGACCATCTGCAAGGGAAGCAATCTCGTCAATTGCTTGTGCAGTGTCTGGATAGTTTATCCCTGAAAAACATATGAGGGGCTCAAGGGAAAAAACCAGTGATGTCAGGTTTTGAGAGTTTTGAGAAAATTGAATTTAAAGTTTGAAAATTCCTCATAAAAGTATGAAAATATCAAGATGTCTACGTATTTATTTATTGACTAAGCTGCTTTTTCAGTTGGACCTATGTATCATATTATTCTATTAAATGGAATGTAGCCACAAGGGAGATAACATAGAAATTTTGAAAAACTGACATCACTGGTTTTTCCCTTGAACCCTTCATATCGTATTTCGACAAATAGTTTTCTTTCTAAATGTAGTTTAAAACTAGTGGAACTTGTTTTCCTGGTTAATATAATATAGTCTGGTAAACAGTTTAAAATACTAATAAGCAGGTAAACAAATTTCGCACAATTTCAAATAGAGATATAATAAACGCGCAACAACACATTACAAATAATGGCAGTTTTTTTTTTCCCTAGAGTTTTAGTGTCCACAAAATCAATGAATTACTTTATTTTAATATCGCTACCAATAATAATTATTTTAAAAAATTTTTTGGATCTTAAACTATTGCCATGAATTATATGTGTGTGTGTTTGTGACTGTACGTGTGTGTTTTTTGTTTGTGTGTATGTGACTTATTTTGGCTAACTGAAATACTGTTCTTAATGTCCAAGAAGCGTGTGCCTATAAGAACGAGCTCAGCTTGTTGTACTGAAATCTTTGATAAGAAATAAATTAAATGTCTTTGCTCTAGCAAGGCGATCGGTGATGGCGTCATAGTCATAAGTGGGTGATGTGTCTTGGCGTTGGGAGCGAAGAGGCCAAGGCCCCCCACGGAGAGCGCCTTCCGACTTGAAGCTGGTGATGAAACATAGGAATTCAAAAACATGTCTTTTTTTTTTCTTAGGGCCGCTTACAAACCTAAAACGTTTGAAATTATTAAATTTTAAGATACGATCAAACTATCAAGAAGACAGTACACAGTTTATATTTTCATTTTAAAAAGCTGATTATTTAAATCTATTGAAAATCGCACACATAAAAAAATATATAAAAGAAATGTAAAGGTGAAATTTGTAAAGCCTCTGTATATGTACCGCACTCAATAGAAACCCTAACCAAAGTCGCCTTTAATAAAGTTAAACAGTTAGGGGAAAAAAACAATTAACGTCTCTATTCTATTGAGCGTAACAAAGACTAAATAATTTCTTATTACTTCTCATAAATTAGTTTTAATGATGTCAACTTTTGTTTTGATCGCTAAGAAATATAATTAACGAGCCAATATACCCGGCGTATATAAAAAATAAATCAAACGTTTTATATGAAAGCATTTCCGAAAATAATGTTGATGAATGTGTGCAGTTAACGGTTAAATAGACGATTCTATAATTTACATAATGACCATTCTTTTTCCCCAGTGTCCAAGCTAGCAGGTGTCTTTACTCCTTGTGGTTCAGAAACGGACCATTTTGTTGGTAACACTTGACAGTAAGCCAATGATGCCCAGCAAATTAAATTTAGAATCGTCATCGTCGTGCCTGAAAGCGGCTCAATGCAAAAAAGATATATGAACATGGACAAGGTAGGGCATGTAATCATTTTGTCTGAAAGTGGTTCTAAGCAGAACATTTATATTATATGTCCCAGGTGGAAATAATTAAGCAACGTGTCTTAACGGATGTCTTAACAAGTTAATGTATATATATATATATATATATATATATATATATATATATATATATATAATTATATCTAAAGATAATAAAACTCTCACAACAAAACACAGAGTGTTATAGACAACTATGCATAAAAAAAAATAATATATATATATATATATATATATATATATATATATATATATATATATATATATAGTAGGATCCCAAGATAATGAAACTCTGGCATCAAAGCACATTGCGTGATAGTCAACGATGCATAGATCCGACCGTCACGTGATCACAGTCGTGAAAAGGAAAAAATACGTTGGCAGTTGGTGCTGGAAATAGATGTCTTGACGGAGGAAAAAAATTATTCAGAGTTGACTGATATTTAGGGTCAGAAATGGCTGATCGTAAAGAGAGACCATCGTCTTTGAGAAAAGGACGGCAGAACAAAATTATAGAGTGAGTAAAGAATACGGCACCAAGTTATACATTCAAACTGCTTATTTTTACGAAATTGTGCCTTTCTGAAAGGGTCATGAAGAGGAACTCAGGTCTGTCACTCACTAAATTATCAATAGCTTAGAATCAAGCACGTGCTCTCCAACTGTTTCTACAAATGTACGTTTATTGACAAGATAGAGATATATTCATAGGGAGGGTAGAAAATGTCATCATCGATTTAGAATGCAGTAGTTCAAAACAAATAGAAATGTACAAGGGCAATGTTTATAAAAGTGATTGCTAACATTCTAATTAACTGGAGCTCAAAATATCAATTAAAAAAATTTGTCAAGTAATAAAAGCACTAAAAATCTCTAATATAATGTATACCATAAAAAGATATACATAAGCATATACACATCTTAAATATTGAATTTGGTGTACGTGTGAAAATCATGTAATAAACCGTTGATGCTCTTGATATCTAAGTCCAGACAGCAACTTGTACATAGTACGTGGTTGAGTTGTGACAGCTGGATAACTGAATTAAAATACGTAATGGTTTGTGCAGGCTTTCTCGCTTCTATTCAGTACAGAACCGATTGGCTTGTCTTCTTCTTCTATATCTTAAGGGCCCACGATCAATTTATTGATCATTTTGGCTCCTATGCATGTAGATGGGATTTGCAATGTTTCTGTTACTGGTGTTGATGAGGAAATCATGCACAAGGGGTTTGAAGGCTGGAGGCAATAGACACAAATGTGTCTAGTGTTGTCGCCTCAACCGTTCCTTTTGAAAGATTGTTCCAGTCCCTGATTGTCTTGGGCAGGAATGAGCAGCTCCTATACTGGCTTCTTGCTGGTATGAGCCTGAATTGCCTGTCATGGCCTCGTCGCTGTCTATGGGGGAGAGGGACGAGTTTCTGTTTAATACTGGAACAGTGGACCAGCCCATTATTTATCTTGTACATCATGGAGAGCCTGGATTGTCGTCGTCGTTTCTCCAATGGTGACCAGCCTAGTGTTTCTAGCATGCTGCCAACACTAGAGGTATTCCTGTAGCGGTTTAGGACAAAGCGTGCTGCTCGTCGCTGGACAGCCTCCAACCTGTCAATGCTCTTCTGGGTAAATGGGTCCCAGACTGAAGATGCATAATCTAAAATCGGACGGATAAAGGCTTTATATGCTTTTTCTTTCACACAGGAGTTGCCAATCTTTAGATTTCGCCTTAAGAACCCTAGGGTCTTGTTTGCTTGGTTACATACATTGTTAATATGCTCGTCCCAGCGGACCTCTCTTTGAATGGTAACACCCAGGTACTTTACGGAGGAAACTGGCTCAAGTATATGGCCGTGCAATTCGTATTAGTAGTGTAGAGGAGTACAACTTCTAGAGACTGATAGTGTCTGGCACTTAGCAGGATGAAATTCCATGTCCCAGCTCATCTCCCACTCAGCTAACAGATTGAGATCCTGTTGTAGATTGGGCCTTTTGGTAAACGTTGTTTTCTTACCACTACCGACTTGTTGTAGCAACAGCTGTGCTGAGAACTGTATGAAGACTTTCATGAGTTTTGTTTATTCGCACTACTATTGTGTTTTAAAAATAAAACTTTGAAAACGATTTTTTTTTACAGTTACCCTGATTGTACATTTAATTTACGGCATCTGGTGTATTCCATTTTTTTAGCACCTTAAAAAACTTGAAATAAAAATGTTTACCAACACAATAAAATAAGGGCCAGACTAATTATAAATATAAAAGCAAATGACTGTTATTTAATTCGTACACCTGATGTGATTTTAAATGTGCAATTCTCTATTGGACTCATACAATAATACTTTTTCTTTAAAATCCTGTGTTATAGTTTTAAAAGCAATACCATATCGATTAAAACATGGTTGCTTCTGCAGCCAATTGCAAACTAAAACTGTGTGTGCAGTCCACATAGACCAAGGGTTCTTAACTTGTTTTCAGCGGACCCTTTGGGTGTTTGTGAAAGGGGCTAATTATTTGGTATTTAAATCAATAATTTAAACTAATCTATTGGCATCTGAATGGCAAAAGGTGTATGTGGCCTTCACCTGTATGGATGAGTTTATATGTGGCCTTTATCTGTATGGCAAAAGGTACATGTGGCCTTCATCTGAATGGAAGAAGGTATATGCGACTTTCATCTGAATGGCCAAAGGTGGAGGGGGCATTCATCTGAATGACAAAAGGTATATGTGGCCTTCATCTGAATGGCAAAAGGTATATGTTACCTTTATCTGAATGACCAACGGTTATGAGTCCTCCATAAGACTGGCAAAGTGGTCCATAGCAACAAAAAACTATAATCGAGAACGCATGACAAAGAGGTGTCTGATTGTGTCTTGTGTTCAACAGTTTGTGAGCTTTATTTCATGTAGAATTTTTTTTTTAAATTTCATATTTTGTGACATCATTACTGATATAAGAATTTTTTTGGACAAATCAAGACTAATTAGAGTTGTAAGATGACCCACATTTTACTGGTGGAAATTGACATATGATAGATATGATAAGATTAGATAAAATATAATACAATTATTTTTTATGATCTTCATAAATGGAAATGTGATTTATTGCATTGTCGATAGTAATTTTCAGCATATAGATAATCATCTGAATAATAAAAAAATATATTAATTTTTCAATTAAACATTTTGAGCGTAAATTTTTTTATTAAATTATTTATCACACGTAAAAATCAACAATCATATTGATCTCACTTCAATAATTACAATATTAAATATCTTGAAGCTTTTGGTCCTTGCCTCGGGGGCAATAATTCGTATTGATCTAGCTGATCTTCCCACTCTGCAGTCTGACTATCAACCTTAATATACTGGTGGTCTGTTAGTGTGGATAATCTCGCTGTTTTAAAACGCATCCCTTTTTAATAAAGGCGGAGTGCTAAGGAGAGGAAACCTCATTCCATCCCCAGCAAAGCTTAATCAAGCAAAAACATCATCACCATCACCCCGGTTGGATGGGACTCGTTATCATTGGATGGCAACCCGTCTAAGAGAAGGCGAACTCTGAAATCAAACCCGGAGACGGAGTCCCGTAGGTGGATAACATTCTCACAATGAAACAATCAAACTACTCCGGCGATGCCACTGGTGCCAAGCTGTATCATCCACATGATGCTCCCTTGGGTTATCCAGTGGTGTGGAGAGAGGCGTACCAGCCTTTAATCCTAGAAAGAATAATCCCATGCCTTGTGTATTTCGTTCTGCGAAGGCTGCACTAAGCAAAAGAAAAAGTCTTTTACCGACAGAGACTAAAATGCAGACGGCCCACGAGTCGACCTAGACCCGATGCATTGATGATGTAAAGATGTAGTTACGTCAGCTGTGGTCGTCTATGCGTGAAGATGACAACCGTGGATCAATCCAAGCAAAAGGATGTTGTACAGTGTAGAGGATCCTAAAACGCTCCCTGGGCTGTAGCGCCGTTGATGATGATGATACTGGTCTAAAATAACGTTGGCCCTTGGAATAAATGAAAAGTCACCTTATTTCAGAAAACTATGCAGGCTCGAACTGTTTAACATTATGTTTAAGTAGGGCAGAAAAAGTGTAGCTGACATGCTTCCAAGAACAGTTTATTCAGTAAAGGTGTTTTGATTACATGTGTTCAACTTTTGCGTATAGTAAAAAAAAAATCATTGTCTCTGAGGTTTACTTTGCAAAGAGAACTGGGGCACCTAATAAAACTAATAAAATGAGCCTTCATTCATTTCATCTTTTTAAAAAAATAGTCATAGTACAGAAAAAACCAATAGAGTGTACCACATTGAGATTTTAAAATTAAGAGGGAAGCACTCTGCACAATTTACCAAAAGAATGAAGACATCTGAAAAGTTCAAGGGACGGCTTACTTGCTTGCTGAAGTGATTGTCAAAGTCAAGCGACCCCCCCCCCCCCAACCCTCTCGCTGAAATCTGCGGGCTAAAAAAAGCGAACTTTAGTAGAAAGGATTTACATAAGTTGATTTTTTTTTTTACTCAGAGACGACTATTCTGTTGATCAATAAAGAGCCACGGTTATGATGTACGCCTATGGTTTAAAGGCAGGCATATATTATAGAAGATGAGAGGTTAAATTTCTTTATAACACTTGGACCCACCGGGTATGCTCTCAAAATACCCTATTTTCTCAAAATACCCTGAGCCGGTGTAAAACAAGAACTGCCACCGATTATTATTTCATGTTTATGTATTTATTTATTTTTTGCAGCCCACATTTTCTATCGTAACCTATTTTTATTATTTGAAACTATTTTTGGAATTAGAAATTATGGCTNAAAACACAAAAAAAAAAATTAAAAAAAACCAAACCATTTCCTAGTTTTAAAAAATCCCCCCCCCCCCCCATATTTTAATGAATGATAAACTTTTTCTTTGCTGAAAAATATTAATTTCTAAGAAATAAATGATGGTCCCCAGAAATGGCTTTTTAAAAGGAGCTGACGAGATAGCAGTTGTGTTTACTCTGATATATATAATCGGATAGATCAAATCGTCCGTTATCAGTTGCAAACCTGTATCCGGGGTGTCAAACAACAGCTTGTAACAAAATCATGTTCTATGTAGGCCACACACAACCTGCAAGATATGTGATGCTGGAGCAAACGTTAATAAGAGGCCAATGCCTTACAGCGGCGTCGCTGGGGGTGGGAGGTTAGCGACCCCCCTCCCCGGGGCTGGTCAAGAGTATTGCTGCTCGCATGCACGAATGAAAATCCAAAGAAAAGAAGTGCCGCCCCGCGCGAACAGGCAGTCCCCGCTCCACCCAGCACCACCTTTCCTACGCCGCTGGTGCCCTTTATTTACAAGGTGCTACATTGTGATTAACGCAGCTGTAACACATATACATTTCAGGATTTCGTCACTGAAATTGATTTACTATCGTTATGTTATTGTCTGTAAAATTGTGTTGTGATCACGTCGACTTTCTGTGTTGGTATATTTTTTTTTTATCTTCGGAGTGGGGTGGGCTTCAAATGACTCTCTATGCTTCAACTTGTCTTAAACAACAGCAAATATTGCTATCTTTTTAAAATAAGATAAAGAAATAATCTAAGAAATTTACACCTATTTGCAAGAACTGTCTAGGAATATTAGCATTTGGGAGAATGATTTTGATAAATTTCGTAAGTTAATCCGCACTTGATGTATTCCGATTGATTGCAATTATCGAAAAAATTTTGGTTGCATAATGCAATTGACAAAATTAAGTGGACGCTTGCCTTGGCAATTTATTTACTATTTACCACATATCAAAATCCTTTATTGAATTAGAAGACGCATCACTACAAGCAGGGCTGAAGTTCACAACCAAAAACAAAATAAAAATACATAACCATGATAAGAGAAGAACAAACAGATGAAGCAATGAAAATTAGAAACCAGACTTTTGAAAAAGTAAATCAATTCAAATACCTAGGATCTTTATTAAATGAAAGAAACAAAGAGTATAAGCCGGAAACAGGGCATACTTCAGTTGTTAGAAAATACTCAAAAGTAAAAACATTACAAGAGAAACAAAGAAAACTATTTATAAAGCTGTAATCAGACCAGTTTGAACATATGCACGTGAAACTTGGACCCCAACAAAAACGGCAGAAAACCTATTAAACACATGGGAGAGGAAAGTTCTCAGGAAAATATATGGGCCAACAAAGGATGAATATGGATGGAGAATACGAACCAACCAGGAATTGTACGTCTATATCAGGATCCCACGATAGTAGCAGAAATAAAAAGGGGCCGGCTACGCTGGGCAGGACACTTGGAGAGAATGCCAAATGACAGAGAAACGAAGAGGGTACATCACCAATACCCCAGAGGGAAAAGGCTCAAAAGCAGACTAGGCTTAGATGGATGGATGATGTGAAAAAAGGCCTACAACAACTGAAAATCCAAGCATGGAAAATAAAAGCATTAGTTAGGTATGACTGGAAGGAAGTAGTGAGGCAGGTTAAAGCCCTACATGGGCTGTAGCGCCACTGGGATGTTGTCTAAATATAAATTAAGTACATTAACATTGGATGCATGTGTATAAGGTACATGTGTATTAGGTACATGTGTATTAGGTACATGTGTATTAGGTACATGTGTATTAGGTACATGTGTATTAGGTACATGTGTATTAGGTACATGTGTATTAGGTACATGTGTATTAGGTACATGTGTATTAGGTACATGTGTATTTGGTACATGTGTATTAGGTACATGTGTATTAGGTACATGTGTATTAGGTACATGTGTATTAGGTACATGTGTATTAGGTACATGTGTATTAGGTACATGTGTATTAGGTACATGTGTATTAGGTACATGTGTATTAGGTACATGTGTATTAGGTACATGTGTATTTGGTACATGTATTTAAACTATAGGTTTTTTAGTTAAGGTAAGCTATATGTATATAGGTACATATATACTAGGTAAAAATATATAAAGTAAAAATAAATAAGCTACGAGTTTATTAGGTACATATTTATCAGCTACATGTATATGAGGTATGGGATACGTTTAATATTTAACCTTCTACATTTGTTTTATGTATATAAAAGTTCCGCCCACATAGAAAAGAACAACTCTCATGCCTTACATCAGACGCTAAAAGAAAAGGAGGGGGGTGGGGGTCGTCCATCGAGAGTGTTCAGAGACATTCAGCAGGGTCCATCGAGAGTGTTCAGGAACATTCAGCAGGGTCCATCGAGAATGTTCATAGACATTCAACAGTTTTCATAACTGGATAAGCATCTAGTTATTACTAAGGCGGTTAACATTAGCATACATGCCATACCAACTTACTCCCGTGCGTTTTACAAAAAGTTTATTCCAACGTTTTTTCTGCGTAACGAAGAAAAAAATCCATGTTGTGTCAATATGTTGCTTTAAGTTAAGTCGCAAAATAATTAAAAGCTCTTAATGAGCCCCAGCTTTTGTTGAGGCAAAACATAGCCCCTACTATGTGATCATCCTGTAACAATTAAGAACCCCTTCCCCCCACTGATGTCATTGCTCCTCCATCTCCCCACCCCCCCCCCCCAAACGCCCATTTACCGTTCCGTTTAAAAAAAATTGTGGAGGCAAAACATAGCCCCTACTATGTGATCATCCTGTAACAATTAAGAACCCCCCCCCCCCCCCGATGTCATTGCCCCCCCATCTCCCCACCCCCCCCCCCCAAATGTCCATTTAGCGTTCCGTTTAAAAAAAAATTGTTGTTTACACCTGTGGCACAGACCAGTAACCTCAGAAAAACAATGTTACAACGCAACAATAATTTATTAATGTAACACGTATACATTAGTCAACAGGATTGGGGGCGGGGGGGGGGGACTCACCGCGATTTGCTGCATTAGGCAAAATTAACTTTGACACCAATCATGCTATATAATGCCCTGTTACGTTGGGTTAAAACTGCAAGGTAATTTATTAGTATCTTTACTCATTTATCCAGGTTTTGTTCTGCTCCAGTTACTGAGATAATGAAGGGAATCGTTTTATTCCTCAGTGTGTTTGCTGTGTCCTACGGCCAGTCGGGGGTGAGAATTACAGCATAGTTATTTAAAATAATGAGTGTATATATATATTTATATATATTAATATGCATGACAGTTTAATCACTACGACATTGTCAAGATAAATTGACAGGATACATTGACAAGATTTAATGACAAGATAAATTGACAGGATACATTGACAAGATACATTGACAAGATACATTGAAGGGATACATCGACAAGATACATCGACAAGATTTATCGACAAGATACATTGACTAGATACGTCGACAAGATACATTACCAAGCAACTCATATCTACCAAGATAACTACAGGGAAAGCATACAACATCAATGTCCTTATACATAAAACATCAATGCATCTATAGTTATTTGTAGCTGTTTATTTTGTGTTTTAATTGCTATACATAGTTGTTGTTTTTTTTAAATGACGAAAACAAGAAACAAAAACAAAAAACTCAGTTAAAGAGTTGAAGTCTGAAACGATCATGTGCCAATATAAGGAAATGGATTTTCAATGTATTTGTTTTTTGTTTTTTTTAAAGTGCGGTTTATAAGCTAATTATTATTTCTATTTATTTTTTTTTAAATTGCGTTCTGGTTTTAACGTTTAAAGAACTGTGGTAAGCTTGGGCATAGGGGCCGGTGAAAGGCTGACTGACTATCATTGTTAGTTGTCGTACGAAAGAATCGTAGATTTATTTTTTTTAAATGATGGTTCTTATAAGGCTTAACGACAAAACCAAACCAAAAATATCATTCAAGATATTTTCTTTCATATTATATGCATAGCTGTCTGTCAAAACAATCGTAACAAATTACAGCGCACACATATAATATATACAGCATATACATATATGCAAATGACTTCGTTTGCGGAGATTTTTTACATTTCAGGCATATAAAAAATATTAAAAGAATTTAATGTTGATTCCAATCTTAAACTCTGAGAAATATATTTGCTAGATTACTAAAAGGTAATGTCGTTAAAAAAAAATAAAAACATTTGTCTTTACAAAAATGAATGCCCTATTATTTAACGAAATAAAAGTATAAGATATATATGATTTTTTTTTTCTTGAATTGCTTCTTCTAAGGAAAATTTCAACAAAAAAAAACGACAATGTAAAAATAGATATTTAGTATTTGCTACTAAATGGTTGGGCTTTGTGAAATGTACATTTGTTTCGTTATATTTTCATTTGCACTACATATACATGCTTTTTTTTTTTGAAAATTAAATTCTTAGAATGAAATGGACGAGACTACGACCCATGGGCCAGGATCGAACAGGGGAAGAGGGCCTTACAGGAACCGTTGGCAGTGGAGAGGTCAAGGTCGCAAAAACCAAACTGTAGTACCCAGGGAGGTCAACACGGAGGCCGACGATTTATTTCAAAAGATTTTTGACATTGTTGATGAGGTTTCAAAGGGTAAGAAAATAATGTTACTTTCCTCGATGAATACTTAAGGGCGCACAGGCGATCATTTTTCTCCGCCCTGCCCGCGAACTTTTTCGGCGCCCTGTGTCTCATGAAAAGTTGAAGTATGCCAAGTGTTGTACATAACTGTTGAATCTTCTGACTGGCTATAATTGTTTCAAGTTTAAGAAATATTAGATGAATTAAATACCACTGGAAATATAGAAATATAAATAAATAAATATATACATATTTATAAATATATATATACATATATATAACGGGGTGGGGGGGGGTTACAAAGCAATCGCGTTGCG
>CAXITT010000483.1:156476-203539 GCA_964033795.1 Lymnaea stagnalis
ATATTATAATATATATATATATATATATATATATATATATATATATATATATATGTGTGTGTGTGTGTGTGTGTGTGTGTGTGTGTGTGTGTGTGTGTATTATTTATATATTCATTTTTTGAAAAAAATAAAATTAATTATCAGTATTTTATACTTTCTCTATCATTTTTGATAAGGTCCATCGTTGGTGCAATCATCGGCCAAAGGCCTGTTTTAAATTCATTCTCCAATGCTAATTTGTTTGACTTTATTCGTGATGTCATAATTTCTCTGCAATTGTTTAACATATACCAGGAATCAATGCCACAAAGCTGGCCCAGGTTTCACAGACCATCAAAGCCCAAGCTGACGCTCTGACTGGCCAAGGTAATAGCAATGCTTTATAGTATCAGTATTTTATAAGACCCGTCAAAGTTTCGAAGCGAAAAGAGCTGGGGGTTTTTTTTTCATAATGTTTATTTATTCAATTTTTAATTATTAATTTTTAAAAATCTATTTGAAGAATATTTGGTTTTCTTTGCAACCTATTATTTAAAATTAAATTTTCCCTTAAAATTTTTATTGTAGCTTAATTTTTAGCTACTTTTTTAATCGTATTAAAAACGTGTTTTAATTAGTCGTTGAAGATAATGACGAATATATAATGCACATGGCATGGGTGTCCATCCTAACCATACCCCCAAAATGCTTCTTATTAAATAGAGAGAGTAAACATGAAATATTCAGTGCAAAAACAATGAATCAGCCAACTACTTTTAAAAGTAAAATTTTAAAAAAATCTTTTAAATGCTATTAATATTATTAATTCATCTTAAATATTGTATCTGTTGATGGCTTTATAAAAAGGTTTCTCTTACGAAGTGGTAAAAAATAGACTTTGCAATGTCTTATGTTTTCATCCTTGATTATGATCTTCATAACAATTATTAAGAAATAGTCACGTATTTTTTTTTAAATGTGCAGTTTATATTTAATTTATTGGCGGATTCATTTGTGTGTAATATTACTAATTGCCTACCATTTGTAGAGAGCAGTTGTGGACTTAGAAGCCCGAGACAAAAATCTTAAAATAAAGATTGAAGACTTAACTTTTTTCCGAACATAGAGTTGATCTAATATCACCAGGTAGTGTGGCCCAACGGAATTTAAACCAGTGTCCTTTCGGCCCAGTCCATTCCTGATAGAGAGCCACAGCAATGGCAATAGCCCATGAAACATTTTTATTTCCATTCGCCTCTGGTTTAGTCAATTAAAAAAAAAAATAAACTAGTAATATATTATAAAAATGTATAACTCATTTGTACTTCCCTCAAAGTCACGGAGCAAGAAGTGAACGACGTGATCAATGAGGCAGCGGCTCCCATCGATTCAATATCAGCCACGAGCGCCCTTTTTGAAGGTAAAGGGAGGCCGTTAGTTAAACTGTAGGATTAAAAAAAAAATTATATTAGAGTTAAAACTTTGACATAACATAATTTACAAAGCAGATTCGGAAGAAACTCACATAGTATACGGCTATTGTATTAACGCTACACGGCTACAACACTAAATTTGAATTTCATATGCTGAGCAAATTCTCGTGAAATTCATGCACAATTATTATGGATATATTTAGGTTTTTTTCGTGCATATACTTAATATTAAATCTGCCTAAATGGAACGTTAAAAAAAATAACTAATTAATAAGTTCGAAGGATTACGTGGTTACATTTCTCATTTAAAAAAAAAAATAATGCTATTTAGTTGGTTGTTGTTTTTGATGGTTCACTGAGACAAGTTGCCTTAGTCGTGGTGTCTTAATGGCAGCCATGCCTTCCTAACATGTGACTACCTGTCCATCACGTATATAGGAACACTAACACGAGTCAAACATCTAATAGTAAAATATTTTCAGTTTTGAAGAAAGCTGAACATTAAGGATGAAGCTGGCAATTTGAATTCAATTTGATTTATTATAACTTTTTTTTATTATTTGTTTTGGTTGCGAAATATCGTATTGCTTAGTTAATCATATTTAATGATTGTAATATACTTTCTTATAATCTACGTAAATTATTACTAATCAAACAGCTTTAAAAAATATTTGTATTTTTGTTTTTAAATGTCATATCGAAACCTTTAATGGGGATAATGGATTAAAGTATGTGGAAGTATGAAATATAACGATATGACAATAAAAGGAGAACGGCACGGCTAAGAGCCTTTCTTCAGCAGACATGACAAAAGAAGACAAAACGAGAGATAGAAAACTGTTTTAAAAAGTTGAGTGTTTGGAATTCGAAATGTATGTTATGTTTTGCCGGAAGTTGGGTTTTCCAAGAAAGAAATATGTGTGATATCCAAAAAATTACAGCAAGTAAAAGAATGTAATGGATTATTGCTGTAAAATATAACATTTTACCGGTCAATAATATTTTGGAATAATGGGAAAGATAAGATATGAGAAGAGACACGGGGAGATTAAGGATCACTAAGGGATAGTATTTCATTCATTCGATATGGTGATAGTTTGCAGAAACTCTCAAATCATCGGCTTTCCTTCCTAACTCTCGCTCATTTCGACATTTTAAAAAAAAAACGCTCATTAAGATAAAACGTTTGACAAGATCTGATATGAAATATCTTTCATTTCTATTTCCAGATACAGAAAACCTAATGTTTGACATACGAAGAATCGACTTTGCTCTGAAACTGTTGAAAAATCTGGCGGAAGAGGGCAAAAAACGCAGTGGTAGCGTACAATAATTAATTATATTACGTTATCTGCATAAATTATACTAGTTTTAATTTTGTTTCATTACTTAAAAATTGTTTGAGGTATTATTTTTAAATATACTATTTTCATTTATAAATATAAATTAGTTATAGTTCGCTAAACTTTGGCGACAGCAATTCATGAACTTCCCACATAATAAAGTTACTTGACAAAACATGGACTCAATTGACGGACATTAAAAAAAATACACATTTTTGCTACATCCCTTTTCCCCATGATACGGTGCAGCACACTTTTTATATCACGCCCATGGACTATATTAATATTCTGATGTCCCAACCACTTTTAAACTAAATACTTATTACACTATATTTAAATTTAACGAGTTCATTTTCCAGAAAGAAAAATTATGCGCCCAACACAATAGCGTTAGTTTTTTTTTGTTTTTTTTTTAAATATCATTTAACGAAGTTATCAAGAATTATATTTCGCTATCCGTAAATGGAAGGAGCCACACCCCAAGCGTAACGTATATAAGAGATTACCCACCAGACGCACTTGCAGTATTTTTAAGAATCTCATTTAGCGCAGTTGTCGAGAATTTAATTTTTTGCGTTTTGAACACAACCTTACAACACACTTTCTTTCATGCCTATAGAATTCTATGTATTGATTGTGCAATTATGCGAATTTTTTTGTAAATTCTTAAATGAATATCAAATACATTTCTTTTCAGATGCAGGGCAATCCATTGATGCCGTAGCAGCCGCTATAAGCAAAACTTCAAATGTCCTCAATCTTATACTTCCAGACTTTGGTAAAACAGTGTACTATTTATAGTCTTAATACTTATCTAAGTAACCCCACATTTTTGTAAAAGCAATCTAACTAATTGGGCGAAAGGGCCTACCTGTATGTTTTATGAAAATAATAAAATAATAATTTTACTTAACGTTTAAAAACTAAAAATTAAGCACTATTGTCTCCCATGTTTTACAGTTCAGACATTTATCTACTACGCAGAGACGGGTGTTCTTTCAGGTAATAATAAAAGTAACTAAAAAAAATAGTAAACAATGAAAATATGCTTATTTATTCCCGTCAACCTATCGGGCTGAAACTTGACACATAGGCTCGTTCCCGAAGACAACACATTCTATCAAAATATTCTTTTTTTTTTTATTTTTATTTATTTATTTTTTTCTAAAACAAATGAACAGACTCATGTAAACTTCTATTCCCATATCAGTAATAGCTGCTTTTGAAAAAGTGCAACAGTGTCGTTGTCTAAAAACTCATTTTATAAAGCTCCATTTCATTTTTGTGTCATTGTCATACAGTATAATTAATGAAATTTTGACGTACTTGTAAATAGAAAAGGCACTTTAAAAAAATAGAAAGAAAAGACCGAGTATCTTTCTATTGAAAAGACATTATTTTATGGCTCAAACTTGTTTTTTTTTCTTTCAAGTCTATTCGAGTAGGTTATAGATTCTATGATCGTAGATGTCTTTTCATTATAACATGTTTTGTTTCATTTCATACTTCGTAAACATTTTTATTTCAGTAAATCCAACAGATGGTTCAGAAAATGAGGTTTGTTTGATCTTGCTTTTATCTATGAAACTTATTTTTTAATGACCTAAAAAAAATATTTAAAAAACGAACCCCCCCCCCCCCTCAGTTTAAGATAGTGCAATCTACAATATGAACTTTGGTGAAAAGGGTGGACTTTGTTCATCTTAGCCTCGTCTTAATTCATTTATTAAACCTAGACTCTATTTGTTTGTGTGTGTTTGTGTGTTGTTTAGTTGTTGTTGTTTTTTTTGTTGTTTTTTTTTCATTATTCAATNTCGGGTGACTAATTGACCCATTCTTCGTTTCCCATTTCAAGCTAAGACTTGGCACATGGATTCTTTGCCGATTATAACCCATTTTTTTACATTTTTAAGCCCCCCCCCCCTCCCGCTCCTAAACGCAAACCCCAAAATTCTGTTGATTATTTTTTTCTATCCGTTTTTTTTAAAGTTATGATAAAGGAAAAGTTGTTTTTTTTCCATCCAGTCAAAACAAAAGCAAAGTTAAAATAAAAGATTTTTTTTAAATACCTAAATTACAAAGCACAAAAATATTTTATTGTCATGTGTACACTTATATATCAATATAAACATTGAGTAAATTATAGTATATTAAATGACCGCTATTTTTTTAAAATAGAAAGTAGTCTTTAAAAGTCTTTAAAAACTATTGATGTTTTCTATTCCAGAACACTGATCCCATCAAACAAAAACGAGGTAAGTAGTGGCACGCTGGGCGGATGACACAGCGGATTTAACACATCTGCCACGTTTTAGAATGTTGTAACATAGACAAGCTTTATTTTAAATTGTTTTGTTGTAAATAATGTATTGCCAAAGTTGGTAACTAGAAACTTTTACGGGATTGGCATAATGCTTGAGATTCTAGTGTTTTGCGGGAAGTGATGATGTCATCGAAGACAGTGTTCTAATCATTTTAAAAAAATAATAATTGTAGGGTTCGTTAACAGAAAAAAAATTTCCTAAGCGTTCGCCCAACACAATAGACATTCTGTTTAAAATTTCATCACGCACGATTTCCAATTTAAATTAACCTCATCGAAATCGATATATAGGCCATCTTTCGATAATTTTATAAAAAAGGGAGTGAAATTATCCATCCAGTAACCTTTATAAAATGTGGGTTAATGTATCCATCTCGGAACTTTTATAAACAGGTAGTAAAGCTATCCATGTTTGAACTTTTATTAAAGGACGGTAATTTATCCGTATGGGAACTTTTATAAAAAGGATTTCAGCTATCCATCTAGGAACTTTTATAAAAAAAGATATTTGAATTATCCATCTAGGAACTTTGATCAAAAGAAGCTATACTTTTCAGATGCCAAAAAAAAACGCGTTAATCTATTTCCAATGACGCAATTACATTTAGAAGAATGACGCAGATTTAATCGTTAAAGTCAGCAGAACCTTTATATCTGACCCTTAAGTACACCCGAGGCACGATAGCCGGCCACTCATTTAATTCCCACTGCAGCAGCCCTCTTCAATAACTTAGATATTATCTGCGATGAGGTGGCTGGCACAAAAAAGAAAAAAAATATATGTTTTTCTTAAAATCAGTTAAACACGACATCCACTTTTGTTTTCGTTTCGTTTTAACAAAGTAACAAAGACTAAACTCAACCAGAAGGGGAAAAAAACAAGAAACAAACAAAAGCAAATAAATATAAAACTGATCAGTCGATATCGTTTCAGGAAAACACAACGGTTTCGTGAAATTTGGCCACAATTCATTTCATACATGGCATTGGGGGAAAAAAAACTGCCAAGAAACTATTTCTATTGACTGGCTGACATTGTTAGCATTGTTAACATTATCCATTTCAGGATCTATCTGTGTTAGCTGGAATTCGAATGGAGGATGCATCTCATGGAGTGGGTAAAGCTGAACAGCTCAACTGCTGGGACGAAGATAAGGATGAATATCAAAATACACAAATGTATGATCTGAATCACAGCAAGAATAAACAATAAATCAATCTTTAAATTGAGGTTTTCTATATTTTTTTAAAATAATATTTGTGATTAGGGTGGTGTACCTCATATAAAATCTAATAGACAGATAGTTGTTTTTTTTTAATATAATAATTAATCACTCTTGAAAAAACAAATAATTACACATGATACGATGTCCTTCAACATCAATTTGCCATGTCAAACTTGACATTAACATAATCAGACATCTCTGGTAACCTTTTAAAATATACATTGAAGGTTTAAATGACAACGTAACATCTGCTTATAATTATAATACTTTGCTTTCATGATTTACACTGTAATTTAAGGCATAATAGCGAATAGAAGAAAAATGAAATTGGTGCTCATGGCCCCCAACAGTAGGGAATATAATAAGTTCAAAACTTTGCAGTTTTTCAATATAGATTTTCAAGTCCTTTTATATCAAGTTTGGTCTAGATCTGTTCCTGGTGCAATTTCGAAACAGGTTCCTCCGTCCGGAAAACTGAAACTTTCGAGAAATGCTGATCTATGAACCTTCTTCCTTTCGTTGAATAAGCTGATCTATGCTACTTCTTCCTTTCGTTGAATAAGCTGATCTATGCTACTTCTTCCTTTCGTTGAATAAGCTGATCTATGCTACTTCTTCCCTTTACTGAATAAATTGCTCTATGCTGCTAATTCCCTTCATTGAATAAGCTGCTAATTGCTACATATTCTTTTCATTGAACAAGCTGCTCTATGCTAATTATTCCCTTCATTGAATATTTGCTCTATGCTACTTCTTCCTTTTACTGAATAAATTGCTCTATGCTACTTCTTCCCTTCATTGAATAAGCTGCTCTATGCTGCTTATTACCTTCATTGAACGATTCCCTTCATTGAATAAACTACTCTATGCTACTTTTTTCTCTTCATTGCATAAGCTGCTCTATGCTATTATTCCCTTCATTGAATAAGCTGCTCTATGCTACTTATTCCCTTTATTGAATAAGCTTCTCTAGGCTACTTCTTCCCTTTACAGAATAAGCTGATCAGTGCCAATACTAACAGGGGTGCATTTTGACGCATACTTGAATTTTTTTTTCCTTTCAGACAATTTTAAGAAGGAGGCATTTCAAACTTTCGGGTGGGGTGTGCCAAAATTGGCCATAATAATGATCAAAGACATCTTTAACTTCGAACCAGTGGGACGAAAACTATAATTATTCTAGTTGTGCCACCCTTGAGTGTAACCTTTTGCCCTACCTGAATGTCGTCTGTTAAATCTTTATGGTCCCCAGAAATTTGTTTATAAATAAAAATACAAGGATGGATTTTATCAATGGACGAGATCCTAGTTTAAAATTGTAAGTGTCACTTAACCTTAGAGCCATTGTTTTAGCCCAACAACCCCTACGATGAGGGGTGCCTCGGAAATTTTAGGGGTTTAAATATGTGAAAAGGATAGTCTCTTAATTATCATATTTCAATACAGGGGGGGGGGCAAAAGGAAAAGTGCTTGACCTGCTTGTACTATGCACACACAAAATTATATATTTCTAAAAAATTTAAAGTGGCTTTTACATTATTTTTGTTTAATGGAAAAAAAAACTTACTTATAATAAATAGAAAACCTTTTCTAATTATTTCCAATTATTACCAAAGTATAAAAAATAAAACTGTTAGTTAAAAAGTTCTATACACTTTATGTGTTTCGAAAGCTGGTCATTTTTATAAATCGTATAAGAATGGCTTAATTATTTGAAGAGGCAATGAAATGTTTATCTAAGGGAAATCATATGAAAATAAAATGCATATTTCCCGATATTCAGTTGATTGAAATATTTATTTGTAATTTCAAAACACTATAACTTTTTTCAGATAATTTACAAATAGCCACTTAGATATACTTAAAAGACTTTTTTTTTTCAAATCCACATAATTTATTTTAAATTGAACATATAGGGAAAAAGATTTTTCTCTAAAACTAGTACCAACAGAATTTCTTTTATAGAATTGATAATGGAAATGCTAGTTCACAAAAAATCGTTCATTTTTATTTCTTTCTTTAACTTTTTGATAGATTCCCATCTAGAAAGAAAAAAAATTGTTAATCGTCCTAATAGGTGGGGCATAAGAAATATAGGCTACGTAATTTTTTAACCTCTGTTATGCAGTAAACTTCGTTACAAAAGTAGCATATTAAAGGGTTACACAAACGCTTTCAATATAATAATTGATGAAATGTGCAATTGTTATGCGCCCGTTGAATTCTCAATTTAAAAATAAACCTAATTTTTTTTTCCATGTTATGTGGAATCGATATTTATTTTTTAAGACTAATGCGATCATAAAATTTATAAATTAACACCTATCCTTATTTTAAGAGTCATGCTTTTAAAATAAAGTATAATTTGAAAACAAATTGCGCATGTTTGACACTTAAAAAGAAAAAGAACTCTTATTAAAATTGTAGACCTTTTCATTGATGTAAAGGTAATTAAATACAGTGTTATTAAAATCTTTAAAGTTGTGAAGTTGCAAAAAATAAATGAATGAAACACCGATACATTATGCGAATTACAGGAAGACACCGGCTTATAATCTGGAGCGGCCAGTGCTATATTTATAATCGAATACTATACGCCTTTTACTAGATTAGACTTTAATATACAGATCTTCAAATATATCGAGGGTAGCGATATTTCATAGATTCCGCTAATTGTAATCGAACGAGTTAAAGGCACCAGATACTAATCTTTTGTATACTGTTTAAAAAGTCAATTTAGTCGTTTTTAATTTTTTTTTAAATATAATCTTTATAGTGTTGTACATATTTTGCTCTGGGGGCCATTTGATTTTCCCAGGGGCAGTGCCCCCCTCCCGAGATATGCCTGAAAGAAACCATGCCCTCACAGAACTACGCATTTTATTCAAGTAACTAATCCGTGATGTTTACCTGCACTTAATATCCGTGTAAATTATGCGTTTCACAAGGCAAAAAAAAAAAAAAAAAAAGAAGAAGAAGAAGATCATAACCAGATAAATAAATTATGCGTTTCACAAGGCAAAAAAAAAAAAAGAAGAAGAAGAAGATCATAACCAGATAAGTCACCTATGCTATGGATTCACACCATGAACGAAAACATATTTATTAATCCAAAATGGGTGCTAATTCGTGAAGCTGATCTCAGGCTGTTATCCCAATGCCCTTGGCGACACATTCTTCATTCTTGATTGCTGACTTTTGATGACCATTCCAGTTTTAAACTTGATTTTATCACCCCGTAAGTGACAAGACTTTTTTTTTTTTTTTTTGAATATTTGAATAATAGCCCCATGGGCAAACTGAGAACTTGTATTGAATAATTTTTATCCACATTTCCCGGGAAATGTTCATTAAACTTCCCTTTAAAGAGTCACCGTCACACTTGGACGCGTCCAAATAAATCCTGAAAATGAATGGTGTTACAAAGTATGATTCCCTTTCTATTCCAAGAGTAGATGATCTTAAATATCAATTAGGGGGTGCTAAAGATGTAACCAAGATTAGACATGGTATCAGCTTATTGTAAAGTTGACAGAGCAAAACAAAAGGTAATGCCGTTTGAAATGAGAAACGTTCGAGAGGAAAATTGCAGTATATACACACATTGAGGATGTCATTATTTACAAGTCAACATGTCCAAGTCGTGTAACTCACAATTTCGGTTAAAGAAGTGTTCACAGGCTCAAGTTAATGTTAATTTTAAGTGTGAATTGTTCGCCATGGATCATTTCAAGACTGTTCTAGTCTAGGAATTTTCAGGAAAATTCTAGCACGGTATTGAATCAGTTTGAAGAGGGGCTATGCTAAGTGGTGATTCTATTTGGTGTCAGCCTACACATTTTTTTATTTGTTTTTTCAATGGAGTTGTTCAAGTCCTCGGATTCGAAGCAGAAAATAAACCCTGACTCGGAGACATTAACATAATCTTGTAGTCGATGTCAAGTTGTGAACAGAGTGACAATTGTTGTGGAGATTTACTCAGATATATGCAAGAGTATTCATACGATAGTATACGATTTTATTATTTACTGATCTTAATAAATGGAAACTTTTTTTATTATGATGCCCATATTAATTTTCAGCACATAAATAAAAGCATATTTAAACCAAGACAACATTTTAACAATTGTAAAAATTTAACCCAAGGCATCAAACGCATTTTTTTTTTTTTTTGCGTAGAAATTAACCATACAAGAAATCCTTTACGGTACTGAAAATAATGACTCGAATTATTGATCATGTAGATTTGGTAAAAGCTGGGAGAGCATGTTAGTAAATTCGTAGAGACTCGGCAAGAAAATCATTGTTATATCTGTTGGTCCTGACTTTGAGAGAAAGAATTCGCCCTGATGGAGCTGGTCTAAATTATCTGTGATGAAGTAGGTGGGAGGTATCTTCCAAATATTTTTAGTTTTACAACAGCTTTTTTTTCTCAAATGGTTGATCAAGTCAACAATGCTTAGTTTTGATCTTCAGTGTCTAGTAGTTCATTTGTTCCCAGTGCTGATGAGACCCAGAAGAGTAGTGTTTGTCAATTTCAAAGATTACATAATATTGTGAACTTGTACCTTCTTGTAAATATTGAAGTACACCTGTTGACAAGTGTACTGCTGTTGGCGGTACTATCTATGAGAGAGTGCTGTCGTGGACCTTAGATGACGAGAGCCCGAACTGAACGACTGCACTCCTATCTCCCCTGAAACTTATATTTTTTAAACAATATTAAATAAAAACTGTGGCTCCCATTTCCTGTTTAAGTAACATTTTTTGAAAACTTTAACAGTTTTACGGTATCTAGTTAAAACAACTCAACGAAACGTGGAAATGTATTAGAGTTCGCGATTTATTGATAAATACTTGAATACTTGAAATGAATTATTTTTTAAATTTAAGTTTTAACTAGAGACTAGATTATATAGCTTTAATTTTACAAGTACCGGTTAGGTCAAAGAGAAGAAGATTGGCAGAGACCAGCGGTTTTGCTGCTCATATCGCTGTGGTGTACGCAGACCACAGGCAATTATTTTGCCGCGGTTAACGTAGTGCCTCCCTTAAACTTCACTGTTAATGTTAGTGGTGACAATATTTTAAGTTCTATCACCATTGAAGTGCTGAAATTTGAAGGTAAAAATATAGCAGAAGTGAGAGGTTGGGTTTATTAAAAGAATATTAAAAATATTATTGTAGGGCTTGTACGACAAAATTTGGAATCAAATGAAAGATAATTCTAATTGAATGGACATGGACAACACCGCTAATGACATCCGAATTATGCCGAAGACCATCATTTAGTCTAGCACTTCACTTCGTTTAGTCTAACTAAAATTTTCCCCCTTTTTCCATATATTTTGGTAAATTGAAATACCTATCCCTCCTATTTTTCGACATCAGCTTGTCACGGCACGGCTTGTGCTTAATCTTAGAGTCAAGTAAGACTAAACTCAAATAATAATAATTATAAGTTAGTTTTAGTTTTAAAACTTGAAACTTAAGATGTGGCATGTGGATAGACAGATAGAAAAAAAAAGAGTATGTTTGCAATTATTATTCAATTCAAAATCAGTTATTTATCATTATCATATTATGAATGTATTCAGGCCTACATTTTGTTTTAACTTTTAACTAATAAATAAATGTTACCCCGGTATTTAAAATAGTCTTTAATAGTTGAAGAGGCCCAAATCAAAATTAGGCTAATAAATCAGCTAGATTAGATAGTTTGAAATAGTCATATTAAATGTCAGTTTCAAACTTAAATTAATATTGAGTTTAGTTGAGCATTATTATTCATTATTATAAAAGTAAATGTAGAAGCCCAATTATATAGGCCTACTCATTATGTCATTATCATCAGATTAGGCCTATTTGTAGTAGAATTTAAAACTTAACAATAAGTTTTAATTTCGAAAAAAGGGCTGAGCAATGATATCAAATTTAGGCCTAGTGGATCTACAAACATTCTGATTTTAATTGATATAATTATAATAATAATAAGTATACTAATACTAATAGTTCCAGTACTAATTAGGCATATCTTAATTAAACTTAAGATCCATAATAACTAAATTAGTGCAGTGAGTAGGCCTAAGTACCAAGTAGTAAGTAGCATTAATTTTTAACATTTCATGTTTGATTACCCTTCAATACATGGTGATTCTTGACAACTTATTACAATTACAAGGTGCCGCAAAATATTTATAAAATTTCAGCCTTTTTAAATATATTTGAACTCTAGAAGAAGAAACATGATTACCCGGTAAACATGTTTCTGCTATTCCTTTTAATGGAGCAAGTTAACAAGTTTAATTCTCTCAAGGCCTGAAATCAAATTTTATATATCAGAGTTTATCTCATGGTTTGAGAAATAATTTAAAAGTAATACTACTGATATTGATAATTAAAATATTTTTATAGATTGAAGATCAATGAAATGCCAGTGCTCCATCTGAAACTGAGTGCTTCAGAAGAAGAAGATAATAGCTTGACTCTACCTAACTCCATATCTGCGTGCCATCTCATTAGCCTTATGAAATCTTTCTCAAAATAATTCTATCACCTTTCTTTTAAATAAGCAACCCTAGATATCGTAATGAACTAATTCGTTTTTGTTTTCCCCACAGTAGCAGCACAGACTATTTTGGCAAATTCTGTACTGTATAGGGCCAGGCCTATGATATATCTCTCTTTTATACTAGCCATAGTGGTACTTTGAACCATTTAATGACTCCAGCAAGTATCTTTCGAGTATACTGTAAGTGACAAACAAGATTTTTAAATTTAACCTTTCAATATTACACTATTAAAAGACAGTAGGTCTACTTTCAAGTTGTCTTGTATTTAAATATGTTTTATAATAAAATGGCTATGGTCCCATTTACTAAAATTCCTTTATTACAGTAATTTAAAAATGTTTCTGTGGACGTGGATTATATATAATAATTTAAACTCTATAGACCAGGGGTTATTAGAGTTTTTGCACTACCGGTACCACACCCCATCTTGATTCTAACAATTTTCAGCACCCCTCTCTTCATTTTTAAACATATCTTGCACCCACATGATAAAAAATGCAGCTGATTTTCTGGGTCTTCCCGCATCCGGGGTTAAGAACCCCCTGGTATAGAGCTATTTCTTTTAATATTAACATTGGTATCATACAACTTGTCATATTTTTCTTTCAAAATGAAATTGAGTTTAACGTCTACTGAAACCATCATATTCACAGCGAAAATGGATGCCAGTGCAAGAGCTGAGCTCAATGAACTGGTGAAAACATATGACGTAATGACTGATCCACCCACCCAGGGCCATGTCATCAACCGGTTTCTCGCCAACGGAAAAAAACCCAACAAAGTTTTATTTAATGCATTAATATTTGAGTTAAATAATCTACCGAACCAAGTACCCTGGAATAGTGATGGACTACGTTTGAAGCTTTTGAACTTGAAAAAAAGGTACATGACATTGGTTAAAAATAGTAGAACAAAAGAAAATTGGGAAAAAATTGTTACATTTTTAGCAGAGCAGCTGAAACCAATGATAATGTATAAGCCAAAAGAAATAAAAATAGACACTGAAGCTGTAGAAATAGAGGAGATTCTGGGACCACGCTCTGAATCTTCATGCAAACATTGTCAAGAAAAAGCAAAAGCCAATACATATTTGTCTTTAGAAATTGCAAAGCTTAAACACAAATTAAAGAAGTTAGAAGACAATATGAAGTTAAGATCGTGAATCAAAAACTAAAACACATGTCAGAACGCTTAACCAAGCAAGAGCTAAAAAATAGCAAGCTAAAGTTAAAGATTTGGAAATTGAAAAGAAATGTAGCCGGGGATAATACAATAATTCCTAATCAAACTGTAACTGTTAAATTTTTAAAGAAAAAGTTACATACCATGAAGGCATCTTCATGTAGAGACAAGAAAGAAATAGAAGAATTAAAAACTGTTATTTCTAAATTAAATTTTCAAATAGTTGATCTTAACATGAGAATTAAGGGCTTTTAAAATTGTATTGAAATTAATTTATCAAGTTTAAATTAAGAAAGTTGAAATTGTACGTTATTGTAACATTGATAAATACAGATAAGTTACTGTTGTCGAGACCAACAGATGTCAGATGATTCTATTTTTTTTCTCTCTTAAACAAACAACAAAAACCTTTTAAAGTAAACTATTGCTACAAAAAAATAATAATAATAAAAAAAACTTTAAAATATACAGTGAGTAGCTTTTACCATGCATTTCTGTTTTTGGTATTTCATTGAGATAAAGTATTGTGTTGCAAACTCATTTAACTCTCAACTATACGACTATGACCAATTAATTTTGCCAGAGACAGAAAATTTGGTTTTTCAGGTGCTTGGGTAATGATAACTAGTGTTTCCATTGGAGAAAATTCAAGTTCTATTAATGAACTACCATAATCTGGTATTGATTTTATAAGGGTAATTTTCAATTCTGACACTTAACTTTTACCAGTACCTAATTTTTTTAAATAAGGTTAGAGAATAATTCAAAATATTACTCTTAAATTTAAACATTTAATTAAGTTATAATATAAATTAATATTAAAGGCTATGATTTTTATTAAAATTTTTTAAAAAAAATGAATACATCAGAAACATGTAAATATTTGATGATGCAACTATCATTACAGGTAATCTAATTTTTTTACATACCGGTATTGGAAAAGGGTGACCGAGCTTACACTCAAAAATGTTCCACTTCCCATGCATAATTAAGGCAATTTTTCTTTAAGCTTGCAGTGATTACTTTCCTGGTTGAATTAGGTGGCACTGAACCTAAGCTTTTTATTTTCCACCCATTTGTCTGAATCATAAAACAACAATTAGCAGAAGCTTGGTATGACATGGCCTTGGTAGGTATTGTAATTCCAGCAGCATCCTTAAACTGGTAAGATCGTTTCCTCTGATATGGACAAATTATTTAATGTTATGCTTGTTTTGTTCAATTGATGTCATGCTCATAAAACATACCTATTGCCTCTTTGCTAAAGCACAGAATCTTTTGAAAAGATTATTTCAATTTTCAGTTAATAAATTTATTTAACTGCAGAGAGCAAATAGTCAAATAGGTAATACAAAAAGAAATCAATCATTTTTAAATAATAAGATTCCCCCACTTATTCAACAGAAGAGAATCAGCACTGATGATTATTGTTTTATTTGATTTTAAAATTGTTATAACCTTGTTAGATTTCTTCCATTTGATGAATACCGTACAAAATGTCAGTTTTCTCATTCTTAATCATCATTATGTTGATGTAACGAAATCAACATGCTCACAGATATCAAATATGATTTTAGTTTAAGTGATATCCTGTTGGATATTAGAAAGAAAATTTTCCACAGCATTACAAACATAAAACATAACTGTCAGTTCTGTCCTGATAGTTGAACTTAGGGTTATCTAAGATTCAAGGATTTTCAGGATATTTGTGTAAAAAAAATAAAGGTCTGATGATATTACCGGTACTCGCGAAAACGCAGTAAAATTGGTCAAAACTGATACTTTTCAAACACAGAAAAACCACTTTCAAACACATGTTACAGTCATAAAAGTAACATATTTCGCCAGATAAAGACTTAAACTTTATTCACATATAAATTTTATTGTTGTGTCGCTACTAGAAGAGGATTAGATCTAATTATTTTTTTGAAAACTTCGAAAAATGACAATAAAACGCATTTTTTCTTTAGTTTGGACTACCTATTGATAACCTGAAAACTGTGTTATAAATTTCATATTAGATTTAAATGCTATAAAACTTGATTTTTAAAGAAAAATTGCATTGATACATTTACATTGATTTGATATGTATATTTATTTATAGGGCAAAGACCTGATTATGTCAATAACTGCTAGTTAGATGACACCCCTATTTAAACATAATACACCCATTTCTATTTTTATAAATATTTGTTTTTATGAGAGAAAAAAAAAAAGCTATCTGGCACAGTACTGAAAAAATATTTTACAGAATTTGAAAGGCCAAAATATTTCAATACTGGTGGATGATAAGGTTTTGTTTCAGTTTATATGGGGATTCTGAATTTTAATTTCAAAATTATTTATTTTCTATCTTCAATCATAGATGTCTCACAAGACTATCGTTACTTCTATCCATAGATGCCCCAGCTTGAACCACTGTTATCACAAACCAGAGAGAAGCTAGCATCAACCAATTTTATATCAAACCAGAAATGGCCCAGGATCAGCCACCGTTGTGCCCAACTAGAGGTTACCAAGCATAAACCACAGTTATCTCCAGTCAGAGTTCACTAAGTATCAGCCACAGTTATCTCCAGCCATAGGTCACTAAGTATCAGCCACAGTTATCTCCAGCCAGAGGTCACCAAGAATCAGTCACTGTTATCTCCAGGTAGAGGTCACTAAGTATCAGCCACATTAATCTCCAACTAGAGTTCACCAAGCATGAGCCACAGTTATCTTCATTTAGAGGTCACTAAGTATCAGCCTCTGTTATCTCCTGGTAAATATCACCAAGCATCAGACTCTGTTATCTCCAGCTAGAGGTCACTAACTAACAGCCACAGTTATTTCCAACTAGAGATCTGCACTCTGTCTTGGATGAATGTTTCAAAAACAGATTTTTCAAATTTGTAAATTTTAGCGCTTTTTCTTTAAAAAAATAATACTTACAGTTAAAATTAAAAATAATTTACAAAACTATTTGAAGTTTAAACAATGATTTGGGTAAATTTAAATATTTACCAAATTTAACGTTTCGCTGTCAATACTAAATCTGCAAGTGAAAGTTTGATTTAGTCTCTGGTCCTTCAGTTGTGAGATCATTTTGAAGACAGTGACATGGCATTACCGGTACTTCATTAAGTTCAACATAGACCCATGACTACAATGGCTAGATGATGGTACAGTAGCTGGTAATATTAAATCCAAACCATCAAATAAACAATTTTGTACTTTTGAAGTGATTAAAATGTTGTTGCGTTGTCCTATAAGGTCAGTTATATATTAGAGTAATCATCAGTCCCCCACTTAATGAGCAAGTGCTATTTCTGGAGGTCACTGTTTGAAGTACCAGTATGTTAAGTTTAAAAACTTAAGAATCCATCTAAGATATTTTGAGATGAATTTTATAAATTAGAAGGTTTGTATGTGCTAATTTAATTTTATAAAATCATTAAATAACATATTTTTGCTGCATCAAAGTGAATGCATTATCAATCTTTGAATACAAATTTTTTTTTTTTTAAAGTTTTCATTTGATTGAGTTTGAGGGTAAATTTACATGTTAAATTGCAGGGTGGCCGATCGATCTAAACTGAATCAGTCCAAAAACCAGGTGGTCTGTAGTTAATTCCCATCAAAGCTAGATAGCATAACATCCCCGGGCACGTTAACCTTGGATGGCAACTCATCTAAAAGAAGGAAGTCTGAATATAAAACCCGGAGATGGCTATAGGTGACAAGCTGGATCATCCACATATGATGTTCCCTTGGGTTATCCATGTGCTTGATGAGAGGGTAGATTTATTGTCAAGGGAACTAGCTTGTCCTTCTAAAGAAAAATCTCAGGGCTTGTGACTTCTTTGTTAAGTCTACACCATCTTCAGTTGTAGTGTGACAGACATTGAAGCCAGAAAGTGCACATCACATGAAAGATGAACTTTTATTATGTAAATGTTCTTCAGATTTATTTATTTACACAGTTAGTAAATCATCTACCTCAGTGGTTCTCAACCTTCCTATATGCCGTGGCGCTTTCATGCAGTTTCTCACCTTTTCGCGACCCCGAACCACGAAATTATTATGTTGCTTCTTCTGAATCTTCATAACTGTAAAATTGTATGTCTTTTCCGGTGTTCTTGGGTGACCCTGTGAAATTGTTGTTTGATCCCCCAAAGGGGTCGCGACCCACAGGTTGAGAACCGCTGATCTACCTTAGATTTAAATTTAAAGAATAAGTTTTGTAACTCTGGTTTAGGGGAGGGAATTTATGAAGAGTTTAAACAAAACAGTTACCTCCCATGATGACATAGGACTATCGTTTTTTAATTTATCGTCTACGCATTATTAAGATTAATAAATAAATAAGTATGGTATTTGAATGAAAACAAATAATCTACATGACATAAGGCTATGTAAGGCTCAAAATCTCAAAGAAAAACATTAAAATAATATATGGATCTATAACTATAAAAATCATCTACAATTATAATAATAATAAAAACTAGCTCTAAAAAATCCTTAAAGTTCAAGCACGCAGCCTCTTTCCAGAAAATGTTTGGTGCCGGTAAATTCAAAATCGAGTGATGCAGTTTGGCATGTATGATTAATTATTATTAATGGACACAATTATACTACTAATAATTAATATATTCCTAAAGCATGATGACATTAGAATTATACTTTTACAAATATTATCAACACCCCCTCCCTATTTTAAGATTTGATTTTATGTTGAAATTGAAACGAAATAGAAAATTACAATATAGCCCTTTATTATATAGCAATGATTAGCAATGGAAGTTAGTTTTAATTCGATATTGTTGAGAGGTCGCACGTTTATCATAATTTATAATGTAAGGCGTATGGCTTTATTCTACACTAGGTATTTTGCAAAAAAAAATATAATAATAATAAAAATACCAGTTTAAAAGATTATATGTGAACAACATCAAATATATTTTATTTTATTTAGCGTAAATTTTTTTCATTGATGCCACGTCCTCATTTTATTAGTTTAAATATAGGACAACTATTTTATATATTGTTTAAAACAAATAAATGACAATTTCATTGCTGTTTATTTAAATTATAGGCTACTTTCGATTTATTTTTAACACGTTTTTCTTGAGCGGTAGGACGGGCAGCTGACCTGCTTTCTCCGAACCAGGGCCGGCGCTAGGGGGGTGTGGGGCCTAGGGCAAATTGATCTTTGCTGGGCCGTTGACCTTATATATTTTCCGCTGATAGGATATTAAGACACGTTATAGTCGTACTGGGGCCTCATTCATCTCGAAGGGATGGCTATATATGGGAGCCAGACTGACCTTCAGACCATTTGACTATCTAATATAACGCGAATATTGTGTTGACTGGATTAGGAACTATTAGTAGGCCCCACTTATCCATCCCCTAGCGTCGGCCCTGCTCCGAACCCACCCGAGATGCCTGAACTAAACATTGTTAGCAAAAAATAAATAAAGTTTAAAGTCCCCATATTAGTTAACAAACGAAGTCTTAGTAGTATAGGGTGACCAAATACGGGACACACCAAAGAAGGGTTTGGGGTGTACTCTACAGCTAAAGAAGGGTCTCAACTACTATGAGACCTAGAAATCTTTTAAAATTTACCTTCCATTTTGTAATTTAATTTAAACTGTGAGACACATCATAAGCGAAAACAATAATGTTGCAGTGAATAATTATTTAGTTATACATATAAGATCTATGACAGGGACACTGTCGATTACGCAGAGTGGTGAAAGGGGGAACAGTGCAGCCATCACGCGAGCCCACATCACTACTCGCACTGGCTACACAGTTAGCCAAAATATTACTTGAAGTTATATGATAAATTATTAAGTTTTTGTGATTTGAAAATGTGTTTGGTTTTAGAAACGGGACATTTAGGCGTCCCGAGAGACTTTTTCGGGACAACGGGTACGATTGTGAAAAAACGGGACAAGCCCGTTTTTACGGGAGGTTTGGTCACCCTATAGTAGTATTGCTGCTTAAAATAGGGAGAGTCCTGTTTTTGGAACAACGACCCAATATTCCGAATTTAATTATGTAAGTGTAAGCCCTATCTGGATTAGCCGTAAACGTATCGGGTCATTGAATATATTGAGAGTAGTGACGTTTCATTGTTTCCACCATTCCAAACACATTTTTAATGGACTATAAAAATGACAATTTAATCGTATTTTTAAATTTTAATAAAGATGCTTTATTGCTGTATGTCCTTTCTTAGTGCGTAGGATATAGCCTATAATATTATATGGATGGTCCCTAAGACCCTTTCCTTTAAAAATATTATACATTTACAGCTGTTATGCTTTTAAAATAACTGCCATTCCAAAAATATATTTTGTTGCATAATTTTGCCACATCGTACACCATGAAAGACGCAACTTTAACTTTTAATGTGTATGGTTCAGAGCCCCTACATTTCAAGGGGGAAAAAATCACTCTATCTCACACCTCTGGGAACCCCATTTAGATTTGCCCAAGGTTTCTCCGATATTAAAATTACTACGAGTTTAAGCCCCCCCCCCCCAACATTGTTAATCGACCCTGATGATGCCGCTGTTTTATATATTATGTCTACTGAGCGCTCATTAGCCACTGAATTTGTGTGTGTGTGTCCCATTTGAGGTGATTTATACCTGTTCACCGAACAGTTGCTTTGTCAGTTATACAAACTAATACTCTTTCAACTGCCAGCTACGATCTTTGTCCACTGGCAGTCACTATCTTGTATTTGAGAAGTTGTAAGAAGTTCCTTTATTTATATTTAATTAGTAGTAAGAAGTACATTTAATTATATTTAATCAGTTGTAAGAAGTACCTTTGATTATATTTGATCAGTTATAAAAAGTACATTTTCAAAGACAGTTTGAAATATATTTAAAAAAATAATAATAAATTCACGCTAGCTACAAAAACCTCAACTTACGCTTTAGAATTTATCAGATATAAATGCTAAACTTACCTTGCTGTGCATCTTAAAAACCAATAACAGGTTAAAAAATGGGTTCTGAAAACCATTAATTGGTTCCCCAGCCCCAACACCCCCACTCCTAAAAAAATTATACAAAAATGTACCTTCCTATGCCTAGCTTTTGCACGGCTGTGGGCGTCGTGTGAGATAAATATCAAAACGGTCCACTGCCAGTTATCATCTTGTAAAATATCAAAACACTCAACTGATGCTTTCGAACTTATCAAATATAATGTTAACACGACCTTGCTGTGCAGTGCAGGTTGGAATACATGTCAAGAATCAAATTAAAACAGGATTCTGAAAACTGTTAATTGGTTCCCCAAACTCACCCCCACCCAACATTTTAAAAAAACCAAAAAACTCACACACACACAATAAAAAACCTCTAGTTTTTGCCTGAACTGTGGGCATCGCGATATAATTTTACCCTTGGGTAACTCATTGTGAGGGGATAATTCTAATTTGTTGTTTCCTTGTTATTATATTAATATACTGTATTTGAAATAGACTCCTTCCACGAAAGAAAAGAAATTCAACCTTTTTATAATTGAGTTTAACCCTCACGCAGGACGCTCGCTGCGTGACAGTTTTTTCTTCTTTTTTTATATAACTCATTACTATTAATATAAACAAAGTTGAGTAGAGGGGCGGCCGGTTGTGAAAAGAGAACCAGGACCTGGACATAACAGAAGCAAAATAAGAGATTCCCAAGTTCCCTAGGTATGTCATGAATTCCCCAGAACTGGGAAATTTCCCTAGTTCTGGTATCCCTGCTTTGGTGCTCTCTTGAATTTTTGAAAGAAGATAAGTAAGTTCTATTTCTATTGACATAATTTAATATCATTTATCTTGTAGTTTAAATTATTTTGAAATCTGGAGATTTATACATGTTGAAGGTAATTAAATATTTGAACTTCGTAATTTAAAGCCTTAGGGCATTAAATTATAATGAAGATTTTAACTTTGATCTTTCAACAATGACTTCAAATTTCGCACATCAAAAAAGGCTAACGCCACGGCTACGGCGACGGTTCTGCCGCTCTAGGGAGCTATTGAGGTAGTTCAGTATCAAAAGCTACTAATTAATTGGTGATGGATTGATGTAGTGCATTATTGACAAAGTGTTGGTGGCACTATACTATTCAGAAAACTTCATTCTTGCATCTACTTCTAGCCAGAGAATATTAGTAAATTTAAGTAAACAATTTTTAAAATACATTTAGGCCTCTAATTATAATTAAAATATATTAAATTAAATTGGCCTGCCTTTAGTATATAATATTATATACTAATACTATATTACTATATAATATAGTATTATAATATATATAATGGCAATCCTCAGAACGGCGGTCCAAAATTAAAAATAGAATACTTTTATTTAAATAGCCGCCGATAATTGTCAAATTCAAATTGATGACATAATTTTTGTTTACTTCAAATTTTGTTTACAAACTAATTAGTTTAGTGCTTGTAATCTTGTAATAATATAAATTATAAATATAAAATAAAAAATTCTAATTATTAATATACCATATTTCAATTTGAAATAAATAATGTTTTGTCAGAGACATTCTTACTTCTACAAACAAACTTATGACACTGACACATTACCTTCAGGGACCTCCAAGGACCTGCTTCTTTCAGCGAGTCTTTGCCACTTTTGACATATCTCTTTTATAATTGGTGAAGATCATTACTGCCCTTAATTTCAATTAGGTCATCTTTCAACAAATTTCCTTTGTTATTCATAATTTATAAGCTTTAGGAGGGCTCATTTTGTTGATGTTTCTTATTAACTAGGTATAATATATTTTAGGCCCATATAAATGCTAAAATAAGACAATGAAATTCCATGTTGCTTTTGATATGATCATATGAAGCATAGTGTATGTAAAAATAAATTAACTATTTTTTGAAATAATTTTATTGATACCATCAGAGGCAAATGGAACCCAGTAAAAGCATATCTGATATAGCACTTGACCTGACAGAATTGCTGAAAACATACGATGTACTATCTGATCCACCTACCTTTGGCCATGTCATCAGCTGCTATCTTGCAAACCAAAAACATATGCAGAAAACAACAAATAGTTTACTTCCTAAATTAAATAGTCTTCAGCCTTCATGTCTTTGGGACCCTAAATATTTTAAATTAAGAATTTTAAACATAACTTGTACATATAAAAAGCTAATTCGCTATAAAAGAGATAATATGGATAAAATTGTTTCATTTTTTGCAAAAAAGCTCATCTTCAAACCAGTGACACCTAGGCCTAAAAATGTAGCAGATGCCTTAGTAATAGAAAACACTGCCGAACTAACTTCTGAAAATTCATCCATTAGAGGAAGATGCCAAAATTGTCAAAAGAAAATAAAAGCTATTGAAGCATTATCCGCAGAAAATGAAAAACTTAAGGCACAAATTAAGGAAGCTAGAAAACAAAATGCAGCCAATATTGTTAGTCAGCAAATAAAACAATTGTCGGTACGCTTAACACAAGAAGAGCTAAAAAACAGTAGTTTGAAATTGAAAATTTGGAAAATTAAAAAAAACATGACGGGGGATGACAAAATAATTCCTTCTCAAGCTGCCAGGATTGAACTTTTAAAGAAGAGGTTATGTGGAATGAAGAAATCTTCACAAAGAGAAATGAAAGAAATAGAAAGACTGAAAAAGGTTATTTCTGATTTAAATTTTAAAATAGTTGATCTTAACCTGAGAATTAGTGGCCTTTAAAAATTTTAGTGCAAGTAATCAAGTATAAAAAAAGGGGAATCACACAATCTGGTAACATTAAAGTTGAAGTATGCATCTAAGTTAAATTAAATTTTCAAATAGATGAACTTAATCCGAGAAAAAGGGCCATATAATGGGTATAAACAAATTGCAGTTGAAGTGAAAGTAGCATAATTAAAATGGAAATTATACATTAATTAATGAATGTAAGTATAAGTCAGTATTTACAAACACAATAGATTTCAGATGATTCTATATTTTCTTTGGCCTGTGCTTTAAAAAAAATAACACATAAAACTTTCAAGGTATTTCTAGAGAAACCTAAAATCCTACAAAATGTGACTATATCAGTGAGTAGATTGTGCAACGCTAACAATATTTTGGATAAATCTGTGGGATAGTTAATATTTAACAAATCATTTTGATTAAATAGTGTATTAAATAATTTTCACAAAGTATCTTGATGAGACAAAAAGTATTATTTTTTTACTGATTAGCCATCACTGATGTTAAATGGGTAAGGCGTCTTCGTGTAGAGAAGTAATCAGTAGACAAGTTAAAGTTATTTATTTGTAAAAGCCAATTTACCATTAAAAAATATAAAATTTTTAAAAATGGTGAATTTAACAATTTTTATCAGGGATTAATTTGTTCAAAAATTGTGTTGAAAAGTTTTTAAAAAAAATTATTATTTAATAGTAATAGCTATAAAATTAGGCAATTTATAAAATACTTTACTATAATGCATATATATTAAACTGTCCAGACAATCCACTTTGTTAAACACAACAGATTCCAAGCAATGCTTTTACTTCTATAAAACAAAATTATTTTTTGGTGAGTGGGGGGTTAATGGTTTTGAAATTCCAAAAACATGTGGTTCGATGAGATTATAGAAAATGTTAGTGTCACTGTAAAAATAATAACACACCACTGGTGCTACTTGTGTCTTGTGGACACTATTGATATATAAGAACAATTAGGATATTTAAAAAAAATTTTTACCAGTGTTATTTTTAATGGAAATAGTTTGAATAGAATTAAATTAATTTCCTTAATAAAAAAAATGAAGATTCATTATTTATTTATTTATTTAGGCATTTTTATATAGCGCTTATCATAAAGCTCTAAGCGCTTTACAATTATTAAAACAAGTAAACTAAGTAAATACAAATGAGACACTAGGATAGTAACTACTATTCTATAGAAACATGCATCACAGGTCATAGGCGGACCTAAACAGATGAGTTTTAAGGGACTTTTTGAAAATGGACGAGGTTTCACTATGACGTATATGGAAGGGGAGCTGGTTCCAGAACGTGGGCCCATGGAAGCAGAAGGATTATGATTATATGATTATTAATTTAATAATAAAGTTGCTAAGGTTTATATTTTTTTTTGTCATATTGTGTATGAAACTGTATGGTAAATAAATTATATACATTAATCTAATCTACTTACACATGAATGATAACTGGCCCAATGTCAAGCCAGTCCTCTTTTGTGAGCATATTGCATTTACCATTATGGTTTAATTTGGTACACTGCCTAAGACTCGAAGGACCCAACCTTAAATGTAAATACAAGGGTCAAGAGTCATTCATAACCTTGATAGGCAGAATCCCATAAACATGGATTCCACAGGGTTTTCAAGTATGTGTCCGTGATGAGTCCTCATTCATATATACTCTTATGTTTTAGCTAAAGCTCATTTAAAAAGATATGTGTAAAATCTGTGTACATAGCTGTTGTTTATTCATTTGAAACGTCTTTTAAAATGGTAAACTAGTTGTCTGATTAATAATAAGCGGTTTGCAGAAGCTTGGTATGACATGGCCCCCCTGGTAGATATTTTTAGCATCATCCTGAGACCGGTATGTTTGTTTTTTCTTTATTAACTTGACAACTTAGTTGTGAAGCATGTCTTTTTATTTTTTGCTTTATTAGTATATTATGATTAAATGCTGGTCTCAAATTTTAAATAATTTTGCACAGAGCTTGCAGGTCAATAGAATATTCTTCCAGTGGAGCATTAAATCTCACTTAAATTTTGTTTGATTTATGTAAATGTAATATAAGTTAGGGAAATCTGGATCGTACAAGTACAAGAACAATCGTATTCACAAATTTAATTACAATTTTTGCAGCTGATAGAGTAAACTGTATATTAACAATACTAAAATTTGTGTACATTCCATTTTCAAAGTTTAAAGAGAAGTTTATTCCAGTGACAGCTCATGGTTAAACAGTTTTCTGGGAAACAAAGAGCCTTCATTCATGAAATATATAATGCATTAAAAAAGAAAAGCTGTTGCGAATAGTATTAGTTATGTCGAATATTATTAGTTATGTCGCTTGTCATTCTTATGAAGACTTATTTTTCATGCAGATCAAAGTGTAAGCACCAGATCAAAATATAATGTGGAGCCTAGAATCATCAGAAGGACAACAAAGAAAGCAGATGTGATGAGCTGTATATGAATCCTGTTTGATGGATGATCCTGAAATGTTGCCGGTGTCAAAATTTAAAAAAAAATCAGATTGATAAGGTGAGTTATAATAATCATATTTTATTTATTTGAATCGTGGATGAAAAGTTTTACTACTTTAAAAAATATATATATATATATATTTTTTTTTTTTTCGCTTTATCTGAAAGTTTCTTCTTTTGAAATAATAATAATAATTAGTGGTCTTATATAGCGCGGTACTTTAGCCTAGGTCTGGGCTAACGCGCTGTACATAAAAATATTAGCAAAAGAGACATAATCATGATATTAAAATAAATTACATTTATGAAATAAAGAACAGCTAGTAAGCCAAACAAAAAAAACAAATGTATATTTACCCAACCCACCCAGAACTTTTACATGGCAAACCATGGACAGCAGCGAGTAGTATCGTTTATCGGTCAAAGGAAAGGAATCAGTCAGGGTAGTATAGTTTAAAGAGCTGTGTTTTGAGTGCAGTTTGGAAGGCCTGGGTGGTGGGTATATTGTAGATGTGTAGTGGCAAAGAATTTTATTGTTTGGGGGTGCAGAAAGAGAAAGATATTTCACCATATGTTTTAGTGTGTGTCTTGGGAACGGACTGTATACGTGTGTCTGCGGAGGAGCAAAGCTGTCGAAGGGGTGAATAGCCAGAAAGAAGTTCGGTTATATAGGAAGGGCAGGAATCCGAGAAAAAGTTGTGACAGAGAACAGACAACTTGTAGTCAATGCGTGCCTGTATAGGGAGCCATTGAAGGGAGTGGAGTGACGTGATCACATTTTTGTGCCTCTAGAACTAGCCTTTCTTCAGTTTTTCTATGCAGTGTTTTGGTGAAAATGTCCCTATATGAGACCACTATGACCTGTAACATGTCTTATACCTTTGTATGAGACCACTATGACCTGTAATATTTTTTATACCTTTGTATGAGACCACTATAACCTCCTCTTAAAACTCTTTACTTAACTTAAGGATGGGATAATTTTTTGTGCAAAACATGCCCCTATGAACTTTTTTAAAAACTTTTTAATTGGGCTGTACCAACATTTTTTTTTTTACAATGAAACTTTTTTTAAATACTTCAAAGATCTGTTTGGGATATTCACTCTGAGATCAGTTTGAAAAAAAAGCAGTTGAATAATTTTAAAATGTCCTCTATTAATGCTATTATTTATTTTACAGTTTTACGATTGGGCAATGTAATTATTAATTTTCATAGGTCTTTTGCAGCTTATAATTTACATTATTTTCAACACATGAAAACCATAATCAAGTTCCCAATAGGTTTTGATGGCACCTCAGCATTAACGATTCAGCGGAAAGCATGGGATCCCTGGGTCGTAGGTTGCCTATCCCTGAGCGTAACTGTTACAAAATACATTTTGAAAACAGTTTGCTTTTTTATTTGTTTTTTTATAGGCAAAAAAAGTTGTGTCACCAACAAATTTGAAGATGTGACTGTGCATGCAGAGCATTCATTATGTAGTTGGGTAAATGGTAAGTAAATCATCACATCACTAATGTTGGCATGGTTGTAAAGCCCTCTGTTTCAACCATTTAAAAAGTACCTTTTGTGGATAATATGTATGTATGATACTTTCCTTCATTGTAAATGTATATTTTTTATCTTCAGACCAGAGAAAACTGTTTGTTCAATGAAACAGAAAACAATTTTTTTTTTTTTTTGCATAATCAATTTTTATGGGAAATAACAGGAAAAAAAAATTGTAGGGGATCCTATTTGTTTGATAATTTTAAAGGAAGCACACCACACCGACCCTCATGGAGTATAGATAAACATGATCCAAGCATTCTAAACGTAAAAGTTATTGTACTTATTCTAAGAAGGAACTGTAAGTTAACATATTAATTAGGGGATATGTATGTCTGAAGTGAAATCATGTAACGATAAGCAAAATTGGTTCATCTAGAATTTGTAAAAAAAGAAAACTATTCTCATAATGTGTTTAGTGAATAAACAGTCTATTTAATAGTGGCCACAAGCAGATTTGGTTACTGTAATGATTTACATACAATGAATATATACGTACTATTGTATGTCAAGACCCCGGGTTGAGAATGTTATAATTCTGGTAGTTTTTCTGATTTAAAGTAAAATACTTTTCGGTTGTGCCGTTATGGAAAACAATTTAACGCCAACATATCTTAGTAATGATGGTCATTTTGTTGCTTTGTGTTTTCATAATTGACTCGCTAGATACAGCAACAGTAGCTTTAGCGTAGTTACCCAAGTGACAACTTTAGTCAATCCTCACTTTTGTTTGATTCAAGGCTGCATGACAAAATTTTACAACATAATTAATTTGGTCTGCTGAGTCGTGACCTTTGCAATAACAGATAAAATAAAAATCTATTTTTGAACACAAAAAACAGCTGCACAAGTTTTTAATGCCCCTGTTTGATTCCAAGACTCCTCTGCCTTTTCCCCATTTACAGCTTGTGATAGTTCTCAGACTAATGTTTTACAGCTTGTGATAGTTCTCAGACTGTAATGTTTTACAGCTTGTGATAGTTCTCAGACTGTAATGTTTTACAGCTTGTGATAGTTCTCAGACTGTAATGTTTTACAGCTTGTGGTAGTTGTCAGACTGTAATGTTTTACAGCTTGTGATAGTTCTCAGACTGTAATGTTTTACAGCTTGTGATAGTTCTCAGACTGTAATGTTTTACAGCTTGTGATAGTTCTCAGACTGTAATGTTTTACAGCTTGTGATAGTTCTCAGACTGTAATGATTTACAGCATGTGGTAGTTGTCAGACTGTAATGTTTTACTGCTTGTGATAGTTCTCAGACTGTAATGTTTTACAGCTTGTGATAGTTGTCAGACTGTAATGTATTACAGCTTGTGATAGTTCTCAGACTGTAATGTTTTACAGCTTGTGATAGTTCTCAGACTGTAATGTTTTACAGCTTGTGATAGTTCTCAGACTGTAATGTTTTACAGCTTGTGGTAGTTGTCAGACTGTAATGTTTTACAGCTTGTGATAGTTCTCAGACTGTAATGTGTTGCCGCTTGTGATAGTTGTCAGTTATATTTTAATGAGAAATGGGCTTAAAAAATATTGCTGTTAATTTTTTGTTAAAACATCTTTTTTTTAAAAAAAAAATCTTAAGTTACTTGGAAGGTTTCGTAAATGACGTCCTCATTTGTAAATTAATTCTTATTTCAATAAATTTTATTTTATTCCGAACTTTCAGCAGTAACTTTATATTTTCCAGTGACAGATTTTAAATGTTTTTTTTTCAATTTTAATATCCTGAATTTTCACATTTTATAAAATGTTTTCTAGGTCAAACCTAAGAAAACCAGCACCTATGACTGTTACTGCCAACCTAAGATGACCCAGCACCAACCACTGTTACTGGCAACCTAAGATGACCCAGCCAGTGCCAACCACTGTTACTGCCAACCTAAGATGACCCCAGCGCCAACCACTGTTACTGCCAATCTAAGATGACCCAGCACCAATCACTGTTACTGCCAACCTAAGATGATAACCCAGTACCAACCATTGTTACTGCCAATCTAAGATGACTCAGTGCCAACCACTGTTACTGCCAACCTAAGATGACCCAGTGCCAACCACTGTTACTGCCAATCTAAGATGACTCAGTGCCAACCACTGTTACTGCCAATCTAAGATGACTCAGTGCCAACCACTGTTACCTCCAACAAAGTTTTACTCTGCATAAACCATTGTTCATGGCTCTCACAATAGATGACTGCAAAATTTTCAATTATTGTAACAGTTTTTTTTTAAATACATGATAATCTATTCTTTTGACCCGTTTTTCTGTTCAAAAATTAAAAGATTGATTTGTGTTTCCATGCAAGACTGCCGTATCTCCTTCTTTAAATCATGTCAGTACCTGCTCAGAATGTTTTTCGTTTTTTTAAACTGTTACTTAAGTTGTGAGATCCCCTTACAGACTACTACATCATACTATTTTAACAGAGCCAGTAGCTATGATGGACAGAGTGTGGACACTGGTTATATTGGAGTCAGCACTCTAATAAACAGTCATGCTTTATTTAAATGTTAATTTTTCAGTAATATTTCAAAGACCTAATTTTTTGCTCAAATTATCTATGTCATCAATGTACTGGTGGTTCTCAGTTCATAAACAAGTTGCATCACAAGAAGTCCTTCATAATGAGCTACAAATTTTGTGGACTCATCTAAAGGAAAATGTACATTGTGAGAGTGTTGCATCCCTTTCATGCATTTTTAATATATTTATTTTATTACTATGAATGAATACAGATGAACTTGTTGCACACAATATGAATGGAGAAAAAACAACAATGTACTAACTATTACAAAATGTGTAGTAATAATCTCACAAAATTAATTAGATATTAACTGTTACGTTCTACACATTATTATTATTATACATGGTTTTATATAGCGTGGTACCCCACCCTAGGGCTGGGCTCACCACGCTATACATACAATTTAACAAACAATAAAAATCTGAAATAATTAATTGACATACATTAATTAATAAAACAAAACAAATGTATATATAAAACTATTTACATTTCAAGCCATGGACGACACTCAGTACCATCGTTTTACGATCATAGGTGGGAATCAGCTCCCCTTCCATATCCGTCATTGTGAAACTTCGTCCACTTTCAAAAAGTCCCTTAAAACCCATCTGTTTAGGTCTGCCTATGACCTGTGATGCACCCTCCTTGCCCTGCCTCATTTCTGTCTCGGGTTGATCCTGTAGTATAGGCCAAAACGTGCCAAAGTGTCCTCGTTTTATAGCCATTTTAATTATTTTTATTGCAATTTTTCAAATAAAAAGTAAATTAAAAAAAAAAAGAAAAAGATAAATAAATGATTAATTATTAACAAATGCGTTCTTTAAATAAACAAAACACAGCTTAGCACTGAATAACTTTTAAACCTTGGTATGCATTGTCACCATGGTTGTTTCACTTTAGTGTTTTAATGAAAATCTCTTTTTAACAAAAATTGTACCTATGTGCCTTGTGCCGGTTCTCCCTGAGAGATATGTATGCCATATTACCAAATAAAATAACATCAAGGCTGAGTTCATTCACGGTGCAAACACAATCTGGATGCTCAAAGTTCAGTCTGTTGAGTTTACCGACTGCAGTAAAATGTGTGTCTATAAAGTCAACGCGACGTTTTGATGACTGTTCATACTTTCCAATAAACAAAAATATAAGTTATATAGATATACATATGTTTTTTTGTTGTTGTTTTTTCAGTATTTTTTTGAAACTGTAGAGTTTTGAACCGTACAGAAATATGTAAAAATGTATGTAGTCAAGGAAGTAGTTTGGTTTATGTATTTGGCGTCGTTATGTTCATTGTATTATTATTAAGTGACACGTATGTATGCATTTAGTTCAAGAGTTTTCTCTCAGCATGAACAGTCGCCGACATTCAAAACCATGTTGCACGATATTTTCCAGCTGAACGATTTTCTTGGCAATCGTCTATAGATCTAGTTTTTCTTTTTAATTTATCTGCTGTCAGTACTATTCATTTCTTACAGCTTATTTGCACTCTCTCTACTTATCTTTTTTTAAAAAGTCTAATTTATCTTAAGGCAGTGACGATTTAACAATATTTATTCTAAAATGTATTTTTACACTAGCTTACAAATTTATTTAAAAAAATATTCACTTCTATTAACCCACAGCCGGTTTTGCTTTGCTCTAAACGTAATGGGCAATATAATAATCAAACCGATTAATGAAATGGTGTACCTATTGGAATCTATATAAATATAAACACACATGTATTTTTTAAATTTTAATGAAGATAACAGAACATTTTAAACATAACTATTTGATGCAAGTGGTGCGATGTAGACATCATACAGCCGGGCGTAACATAGTTAACAGTAAAATGAAATAGTAAAACACGGTATGTTGAGGCTTGAACTAAAAGACAGGACGATGAGATGTGAACGTTTCGACTTCGAGCCTTCTTCAGCTTGAATGCAGTCTTTCAATTAGTATCTATTTAAAAGTAAAAGACGATTTTTACTACGAGATGAACAGTCCTCACTGTCCTAACCACCAAACGTTTCAAGAGATACCGGTGCTTGTTGGCGTGCTCCATTTTTTACCATGCATACTGAAATTTTAAAAATTTTGATTGATTTTAAAAAAAAAGGAATTACTGACGGACGGTATTTAAATATGTTTATTTTGAATCCAATTCATTGGCGGGAGACAACCCCCCCCCCCCCACACACACACACAGGTTTGATCTATGTTAATCAAAGTAAAATGAACGGATGGATAAAACAAACAAACAGGGTGTACATTCACTTGAATATCTATATTAAAATACTTGTGTGGCAGTGTATGCCCCAACCCGCTATTTGACCCGTTACGAAAACCATGTTTGGCGCCCAGCGCGGTGTGTATAGACCCGTTACGTAAACCATGTTTGGCGCGCGCGGTGTGTAGACCGCGCTCAGGTATCCCTTTCACACCCCCCCCCCTCCCCACACGGACGGTCACTATACGGCCGGTGCATAGGGAGGAAATACTAAAATACCATGATGTGCGCTTTAGTTAGAAATTCAATAATTTATTTCTCGGGAACCCTAGAGTATTAAGTGTATAAATTATATTTAGTTAGAAAGGGGATTTTATTCACTATACCTTAGCATATTTACAAGTCTCCATCGTCGGAGGATCTTTTAATATTTAGTCATTAAAGGAGTTTTCGCCTTCATTTATAGTGGTCCCCACCCCTTCTAGTTAAAATATCTCAAAAACTATTTAAGTCATAAAAATATGAAATTCTTAGAGAGCTGAGACAACACTGCACAGATCACACACAAGTCGTTAGGGCTTTGGTCAGGGATTTTAATTATTACTCGGGATTAGTCCCCAGAGTTAGGCATTTTATCCCAGGAAACTGGCCAGAAGGCAAAACGTAGACCGACTTGGTTTAGGTCTGACGGAGGGGCTCTCTCATATGTGTGTCCTTTTTCTTTTTCCTTTTTCTTTTTCTTCAAGTATTGGCCTTTTTCTTCAAGTGTAGGCCTTTTTCTTCATAGTGTACTTTTTCTTTTTCTTCATAGTAGAGCATTAATAAAGCTATAGTCCTCGAGACCTACATTTCTTCATTTGTTTATTAGTAACTGTCTGTGGCACCGGGGACACCCAACAACACCCACACTACTACAGTTTTCGGCGTTGTCGGTAGGATCACCACACACCACACTACTACAGTTTTTGGCGTTGTCACCTAAGGTCACCACACACCACACTACTACACTTGAATATTTTGAATTTTTAACATTCATCTACATTCTCGTGCCCTAATTTAATTTTTCATTTTTTGTAAAAGCAACATCAACACGAAAGGCTTAGTTAATAAAATTGGTTTCTAGGGGACTTGATGAATGTAACCATAGACACATTATTTTAGTATCGCCTTTAAAATAGCGCTTGAATCCAATCCAAGAGTGTCCACTCCTAAGGACCTAAATTAATATTTAAACACTCTAACGAAAAAAAAAAATTAACCAAAAAAAAAATACAAATAATGGGACAAATTTTAAACTTTACTTTTTAATCCAAACAATTTTTAAAGGTGAAGAATCTTAGTAATAATGAATACTTTACTTTTAGATCTCGAGCCCACCGTGACCTTTTATTATATAACTTTAACGAAAGACGTCTAGAGTTAAGGGATTTGTTTCATATATTTTCGTATTGAAGTAATTGTTATTATGATGAGCAATTTTTTAGTAGTTATTGAAGGTGATAGGTAAATTTCTAGCATATTCCTGAACATGCTATATTCTCTTGCTTAAGATTAAAGGTCCTCTATTTACTTGGTTATCTGTACGTCTGTATTATTTTCCCCAAAGTTTTGAAGATACTTTTGATGTTTCTAGAAAGTTCCAAATTGAGTTTAGGATGTGGTGCAATGTATGTTCTTTAAACTGGGCCTAAAATTTATGACTACACGAAAGCCTAGGTACAATGTAGATTTCTTTGTGAGTTGTTGGTTCTAGCCCAAACTTGGTAAGAAAAACTCTCATAATCCCTCTTCTAATATTGCTGGATTTTAAACTAATAACATTTATTCCTTTTCGGACGAGTGCTCTCATTTTATTTTTAATAAAACGTTTTAACTTTTGGTATTTTGTAACAATTTTAACGGGGCAGCTTTAAAAGTAAAGATTTTTTTTTTTTCATGTTGAAACTAAGACCATCACTTTTATAAAATTTTAAATATTTCCTTTTATTTAGTTCAAGAGGCCACCATACTAAAAAAAAATAAAAGCATTATATTTGTAAAATTGCATTCGACTTTTATAGCATAAAATATAAATTTTACTTAAATAATGGGAGTCGCTTAGTCAATTATTTTGTCACGTGATGTGAGTAAAAACGAGTAAGATTTCCGGTATATTGTATACAACACACTAGTGCTTGACAACAGTAGCCCGATACACACTACAACTACACTACATTTGGTCCAATGAAAATTAACAATAAAATAAACAAAGGGGAATGACTCCTGCATCAATATTGAATAAAAACGCAAATGACGTCATGAGCACGCACGGAGCTCAACAACATCCTGCCGATAATAGTATTGATAGTTCCCATCGAATATAATCAATATTGAATAAAAACGCAAATGACGTCATGAGCACGCACGGAGCTCAACAACATCCTGCCGATAATAGTATTGATAGTTCCCATCGAATATTGCTCACAAATTTTTCTTGAAATAACTTTCTTACTTTAATTATAACTGACGTATATTTATTGTCACATTTATGTATTTCATTTAAAAAAACGCATGCATTCCATAATATTACGAAAGGTAAAATTTTTTAATTAACATGACATTGGGGAAGCACTGATGAAGTATCTTTTGTTGTGTGTAGCAGCCTAGTGATGGCTTACTCACATCACGTGACCAAACAAGGAAGTGACTAAGCGACTCCCATTATCTAAAGGAAATTTAAAGAGCTCCTACTTTAGGGCTAATTAAAACGGAGTGACTATAAGTACCCTGGTACCTATGGTAGCAATTCGCTATTTGGACCTGGCTGGTCACTTGAGGGCTTTATAATATCCGGTTGGTCACGTGACGTATACTTCCTGTTGGTTTTCCATCTTAGAACCATTTTTAGCAATTAAGAAATTTGCAATATTTTCAAGACTTTCTTATGGCGCTGAAGATACACGAATAATAGTGTGACGTACTCTTCAAACAAAGTAAGAATACGTTTATGTTTATAATTTTATGGTATTTTTAAATTCTAGTTTAAATATAGTTCTATAATCATTAACTTGACATCAATTTATGACTTTATGAACTTTATGAATGATCCATCAAGGTCAAAGCTGGTTTTTTTTATGGCGGCAAATTGGCTACTGTCTTATCTGTAATTTGATATTATTCTAACTTATTGAATTTCAAACAAACCATACTGTGTAAAAGTGGAGTTCAGGTGCGTATGTTATTTCTTAAGGCATTCGACAACATTCGTATTTTATCAATGTAAACTTACGTGTATTCTTTATTATTAAATACAGGCAGTTATAGTTAACTTTAATAATAATACTGAATTTTAAATCGCCTTTTTTTATTTTTCTGTTTATTTGATTTTTAAAAGAGTCTTTAAACTTTCCCCAACCAAAGTTACATAGCCCCATTTGTTTAGTATTTTTTTTTGGCAGTGTCTACACGCCCGGAGCGATCAAGACACATGACCCCCGTAAGAATACTTTATCGAGATATGTGACCAAGTCACGTGACCGAGAGTTATTAAAAACTATTGTTAATTTTAATATCTATTTCTCTACCAAGTAATGTACTGACTGAGTATCTTGCGAACAAATATTACCAAAACAAAGTGGGGGTTAAGCAATAATGCATTCTAGAAGTAGAAGAAAGCAATGCTGAGAGGGAGAGAGAATTACCGTATATACGAATGCTAACAAAATAATAGTGAGGGTGATAGTTAGTATATAGGCCGACTAGTTTAATATTCAAAGTCAAACACTTTATGCATCTCAGTGCATATGAATATATTAACATGTTCAGCATTTATTTATTATTTAGGCATCGGAATATCAAATTTTTTCAAATGCAATGTTACTTTTTTGTCGGCGACCACTTGCCACATAACCTGCCGCAATAGTAACGCCTACCAGTCGTCCGGTGGTCACTTGACATCCCCGCCGGACGTATATCTCCACCACTATGTGTCCGGCGCGCCGGACGTGTAGACACTTCGTTTTTTTTTCACCCTGTGGCCAGATTTTAACCACCTATAAGTTAGTGTGCTAAACGAAATTTTCAAACTGTAGGCATGTTGTTCACAAAACCCACAAGCGCACTTCATCCCCACCCCGACTTTCTTTTTTTTCCTCTCAGAGCGCTTGAGAATACGGGTTGTCCCTTAAAGTCTTGGGGGGGGGGGGNNNGGGGGGGGGGGGGGGATTAGAAGTGGATCACCGACTAAGGCAGCGGACACACACGTCATCATTGTCCTGGAGTGAAGCTGAAAAAAAAGGGGAGGGGGGGTCCACGAATATGTGCCAATGTGGGATCACGTGTCCACTTTTTAAAAAAAATATTTGTGGACGTTGCAGGAAAGGGGAAATCTGATCATTTATTGATAGTCATCTCATACTGATGGCTGCAAATACGTTGTCCATGATTGGTCAGCTCTAATTTGAGCATCCTTCCCCTTTTTTCTTATGCGCTTATTAATGGTGACTGATTTGCGCTGAGTAAAATTAGGGTGAGGGCTAGTGATTATATAGAATAAGATGGTCTCGTTTTGAGGTATTGGTGGTAGTGGGATCATTTTGTTCAAAATTGGCAGGACAACCAAGATACAATAATTGAAATTGTTGATCCAACGGAAATTTTAAATGGTGGAACATTTGGTTTATACGCGAACTTTGTGAGGCAACAAATAACGTTAATACAACTATGGAATTTCTCGTAAGGCGCTTGTAACAATTGCTATGTGACTTGTAAACTGGCTACGTATGCCAAGTATGAGAGTTCCTTTTAACTAACGGGATCGGGATCTGGATCTCACCGGAAACGGGCTCTCACCGGGCTCAAGATCCTACCGGGATCTGGATCTCACCAGAATGGGATCTCATTTGGATTGGGATACCACCGAAAACGGGATCTTATTGGGATCCCACCACGACCGGGATTCTATCGGGATCCATCATGATCCTTCCGGACAAGGGGATGCCATCAGAAAACAGGGCAAACGAAAAAGTTATTTTAGAGACAAATTATTTTTTTAAAATATAGTGGTGTTGTTTTGTCGTTTAAATTTCGCTTGATTGCAATGTGAATTAAAAGGAAGTAACAGGCGTTTTTTTTTTGTGAATGTAATCCCGGGCAACTCTGGGTATATTTGATAGTGAAGTTATAAAATAAATACAACATTTATTTTAACCAAGATTCATCCAATTGGGCAACTTTTATAATGTATCTTTGAAGACAGAAGAGTTATCCTTGATTTACCACAATGGCTCTGTAAAAGACAAAAGATTCTTGAAAATGTACTTTTTTTTATTTCATAAAATTAAATTGTTGTTGTATTCCAATAAAAAGATGGTATTTTACTTTTTAAATACTTTTTATAAAGAATTAACATAGTTTACACGCGAAAGTAAGAAATTCAAGCAGAAATAATGTATGCACCTGACCTCCACTTTTACCATATCCTATATTTAATCACATATCACAATATTTGATAAGAGAATTGTTACATAATGCTTAGTATTCTCAAAGAGAAAACAAATTTTATGCCACAATAGTCCAAGAATTACTTAAGATATTTTTAAAGAACAATCATAAAAACTTATACTTACCTCAAGCAAATGACTAGTACTTATTATAGTTTGTATCAACCACCAAAGTTGATTCTATCAATGCATGTTAATTTGTGAAACAAGATTACTAACTTGTAAAAAATGACATACTATTTTTTTGTCATATTCAGACATTCATATCATATGGGACTATAATACATATATAGAAAATGTAAAAATAATAAGTGTAATCGTAAATTTTAACTGAATTAAACAAATATTCCCTTTCTTATCAGTTTATACTTATAAATGTTCCACAGAAAATTTTAAATTTATATCTAAAAAATATTAAGATTTTAGGGAAATTAAAAAAAATTAATTAAGGGGGCATACTACCAAACATTTTTTTTTAATTAACCAACAAAGAGCAACTATTTTACTATGGTCATGTTAAGCTATGAATGGAGATGTATTTTCATGCTTTCAAAGAAAAAAAATTATATAGTTGCCATGGTAACGGCGGCCATCTTGAAAATAATACTCATTCGTAGCGTTATAAAATTTAAAAAACCAACATGCATATTGCTTAAAAAATGATTGATTCATGAACTTCAATTATATTGAGAGGTACTGAGCTAGTTTAATTTCCTTCAAACTTTTCAAAACATTTAAAAAGATTTTTTTAAATTTGCCTCGGCAGAAAATGCTTAAAATTTACCATCCTAAGGTATGAAAAAAAAAATATTTTAACTAAAGTATTTGACCAAATTGACTTTTGAATAGCTCATTACCCAAAAAATAGTTAAAGGAAGATACACAGCACTTTTTATTACCCTAGCTTGTATATTAGCTGAGATTTTAGAATTCTACGTTACAAAACAGAAAAAAACAATTTTGAGAAAAATCAATTTTAAACTTTAAAAGTGAAAAATGTTAAGTTTAATATGAAAATGAAGTTCTTTTACATAGTTTTTTTTTTGTGTTCAGCAACATGGACATGGTGGTTTTGTTTATTATTGAACTGTTGAATACACCTGGAACTTCATCAGGTGCTCTCGTCAAAATCAAAGCTAATTTGTGTTGTATAAGAATATTTTTTTCAGCATTATAGTATAACAAAAGTTATCCAAAATCCCCAATCAACCCTTTTGTCCATGATCCTTTTAACCATACTTAGATGACAAGGTTATGTTGCTGTCACCATCACTGAAATTGAAGCATAAATAGTATCATTGCAGCAATGCTATGTTGAAACTTTTGTACCTATTCTGTGTACTTCTTTCATCAAAGATGTCCCTCATACCAGAGGTGAATGAGTTATTTGTCTATTAGAAATGTAATAATTGGGCAGATACTTGCTCATAAATGTTTCATGTCTTCGGTGTAGCGCAATTTTTATACTTTGTGCAGGTTATAAATTTTGCGGTGCAGCCGGATTGTTATCACAGATATCATAGATTGCAACTTTTCATAGTCCATGCGATTGTCCTTCAGGCCCTACAGTTTATAATTGATAATGACTTGGTTATCCAGTTGTGGATATGAATAATCTAACCACTCAAAATCTAGTCCTTGTTATATTCATAGTATTTACTAAATACTATTTTGTTTTGCAATCAGCTGTAAGTTATGGCTTCTGCAATTTGTCCATTCCACTGCAGACAGAAGAAAATTGGTAAAAGCTTTGAATTAGGATCACATCGAAATCAATGTTTAGCAGTCCCTCTGTTGAATTCTTGTCACTGAAGAATTAAGAAATAATATAAAACTAATTAGGCTATTACTATTAATAATTGTATGCAGATAAAAAAATGAATAAGGCTAAGATTAAACTATTTGAGTTAAAAAATTCTAATACGAATTATTTTGTCCATACTGCTAATGCTAATACCATAATTAAAGTGGTATTACGTCATAATATCGGGTTGTTACTGAATGTTAGTCTTAGCCTATACTATTACTTTGAACTACTCGATTATTTATCAATGTTGTTTTGTTAGACAAATATTAATAAACAGGCTTAGGATTCATATAATTTAACAATTCACTTGATTGGTAAATATAAAGACTTAAAGTAGAAACTTATGTAATTCTCCGCATAAGGCATAAGCTAAACATAAACTCACAAACAATCCACACGCACGATCATCATGGCAACACAGTGACAGTACTGGTGTCAGAACTGAATAATTTCAACTATCACCGATTGCATGTTGCTAAATTAAGGTCATTTTTTTTAGTATACTTACCTTGAATTTATGGCTTTTACAGCATGGGTAAGGTTGTAAATGTGTCTTTTAAAATCAAAATATGCTGATGCTTTCGTTTGCAAAATTATGTTGTGTACACATAACCACGATCCGGTAAACACACATAAACAACTCTTTTGTGCATGCGCGAGTCAACCGTATCTTGGTTACCCTCCGTTTGGACCAATGAAAATCAGTAAAATAATTGTATAAATAGAAGCGAAGAAAATCCTACACACATCACGCTTGTGGATCCGATTATTTGTATCAATTACATTTACTGACTACGATTTTAAATATTAAAAAAAACTGCTTGAATTTACCTTTACGTTGATATATAATAATAGCATATTATGTTATTTAAAACTAGTTTTTTGAGGTGTCAAACATGGGATATGTATGAATTTTATTTTATTTCCAAAATTAGATCAATTTTTAGAGTGGGTTAGGGTGTTAAATATCGGTTGTTTCATGACAAATCTTTTAAAAATTGATGTGTAATCCATTCTAAATTAAAAAATGGATAATTTTTGAAAAATTTAGATATTTTTGGGCGCCTACCCCCTTAATTAATTTCAAATATGTGACGAGTCAGCATATTTTATACATTTAAAAGGAAGAAAATTTGCGGAATATTAACAAAGACTAACTTATATTTTGTGGCTTTATTTAGAAGTACTCTTATTTAACTATGTTCTCTGTAAATATTATATTTTTGTCTCATTTTACAATAAGGTTATAGGCGTTAAAAAAAAGCAAATTGAGGGTCACGAAATATGGATGAAAATCCCATGGTAAAAAAAGGGCCTTTGAGGTCCCTGCTAAAAAATTCATAACTTTTGAACCACTTGAGCTAGAAAGTTGATCTTGGTATTTTTGTAATCTGTTCTCCAGGCTCTATACAGTTGTAGTATTTTTATATTTTTAAAAATGTGTTGAAATTTTCATCAAAGTGCCTACTTTGGCTGCATCTATTGGGACCCGGTATCAGAAGTGGATGCTTCAATTTTAATTCACTGCAAAAATTATTATTATTCACACTTCCCACATTACAAATGTTCTTTTGAATAAAAAACGGTAAATTCGGGAGAGATCAGCCCACGGCCGCCATCTTGGTTATCGTGACCCACGACATTATGTCCTAACTGCATCCCTAAACCTAACCTGAACCCTAAATGTATCCCTAAACCTAACCTGAACCCTAAATGTATCCCTAAACCTAACCTGAACCCTAATTCACTGCAACTTTAATAAACATGCAAATGACGTCACAGGCTCATCAATCTGAATTAGCCTAAAAAACTTTGAATTAAAAAATTATACATTATTTCACATTTCCCTTAACTCTCAAAAGACTGTAGATTTTTCCATTTTTTATTGACCTTGAATATATTTTATTCTTCAAAGTGTCTCATGACTGTAATTTTGTAGCTACCTCCAAGTATTATATATCATTTTAAAGGTAATTGGATTCTCTTTAATTGATAATTAGTTGTTTGTTCAAAATATCCTTGCTAAATTTGATGTTTTATTATTTTTGGGCAAAAAAATAACATAACATCCCAGTTTGACAAAGAAGGAAAAAAAAAAGTGTTTCCAATTAAATCAATAAAATTGATATTTTATTAGAATGTGTTCAATACTATTAAACAAATTCAAATTTCAAAAAAATAGACTCATAAATAAAAAAGTTATGACTATTTGTAGGCAACAGATCATTCAAGGAAATATTGCTCAAAAAGTCAAATATATTTTCAAAAAATAATAATTTTTTTTTCAAAGGAAAACATAAACTGCATCATATTATCCTTTAGAGGATTATTAGTAAGTATTATTTGAGAAGAAAAGTTAAGAGAAAAAAAGGCACATTTTAATAAATAATTTTTTTTTATGCATCCCCGAGATACCGATCAAAGGATATAATCCTTCGCCAAGACCATGCATAAAAATTCTTGAAAACAATTTCTTTATTTATTAAAACATACAAATGTATCAAAAAGAAAGCCTGTGACTAATGCTCTGACCATTTTACGCTGTTTTGGTAACCCACAATTACATTTTTTTTATTGTCATGTTGCGGCGCACAATGTATAGATTTTGGGCTTTACAGTATCAGGTTCATCATCAAATATGTCAATTGTTCCCTAAATTGTTCATTAATTGCTACATTTTCTTGATGCTGATACAGTTGATTGTATTTTGCATTGAGATACATAAGTGTCTCCCAATTTTGCACAGCATGTTTCCTTTATTTTCACTATCAGAAACTTTTAGGAAACTCAATATAGCCTTGAATATTTGCTTAGTACTAATGGCCTTGCTCATTGTCCATCATAAAAGGATTTCCTCGACATTTCTTGTAAAATTAAGAGCTTTATAAGTCCTGCATTCATAATAAATCAACTGGGTAGATAAAACTTCCCTACAATGATGTTATAATGATATCAATTTTTGACCAACCAAATCTGTAGTAAAGTAGAGGTTGAAAATGTCAATTTGTTTTTAAAATCTCCTTATATCCTCTCTTGTTATAACATCAGGAAGCAATAGTGCTTTTCACCTCTGGTCTAAATGCAGCAAAGAGTCCCACAGTCTTTTGTCATCATAACCCATTGTATTGACTATGTTTGACATCTGCCCTTCATAGCATAGATGCTGTCAAAATAAAAAATAACAAAATTAGTTTAGCTAAAATAAAAAAATTACCATAGAAATAAAAATAATTCAAAATATTAAACAATCTGCCTAAATTACTTTTACTTCAAGCTTGAAGTTTTCATTGAAAAGGGAACACAGCTGATTGTTACAGTATAATAATAGCCTTGGCCTTGAGAACCATTGTTTACATTTTGCTAACTGAAACGTAATAATATTAAAATAATTGTATAACTACAAATTAGTTTCAAACAAATAAATAATTTAATCTATTTAAGAATTTAATACTAATGGAACTTGAACAAAACTAATGTTAGGGCTAATAAAAGTGCTAACAAGTATAGCGTGAGTTGAGTATGAATGAAAAAAGTAAACAAACCTTGGATGCTATTATTATTATGATAATTTACAGAATTCTCCGTATCAGACACATCTGAAGTGCTATCAAAAATCATCAAAAATATTCCTCTAACTAAGAATAGTTGTCCATGTCAAGCTTATAATCAGAATCAGACTCCATAGCAATGTTTTAGAGTGTAGTAACAGTGAATCAGCATTGTGGCAAAATATGAGTATATGGCGAAAAGGAAAATTTATGAATGGACAAATTGCTACCAGATTTCTTCAAGAACTAGTTAAATAAGCAATTTTTCTTTCTTGCCAAATAGAAATTTAACATTCCAAAATATAATAAATCTTTATTTTCGCCTTTTAATATTTTTATATATATTTTAAGGGTTGTTTTTTTCACCCACCATATATTACCGATTGTTCAATCTCCTGTCTTTTGAGAGTTAAAACACTTCACACTTCCAATAAAACAAATGTTCTTTTGAATAAAAACATACTTACTTCTTTAAAGGTCCTCCGCTCCGCTACTGTAGTGGCCAAAATTGAACAATATTGTCTAGAAAGACATAAAAACCATTTACTTTAATACATTGACACCACAGGAACTCACACATATACGATTCAAACATATGTCTGTGTGTGCCATTGTGGCGCTTGTTTCTCCTTTTTGCCGATTCCCACGAATGTTCGATGCTTTGGGTATTGGCAACTGGCACCTGAGTTCGGATCCAAAATGTTAACAGAAAGAATGCAGACCTGTTTACCCTCAAACTCTTAAAATCGTACAATTGTTCAATACATTATCTTAATAGTAAAAAAATAAACATACAGTATATATTATGTATTCACCTCAAAATCGTACATTTTGAACGCCAAAGTCGTAAGAGTAAACAGGTCTGTGAATGACCATTTGATGAGTCAATCCCTGAGTGGTGCCAATTGCATTATTATGCTCTCCATTGATCTGACAGGACTGTTGTTTCCAGCAAGATGTGCGCTGTGATTATCGACATAAGTGTAGCTGCTGATCTATCTTGAACACAAAACATGAAACACTCGCTAATCTCCCGACAAATGACTCCAAAGACCCATTGTTGTGGCAAAACTCGTGCAATGTGATTTTTTTCTGCGTGTTAACAGACTCGTTGATTTCAACTGAGAATATACATGACTTACCAGTGTAAATTGTGTGAATTTGTTGATGGATGAAGCATGAATGGATCCTAGCACACGTGTTTTGGGAAATAAGGCCCATGGAGGCCCTTCAAACACCCCTGGCACAGAGATCTACTCCTTTTCCTGCCCTTGGGGTACTTTTGGGTTGCTACAGACAAAGTGGTACTTTTCACCATTGTGCATCCAATTATGGTTTATTTGAGCTGGGTGTTGCTGAGAAAGTTGTCTGCATGCTTATTCGTTATTATTATTATTCTCTCTCACAAACATTTTAATGATATATTATGTAAAAATTAGCCAAAGTACTCAACTGGGGTGGTTATCCCAAGAGGCATATTTATAGGCTCTATTTTTTCTAAAAATTCATAGGGGTCATCTCTATCCAATTCAGAACCCCTAATCCAAGGATTCACAACATTATCGTAAACATAATCATTTTGATTGTCTTCATTACTTTCCTGATTGTTTTCATCAGTGTCAGATTCACTGCTAGACAGCGAGAAATCAAGAGGGCTACGTCCCAAGAGGGTTAACGAAAAAGCTCTCGGGTGACCAGCTCTCCTACCAGCAATGCTGCTAGTACATGAATTTCAAATATCCTAGTCCAGAGTTTCCCAAGCGTTTTGGAGTCACAGCACCGTTGCTGCACCCACGTCTTTTCAATTTTGCCCTATGCCACATTCTGTTCTGTGTGCTCTGTAAAATAGCATTTTTTAAACAATCTAATTCATTTTTTTAACCTTATATTTGTACAAGAAGAAATACCTCAATAAATTCACTTGACTATCAAAACAATATTTAATTGATACAGCATAGACGCTGCACAAGTACCAAGTAGGTTGGAGAACTAGTGAAACATACCAACTTAATTAAATTATAAATGGCTTGCATTAAGTCCATTAATTTTTTAACACTTCAGGTTGCAGCTGGACACAGTCTGGAAGCCTCTGTCCTAGTCAATTACATGCCATAATAAACACATATCTTTACATTTTCTCTTAACACCTAGCATCATCCTAACCCCCCTTCCAATAATAAATGTTAGTATCTTGATCCTTTGAATGCACTTTATGTAAAGATAAATCCAATTACATGCCATAATAAACACATATCTTTACATTTTCTCTTAACACCTAGCATCATCCTAACCCCCCTTCCAATAATAAATGTTAGTATCTTGATCCTTTGAATGCACTTTATGTAAAGATAAATCCTGCTCTTGCATGTAAGAAATATTAAAAGACAGAATCGGAATGGTTAATTTCACTGATTAGTTTGGGGTATAGTCTTGCACATTCCTAATTTAGTTAAAATTAGATAAAAATCCCTAAAAAATTGAAATTTCCTTCTGACATATTGAAGACATTTTTGCAGTAAAAGAAATACTGTATTTATTGGAGTATAACATGCGCTTTTTCTCCCCAAAAATAGGGGGTAAATCATGTGTGCGTGTTATACGCGGGGACATGTTATACCCCAATAAATACGGTAATTAAAAAGCAAATAACAAAAGAGCTTTTAGATTGATTGCCTTTTTAGATTTGATTGCTTCTTATATTTAGATTCATCTGTAGCTACAGCATACATTTTTTTGGTTAAAATCATAGTAGTAATAATCAAGAGTTACATCTTTCAGGTTATAATTATATTACCATTGATCTGTGACAAAAAATCTTATTTAAATTTTTAAAGATTCTCTACTCTAATGCAGTTGTAGTTAAAATCTTGCACTGAGCTTGACTTGACCATTTTGAAGGTTTTCTTTTGTTCATTTAACACCACCTACCTAAATACTAAAGAGCTTGAATTTAAAGGGCGTGAATACTCACTAATTCCAATAGTGGTTGGACTTAAACTATTTAATAGATTAAATAAACAAAGCTATTCCCTTTGAGAACCAAGAATTTTTTGTAGCAACACCCATGCAAACATGGCTGGTGTAAAAGCAATGATTACACCAAGTGTGTGATTAATTTTTTTTATACCTTTTATTGTGGTAACTTTCAGGTAAAAATTGTTCATAGAATATTGCCTTCATGTTAATTCAAGCTTGCGCTCTAATATAGTAAAGTTTCTGTCTTCTACTAATTCATGTATTATTTTACTTACAGGTTAAAGTTGTTGTTTTCACAGAGATCACTTGAAGACCCCCCCATCACTGCCAGAATTCGCAGCTGCTCTTATGATGAATGTGCAGGAGGAATCATGACATGCCAGGACAATGACTGGTCAACATTTTACTTCAGGTAAATACAGTCCTTTTTATTCTATTTATTATTTTTCATTACCTATACACTAATTGATTTTTTTTTTTTTTTTTTACATTTTAACTTGATGCTTAATTTTTTATACTGGGTATTAATCTTGAGGTAACTTGCCATGATGGGGATCTTGGAAATTTATTCCCAATGGATCATTAACCGATCACAATTTTAGTTTTGGCCAGGAAAACCCTGAAAAGTGTGTAATCTGCTTATTAGTGTACTCTTTCAGTTTTGGCTGGGAAATTATTTTAAA
>CAXITT010000483.1:213483-224786 GCA_964033795.1 Lymnaea stagnalis
CCGCTTACCCTGTGGGTTCCATTTCAGGGCTTGCTTTGTTGTGTTAGAAGCAGGTTTTCTTAGTGTATGACCAATCCACCTCCACCGCTTCTGGAGAATCTCTTCCTCAATGGGTTTCTGTTTTGTCCTCTGCCACAGTTCTTGGTTGCTGATTTTGTCTGGCCAGTGAATTCTGAGAATCCTTCTTAGACAGTTGTTGATGAAGGACTGGATTCTGGTCAGGTTTACAGCCGTTGTTCTCCATGTCTCGGCTCCATATAGCAGCACAGGTTTTACCATAGCGTTAAAAATCCTTACTTTTAACTTGTGGCCTAAGTTGTTAGAGACCCAAACATTCTTGAGTTGTTGGAAGGCTGCTCTTGCTTTTCCTATCCTTATTTTGACGTCCGCATCTGTACCACACAAGAGATCTTATGATCTTTCAGAAATTGTGTCAAATACATCACGTGCACTAGTTGCAGTTTCAAGAGTTTTGCAAAAAAGAAACTCATCTTAAAGTCACCATCATTAATATACCTCACGTGGACTAGTAACTGCAAAAAGTTTGCAACGTCTGTAGATTCATCAAGCCTGATACTAAATATTGGAAGTGGAGCAGATTTAATTTCCTGGATTACCTGATCAAGAATACCAACAGACATGTCATCTGTTTTTCTATGGACAGTGTCGTTCTGACATTTCTGTTTTTTTAGCCGGACCAAATCAATGGGTTTCTAAGACCATCGGTATCGAAAATGTGTGTTTTCCAATGGTCTGAGGCGACCCATAGGTTGAGAACAGCTGATTTAGAGGATAACCTTTTAATTATAATATCTGAAAAATACCATCAAAGATATGGAAGGTTGGGAAAAAGATCTACAAAGAGGCACCACGACATTATATTAAAATAGTGATTGACGACTTCAATGCCAACTATATTGGCAAGGTAAAGTCTGCATAAAGAATCCAATTGCAATGGGATCCGACTCATAGACTCTGCTTCCATAAAAGAGATGTCAGTTTGCAGTACCAAGTTTCCACTAAAAAATATACAAACATAAAGTTACTTGGAACTCACCAGATTGAATTACCCACGTTTTAATCAATAGTTTTAATGATCAGACATACTAGATGTAAGAAGCTATCAAGGAGCAGATGCAGACTCTGACCATCCACTTGTAAGGCTTAAATATAAGCAGAGACTAAGCATTATTCACAATGGCCAAAATCAAAGAGAAAAGTGATCGCCAAAAATTTTCCAAAAATGATGTAGCAGTACAAGTAGAAGCATCACAGTAGGAAACAGGGAAAACAATATAAATGAACAGTGGGATAGGATTTTAAAAAATGCTGTGAAAACATCAGAAAAAGTAGGAGGATTCAGCAATCTAACAATAGAGTAGTCTGATTTTATAATGAATGCAGACAGGCTGTTGAAGAACGGAACAGAGGAAAGCCCTAAATGAAAAAGAAGACTTATCAAGGGAGGGAAACATCAGAGCAATGTACATAAAGATGAAGAGAATGGAAACCAAGCTAGACTGCAAATGTGTGAGAGTCAGGAGGGAGAATTAATTAAGGAAAATAGTAAAGTACTGGAGAGGTGGGCTGAACATTTTGAGGACATAAGTGCAGACAATAGACAAGATGAAGATTATCAACCACCAAATGGAGGACCAGACCCTTTAATAAACTAGTCAACTCTAGAAGAAACTTCAGAGGTAATCAATTCTATGAAAAACCACATTAAATAACTCAAAAAGCAAAATCAAGGTTCAGGGAGAATATTCAAAGGAATTTCAAATTAGACGAGACCTAAGCAAGGAGACTTACCTGTCATACATNACTTCATAACTGTAGAGTATGTGTGTTTTCTGATAGTCTTAGGCAATCGCTGGGTCTTTAGCGCTGAGTTATAAGAAGAATAGATATTGACATTTGAGGAAAACCCAAGACCCACTCTCTACAATCAAACCTTTCAGTATCTTGCATATGCTGATGACTTTGTCAGCACCGTAAGGGAAAAGTAGTAAAGATATATCAAAGGCCTTTATTGAATTAGAAGAATTAACTCCAATAAAATTAAAGCATCCCTGTTCACTCTCGCGATAAGGCTTCGAGCATAAAATCACTATAAGCAGGGTGGGAAGTTAACCAAAAAAACAAAATACATGACTATAATAAGAAAAGAATAGACAGATGAAGTCATTAAAATTTAAAAAACACACTTTTGAAAAAGTAAATGAATTCAAATACCTAGGATCTTTATTAAATGAAAGAAATGAATTACTAATATAAATAGACCAGTTGTAACATAAGCAAGTGAAACTTGGACCCTTACAAAACCGACAGTAAACCACTGCTCATGTTAATGAAGTAATCCAAATGTATTTATATTCTAGCATTGTTTATTTTACGAGAGTTAAAATGTTCTGCATGGCTGATAAAATTATCTGATTGAATGCAAAGGGATCATTGTTGATCCTGTGATTTTAGATATGTATCAGACTTTAAAAGTACCGGTAGTATTAGAAATGAGTTTAAGCATATTACAAGCCAGTGAACAAGGAAGTGAAGTTCAGTTGAACCCGTAAACTGTAATTGGTGAGGGATATTATCAGTAAAGTCACTGAAGGAAATTCTAAATTACGTAACGCAATCGAAATATTTATTTTAATTTCGCTGTATTTAACAACGTAACAAAAACAAGAGATGTACTGATAAATGTGGTTAAACATATGCTTGAATTTATTTTTATCATATTATCATTGACTTGATTTATGTAAAATAATTGAAAATGCCTTTCATAGATTTAAAACGATTCCTTTTTTAGCTTTAAGTATGGCAGTAATTAATGATTTATCCATTTGGATCCATAGATAAGGAGAGGTTATTTTACCGATAACAAATCTTATTTTTATAATAGATTAATAAGACACGAACAAATTGTGTGCATAGAGCAATGTAAGTTACACTTTAATAATTATACACAATTAAACGTTTCGGCACATGCCTTTATCAGTACAAACAAATAAAACACATTTAAGTAAGTATAAATTAAATTTAAATAATATCAATATACATATCCTACCTAAAATAGAAAAAAATATAGGAGAGGGCGCTAAAACCAGACAAAAACAAAATAAAGAGTAGTGGAAAGGAAGTGATTTTAACATAATTGTAAACAGGAAAAAGACATGGCAGATGAGTAAAATTAATTTGTTCTGCATATAGATTCTATCTGCAGTGTTACTGGTATACAATGTCTGAGATACCATCATGGTTAGGGCTATTGAAATGTTTGGAGACCGGACAGAGCGTGTTTATTTATGTTGTAGAGGTGCTTTCTGAAACGGTCCCCAAGGCGACGACCTGTCTCTCCTATGTATAGGCTTCTTTTAAGGCTCCTCATTCTGACACTAGTGATAGGTCTAAATTTATCTTAACTTTTAATCCCCACAACCTAAAAGCTTGCTCTCTGGTGCTGAAAAACAGCTCAATTCTGATGGCGGACCCTGTCACAAATGAGATTTTTAGAAATAGGGACATGCTAGTTAGAAGCCACCTCCCTGTTATTAAAGCACATAAAGGCACAAAAAGTTGTAACCGTAGCCGTTGTAACTCATGTCCCTATGTGATCGAAACTGATAAGATCACTTTCGCTCTGGAAGTATTCAGAATAAAAGATGGCTTTATCTGCACAAGTCGCAACGTGATTTACATCATCATTTGCAAAAAGTGTGGTACACTATACAGTGGAGAGACAGGTCGTCGCCTTGGGGACCGTTTCAGAGAGCACCTCTACATTTCAATAGCCCTAACCATGATGGTATCTGAGACATACCAGTAACACTGTTGATAAAATCTATATGGAGAACAAATAAATAACTAGATTTGGTACGTTGTCTCCATATGGATTGAACCAAATCGACAATTTTACTTAGCTGGCATGTTTTTACAATTATGTTAAAATCACTTCCTTTCTACTACACGTTATACTTACTTAAATGTGTTTTGTTAGTACTGATGAAGGCATGTGCCGAAACGTTTAATAATGTATAATCAATGTTAAAGTATAACTTATAAATTGTTCTATTGACACAATTTGTTCGTGTTTTATTAATTAAATTAAAGCTTTATCGCAGTTTAACACTTCTTATAATTACCTAAGTTATTTGATAAATATTTCTTTTATTTTCAGATGGAGTTCAAGAAAGACAGACAATAAGATTGAAATCATCTTCAGTTGGCGCTAAACAATTCAGAGTATGAAGAAAGTCAATATCTCTGACATGTATTAATAAATAGATGGTGCTTAAATAATTGTATTTGTGAGAAAAAGAAGATATATTTATAAATAAATAAAAGTATAAAACAAAAGAAATAATATAAAAAAAGATTTGAAGTTGTTTAAATTTATTTAATTGAAAAAAAGAAAATGAAAACATGAATGCTCTTTATTTTAGGGGGAGAAAAACAAAAAGTATCCCCGCGAGACTATCTCCTAAGAGATGAAAACATGAATACTCCTGGTGATATACAGTGAGGTATCTTTACAAAAGAAACATGTTAAAATTGATGGTGACTTGTTTGGTAACTTAAGGACTTGGTGAAATCCAAGCTACCTAAAAAATGTAGGCACCTTATTCCACCAAGCCCTCCAATTACACATGTTACAGGCAAAGTGTGAAATCCAGGCATTCTATAAGATCTACTTCAATTTAAATAGCGAAACGAGGTATGTGGAAGCTTGAAATAAGATAACAGGACAAAAAACAAGGACGTTTCGGCATAAAGCCTTCCCCAGCCAACCATAGAAATGAAAAATGGCCGAAACGTCCTTGTTTTTTTTGTCCTGTTATGTTATTTCAAGCTTCCACATACCTCGTTTCGCTATTTCATTCATTTCAATTTAAATCTTGTTTAAGAAAAGTCCAGGCACTAAAGCTATAGACAATACTGCTGGATATCTCAACAGTCAATCTATAGAATGCCTGGATTTCATACTTTTCCTGTAAAATACAAATCAATCCATCATTTATTAACAGTTGCTATTTGTCTAAAACCACCATCATCTTAAGATCTCGCAAAAAACAATATTTACAATGACTTCACATGGTTGGTGTTCAGTTTTTGTACAAAAGACATTTGTATGTTTATCACATGGGGGACTTTGACATCATAATTCTGCATTGCCCCTGTTATTATTTTATTGCTTGTCGCCAAATAATTAAACCGTATTTGTGCACAATTGGAGTCTCATCATTTGATGACCAGCAATATACAATATCACACACCCTTAACTGATTCTAAACATATTTACAATGGTATATGTTCAAAGTACGTTCACACTACCGAATAGTTACTAGGATTCTTGCCTTTTAAACAAGATTTGTTGAGCACTGAACAAAATATGATGGGACTGTTTATGTAACTTGCCAGCAGAAACTGTACTGGACCAGTGAAATGAAATATGCCAGTCAGCATCTGATGTATATAGAGAGCAGCTTGTAGTCACAGAAAGTTGAGAATCCTTGTAACAAATCTGCAGTGTAAATGTACCTTTAAAACTACAGGATCCAACACTGTATGCATCCTTTACTAAATACTAGACAACATAGATCTACAAAGTCTTATGCCTACAACAGACCTGTTTACCCTCAAACTCTTAAAATCGCACACTTATCACAAAATTGTTAAAAAGCTTATATTTATAGTAAAAAAAATAAACATACAGTCTATATGTTAACACCGCAAAATCATACATAGTATGCCATAATAGTAAAAGTAAACAAGTCTGCTACAAAATCAAATTTCAAATACATAAAAAGTTATATTCAAATTACAACATTTAAGAACACAGTTATAAATTTTCAATAAAATCTTTAAAAAAGCATGAAAAAAAAATTAGATATTGGTTCACAAGTTCATACACACATTTTTTTTAACATCTTGAAGGGTTTGACACTTTATTCAGTTATGTAAAACCATCCATACAGTAACTATCAACAATAAAAATAATAGTTCAAGTTGTTGGCACTGCTGGTGGTCAAATGTTCATGTTGTTGGCACCATTGGTGGTTAAATGTTCAGGAAGGAAACACTATCTGTTGTCCAATGTTGACATTTTGGAAGTCAAGGAGTCTTAACTTAATAAAAGATAAAGACATTCAGGAGTGTCTCTGTTAGTGATACAGAGGAAAGAAATCTTTGTGGTACCCAAACATGGATGTATCTCATTTGTACCCAATCATGGATGTATCTCTTTTGTACCCATCATGGATGTATTATCTCAGTGTTACACAATCAGATGAATCTCAGCTGTACCAAATCATGGATGTAATATCTCAGTGGTACCCAGTCATGGATGTATATCAATTGTACCCCAATCATGGATGTATATCATTTTTACCCAATTGATGGATTTAGTATCTCAGTGGTAGCCAGAGTCATGGATGTATATCAATTGTACCCCAATTATGGATGTAGAGTCTCAGTGGTAGGCAATCATGGATGTATCATCTTAGTCACACTTAGTGGTACACCATCATGAATGCATCTCAGTTGTATGGTACCAAATCATGGTTGTAGTACCTCAGTTGTACCCAATCATGGATGAAGTATCTCAGTGTTACACAATCATAGATGAATCTTAGGTGTACCCAATTATGGATGTAGTATCTCAGTTGTACCCAATTGTGGATGCATCTCATTTCTGATGACCAAAATTAAAATTGAGAATAATATCAAAAATATTTTACTATCTATATTTTTTAAGTTTCCAATATATTATGGCATATTTTTGTCTTTATTTCTCACTCTTTCAAACTGAGTATCATTTGGGAGCAATAAAAAAAACTTACTAAATCTCATGTAAAATAAAACTAACTAAAAACTGGAAATACATTTACTTAATAGATATTCAGTACCTGGGTCAATGAACCATGAAATCAAGAGAAATTGTTTCCTATCAGATCACATCTTGGAGGAAATCATCCAATGTGTTGATAGAAACAGGGAAATCATCCAGTGTGTTGATAGAAACAAGGAAATCATCCAATGTGTTGACAGAAACAATCTGTAAATAGAGAAATTATAAACTTGCTTGTCTAGTTTTATATTGTGTATTCTGTATTTTTGAAAGGGTCAGATTATAGGCTAACTAGACGTAAGCCCATGGCCTCAATAATCTCTTGGGCAACCAAATTTTGAAGCTTTGTTTTATAGATTCCAGGGCTTACTAAACAAAACAAAAAACTTCAAAAATTAATGATGGAGGATTTATTTGACCGTCCGCTTGCTGTCCTCTAGGATACCACATTGAAGCTAAATGTTTATTTATTGTACTTTCTTTACTGAAGGAGTATTCTTGTCAACACGTTTCGTTTTTTGTTGCATCCTTTTATTCAGATTTTCGCATACTTGGTTTAGCTCTTTATATTAAATATTTACATTCTGATGTTAATGAAGAAGGCATTTTGACCTATATTTCCATATATTTTTATATACTAAGTCCTAAGTTTTGTTTATCTTATGTAAATCAAGTCAGATATATTTGAGATGGCAAGGTATAAAGCTAGTCCTATGAAATCATTTCTCCATCACAAAAATGGTCAATGTTTCTAAAACTAATAAGTTCAGTGTCTTGCATTTTCTCATGACTACTGTACCTCTCCACGTACCCAAAAAAATATTTCTTATCATTACCCGAGCTCTCAATGCACGGTTCCTGTACCCAAAAGAATATTTCTCATGATTACTGTACCTCTCAATGTACCCAAAACAATATTTATCATGACTACTGTTATTAAAAAGTAGACTCGAGATACCAGCAATCACAGTCTGTCTCCAGGTGTATTACACCCAGTTGCGATGGAAAGGGTTTGAATAAATATATATATTTACAGTGACATTCTTTAAAGGCTGCGACTATTCGTACCCGGGTACCAGAAGTGAGAGATTGGGATACGATTGTAAACTTACTTTTTTCAGTTTAACTAAAATTTTAAAATAAACTACCACAAATGACATCCGAATAGCTTGAGTCTAATGTTACCCGGGTGCGAATGGCAACGCTGCATGTCTGGGTCCATTTTGAATCAGTGCTATTAGGACGTCATTTTTAGTGGTAGTTTATTGCAGTTAAACTGAAGAATTAAGTTTACAAACGTATAAGTATAGTCCATTCAATACCTCCTTTTTTTTTTGTCTTACAAACCCAACAATAAAATTGTTAAAATAATTTTGTAATCCAAACCTCTCACTTCTGGTACCTGGGTACAATTAGCCACTTTGTTCTTTAAAAAAACTAAATTTAGTAAACTAAATAGCTTGATTTTAATTTAATTAATCTTAATCTTCAAATCTTAATTAAATTATACACTATACTAAAGACTAAATACTATTACTATTACTATAATACATAATTTTGACTTCACACAGTACCCCACCTCACACACACAACAGTTCAGAACAACCAACTAATGTTTTGGCTAATTGAAAGGACGAATGCCAGGGGTGTTTATTATAGTTGCACTGAATTAGGGTTTAGGTTAGGTTGAAGGATCGATTTAGGGTTCAGGTTAGTTAGGCATGCGGCATAGGGATCTATTTACTAGGATTCAGGTAAGGAATAGGGATCGATTTAGGAATACATTCGTGAAATTCGATAAAATAGTGGCATTCGTCCTTTAAATTTACCAATGTTTGCTTTGAAAAATCTTGAAAAATCTTTGTATCTTGACAAAGTTATCTTTATAGTCAACAAAATAATTTAGGAAAAGTTTTTTTCAAACCACAAAAGAATTCTTTATCCTAAGGAAAGCAAATAAAATTATGTTGATTACAAAAAAACTTTCGTTATAAAAGAGTACTCAACTAAAGGCTACTCCAAAAATTATTTTGTCCATCAAGGTGACAGCAGTTAGTTCCCATTAGTTCATAAAGAATTAGGAACAGTAACCAAGTTAATACGATCTTTCACCAAGGTCACAAGAGTTAACTTTCTTGAAGCGAATAAATAAAATTACTTTATAATTAATGGGAAGTAATCGCTGTCGTCCTTAAAACATCTGTTTATTTTAATGGTTGCTTCCCTTTGACCGTATATCGCAAAATTCAGCGGGAAAAGTATCTCTATTTCAGACATTTATGTTACCGGTGTTCAGTAAATTAACACTAAATTCTTAAGCTAATATAATTTAATTTGTGCACCTGTTACTTTTCTGAAATAATTTTACATTTTTTAAATATTTAAAATACTTTTTAATATACATTTTAATAGAGGTAGTCAAAATGACTTTTATACTTATAATAATAATAATAATAAAGTTCATTTCAAAAACACGCTTCATCCCCAAAGGCTCGAAGCGCTCTACAAAGTCAACAAAAAACAAATCTATAATTTACCAAGAGAATTCTTCTGGGATATCTTGTTCATTATTATAATAAATTCAATTTTTTTGTTGTTGTAAATTTGATTTTAAAGCATGTTTTATTTTTGTGTAAATAATTTATTAAGAAAATATTAAACATACTTTCTATTTTTAATATTTATAAACTGATATGAAATTTATAGTAACACTGATTTATACCCTATGATTGCTAAATTATTTTTAAAATTTCAAATTAGTTTATACCTTACAAGTAAGGTCAGTTATTTTATACTTGTTAGCATTGATAAGAATTAATAACTTTTGATTTGGGACATATTACCCAACCTTGCCTTGCAGGCTATCATTCAAAAGAGCTCACATAGAAAGTTCAAATTCAAACATTCTGATAATGGTAAAATTGATAATTCTAGAGTTATACTTATGTCATGCTCCACTTGGTTCTTTTATCCCCTGACACTGGGATTTCTTTTCACCTTATGGATCATCTTGGTGAATCGAAAGCACATTGTGAACATAAACTTTTAATTGCTACAAAAAGTTTTTGGTGTTAAATAATGTCATGTTTAGTGAGACTTTTTTATTTGTTCTTTGAAAATTGTTTTAAATAGTCATAAATACTATAGCAATCTTTTGAAGATAGAATATTTTTTAAAGTACTTAATGGCTTCAATGGGACATCCCTCCCGCATCCTACTTTTGTTTTTTAAATTCGCCACCTCTAATTACTTGCTATAGGTGAAAACCTTCTTATCATAATCATCAAAAAAATCCAAATTTACTACTCATGTGCTTTTGTTAAATCAATCATTCAGTCAAAGCCACCTCTTGTCCATTCACTAAAAACTAATAATATAGTTATTAATACATTTTTATTAGTGTTGTAATAAATATGATTTGATTGTTAAGCTTTCCAGCCTTAGACACATGTCTGTAGTATTTGTTTGTTAGTAACTTTTACAGTGATGTGTCACTAGTTATTTGACTAATAATCAATTGTCTCATTTATTTATTTAGGCATTTTTTATATAGCGCTTACCTTAAAGCTCTAAGCACTTTACAATTATTAAAAACATGTAAACTAAGTAAAATAAAAATGAGACACTAGGATAGTAACTACTATCATCATGTGTAACTAATGATTTGTTTGTGAGTCACTTGTCGAATTATGTGTCTCTAGTGATTTGTGCTATTCAATTGTCTAGTGATGTTGGAAATGAATGCATTAATTGAATCTTTGTCTAGTGAGGTTTTTAAATGAAAGCACAAGTTGAATAATTGTCCAGTGATGTTCGAAATGAATGCACAAGTTGAAACATTGCCTAGTGATGTTATTTAAATTTAAGTTAATATTTAAATTTATTTATCTTTAGATTGTGACAGCATCAATAACTTTAAATACATTAATATGTACTGACAGGGTAATGCACAGGTCACACGATCTAATTCCTGTCAAATTTCTTCAACATGCTTCAAATTTTAGGATGAAGGCACTATTTTGTGTGTGGTTTCTTTGTTGGGATTTTGTTCAAAATTTGATCAAATTCTAAGTAAGAAAGTTTAGTCTCTTAACAGATCATAAACCATTAATGGCACTAAACAAAAAGAGAATAGCCAATAACAAGATCGACAGAAAGTCTGTAATACTCTATCAATTGAAATAAAATCAATAAAAACAACATTGTTGCTGATTTTTGGTCAAGACAAATTGAGTATAAAGAAAATGACAAAAACATAAAACATATTGAACTTATGTGGATTGTCATACCATACTATAGTTATTCTATATTTATTTTTTTAGTATAAGTAATGTGTGTAACAGACCATGTTACTTATTCATATGACATGGATTTTTTCACAGGACACTAACATTTGCTCTCACGGCACAAAGGCAAAGTGATTTGAAGGAAAAGAATAGAAACACGAGAAAAA
>CAXITT010000483.1:228204-296152 GCA_964033795.1 Lymnaea stagnalis
AAGATGATATGGTGCACAATCAGCTGTCAGCCAAGAATCTGTGATATAGATTTACTGAAACGTCTTGGTTTTCACCGCCAAGTCACTTGTGTAGAATGCATTAACCTGGAAGTGAAAAAACAAAATATTAAAATAATATTATTTACTGTCCCTTTCCAATAATATTTTTATTCATTTACTTCAACTGCTTCATGTACTTCATCTACTTCACTTTAGCTGCAAGACTCACAGAAGACGAAAATATGTGTTGGTTATTGTTACATGTAACAAAGACTGCAATGTCTACATCAAAGTTATGCATCTGAAAAAAACCCACTATAACAAAAGAAGCATTAGTAAAATTTAAGAAAAAAAGTACTCCTATATCATACATGTCAAACTTAAAGCCTGTGGGCCACATTAGGCCCAGCGTACAATATATCAGGCCTGAGAGGTCTTGACCGGCGTACAATTATATCAGGCATGAGAGAGAATTTTAGGCTCAAATATTTTTAATGGCCCTGCGATATAAAGTGCAAATCATATTCCCTAATAACCTGCATTGTCCAAGGATAGGCTACCTGAGAGCGTTCTCGCTTTTTCTACCAAAATAAGTGTAACGCATCTACTCTGACATCATTTGTAACACAGTGGGTTATGTCAGTAGTATGGTTACTTATGTTATTACTTCAGGATGCCGACTAAGACTTCTTCATTCTTCCACTTATTATCCAGGCACGCAAAGAAGAATACTCAATTCTGGTTAAAACTTACAGTACTTTATTGAACACACTTTATACTGATAATATTAATCATAATCCTTGCATGAATGTAATTTCACATATATATATAGTAGTATTCCATCATTCAGAAAGACACGTCCTCACACTACTACAACTCAGCTCAACTGTCTCGTAACTCAGCTCTAACTCTACCGTTCTCTACTGCTCTGCGCTCAGCTCTATCTCAGTCAACTCATACTTTTATTACCAGCAAAGCGTGGAAAACAACTGCTCTGACAAAAACATAATTTTACTCTCCAAAAACATGGAGCTCACATTTGTTCTCAAAAATACAATCCATTGATTGTCTCTCCTCGTGGAAAAACATGGTCAACACAATTCACTGTTCACTCACGCTACCTCTCTGTTTTCTTGTGAAAACCTAGTCTGTTACAATAAGGGACAGTAAAAGTTGTGTAGTGAGTGGATGTTTGTCGTTACAGTAACCTAGCAACATTCAGTTGCTCATTTTGGATAGGCGCATAAGAAATGAAAGTGGTGTAGAGCCTGGATATTACATCACACTTTCCTGCTATGGCTAACATGTTATCAATCTGTACCTACTTTGTGGAGATAATGTGGCTGTGATCAAGGAATATAATCTGAGACTAAACATCAAGACAAGTTAAAATTCCTGAATGCAGAGTAGAAGCAACAGAAGGTAGAAGAATTAAAGAGGAATGTTTTTCACCAAAGCAAAATCACATACTGAATCTGCTGTGAAAGCAAGTTTTATTGTGGTGAAGGAGCTTGCAAAATCAGGCCAACCATTTACAGGAGGAGCTTGTGAAGTGCTGCATGATGAAAGTGTGTGACATCTTGTGTTCAGACAAAAAGCAGATGTTTGCAAATGTAAGCCTTAGCAGAAATACCATTGCTGATCGGGCTTGTGAGATGGCCACTAATGTGAAAACACTAGCTGATCAAAAAAGACAATCACTTTGTTGCATTCTCACTTGCTGTTGATGAAAGTAATGACACGACTGACACTGCCTAGCTGACTGACACTGCACAGCTGACTGACACTGCACAACTGACTGGCACTGCACAGCTCGCTATCTTCATCTGTGTAGAGGTCTCCAGTTTCAATGTTACAGAAGAAATATTGCACATGGAATCCATGCATGAGAAATGACAGGAAAAGAAATGTTTGACAATGTATGTCAAAGTTTAACCAACATGAACCTGCCTTGGGACAAACTAGCTGGACTTACAACAGATGGAGCACTGGCGATGAACAGCGAAAAAAGGGGACTAGTTAGTTGGAAGGATGTGGTTAAAAATGCAGGATAAATTTACTGGTGGATTGATAGCATATCACTGCATCATACACCAAGGCTCGCTGTGTGGTAAAGTCCTCAACATGGAAGGTGTAATGAGCACTGTTACACAAACCGTCAACTTTATCAGAGCCAAAGGTTTAAATCACAGGTAATTTCAATATTTTTTTTGCTGGAAATAGACTCAAGAGTTCGGCGACATGCCTTATCATACAGAGGTGCGGCGGCTAAGTCTGATAAAAGTTCTTAGTAGATTTTTCCAGCTGATTGATGAAATCTCTCAATTCATGGACAGCATTGGGAAAGACTCCACACTTTTTCGGGTTAAAAATAAAAAGCGACTTGAACCTGCAGCTCCAGGCACGGGACCACTTGATCACTGATATGCCTGATGCAGTGAAGGTATTTCAAGTGAGCTGTGCTTAAGGGAGACACACATGCAACTTGTCTCCCTGTTCTTGTTGCCAAGCAATGTTGAACCAAGTCAACCTATGTCATAGATGTGGAAACTGCACCTGCAAATTTGTAGATGGAGCTGATAGAGCTGTAATGGGAAGTTTAGAAGGCTTCCAATTGTTGCATTGTATAATAAGTTAATAACTTGTTTGTTAACACCGAAATAGTACATTTTTTAAAGATAGAAAAGTCTTTGGTTGATTTTTTAATAAAAAATTTGGCTGTGTTCATGCCATGTCATCCATCCATCCTTGTGGCGCTATGGCCCATGTAGGGCTTTGGCCTGCCTCACTACTTCCTTCCACTCAGACCTAATTAATGCTTTTCTTTTCCATGCTTGGATTACCAGCTGCTGTAGATCTTTTTCCACATCATCCATCCATCTAAGCCTAGGTCTGCCTTTGAGCCGTTTTCCTCTGGGGTTTGGTGATGTACCCGCTTCCCTCTTCTGTCATTTGGCATTCTCTTTAAGTGTCCTGCCCAGCGTAGCCTGCCCTTTTTTTTTATTTCTGCTACTAGCGTGGGATCCTGATATAGACTGCACAATTTCAGGTTGGTACGTATTCTCCACCCATATTCATTCTTTGTCATATATTTCCCCGGAGAAATTTTCTCTCCCATGTGTTTAATAGGTTTTCTGCTGTTTTTGTTTGGGTCCTAGTCATGCCCTGTCAGCTTATTATTGATGGTGATACTTAGATAATTTTGTGTTAACTTCCTCAATACTGTGATTATTTATTGTGAGATCTGTAATTGAGTGATTCCCCTTTGGAAATCGACAACCATTTCTTTCAGTTTTGAGATACTGGTATTTAACTAAAGAAAATTTTCATTGCACCAACTGATAAAGCTAGTAAGTTGTGATATGCTTTCCCCTTCAGATATTAAGCAATGGTAGCATCATCAGTAAATTTAATTATTGGAACGGTGTTGTTTGGGCTCTGGGTATTATTGGTATATATTGTATACAGGACAGGAAAAAGAACGCAACCATGTGGTCATTCAATTTGAAATATTTGTTAAAGAGTTCAGTAGCCTTGCTTGAAAAGCTAACATTTAAAGCTTTTTAATCATGTGGTTGGATAGTGTTAAATGCTGATGAGAAGTCAAAGATTGATTGATTGAATACTTATATAGCGCTACGTATCCACGCTATTTTAGCTTAATCACTGCGCTCTCAGTGATGGCATCCGGGGCGTCGCAGGAGTTGTCGGAATGATACATCGTTTGTCGCCTGTAGGGGACGCCATCTCCGGGTTTGAATTTAGAGTTTCTTCTTAGATGAGTGCCGACCAAGGTTAACATGTCCCATCTACACTGGGTGCTGGATGAGTTTATGCTTGACTGGGCTTTGGCTGGAATTGAACTACCGACCACCAACTTGAGATTTGCTCAGTTTAGACCACTCAGCCACCCAGCACTTCCAAGAAAATCACACTAGCATATTTTTTAGAGCTGTCTAGGTGATGATAAAGTCTTTCCAAGACAGTAAAACCCTCTCTTAAATGACTTCCTCCAATATATGGCCGAAAAAAAATTCACCAATGTTTTGTAATACATAAAGACCTCTCTTAAATGACTCCCTCAAAAACGCGACTTGCAACCTTCAAATAATTCAATTTTACAACCTAGCACCTGAAAAAGTCAGATTCCAAAGCAATGCTATATTTGTGCGCTTGGAGAAAACAGTTTCGTTTACGACTTTTAACAGCAGGCGATGCACTAAAGCAGCTAGGAAGTAGTGAAGGGGAAATAACGCTTGTACCGTAAATTTGTCTTTTGAAACACTCCAAGGAGATGGCCAGTTATGACCTGAGCAGGAGTCTTTCAGACCTTGCTGACACCATGTCTGGAGTTCAAAGAGACATACTAAAAGAACATGCACGGCTGGGGGGATCATGAAAACAAACAGAAATAACAGATTTCTTTCAATAAAAAAAACTATTCAATGACAGAATAAAAATAATTACAACAATATTAATGCGCTAATCTTATATATAAATAGTTTTAACTCTAAGCATGTACTCAGCACTTACACACGTTTTAAACAACTACCAAACCAGCATTGGAATTAATGAGGAGTAGGAAGATAATGACTGTATTGGTTGTGAGACAATATCAGTTTATATTGGTTGTGAGACAGAGTTTAGAGACAATATGAGTTTATATTGGTTGTGAGACAGAGTTTAATCTATAATTCTGAATGTAAGATGGTGCCTATACTTTAATGGTATGTGTATTTTTCTACTTGTTTACTTAATTTTCTAAGTGTAGCTTTTTGAAAATGTCCTACCTCTTTTTTAAGACCCCCAACCAAATAACGCACTCGTTTCAATGGCAATTTAAAGGTCGCAAAACTGAAGTTTTACTGTAATAGTAAGATGGTATCTTCTGTATTTCTGTAGGTAATGTCTTCACGTATGTAATAATACCAATAATCATAATGTTCATATGAATTAATCTTTAGAATGCTGTTAAACTTAGTATTATAGTTGTAGTTTTATTGTTTCTTTTTTTTTTGTTTGATTGTAGGCACAATTTTTAAAAAACCTACTTCAATTGGTCATCCTTGTCATGGTAAAGTTTTAAGTCCAGTTTTGACATCTTCATATGAAGTTTTCAATTTCTAGCTTGATCATCTGCATGTGATATTTTCAAAGTCCAGTTCTCACATCTTCATGTGAAGTTTACAATGTCCATCTTGGTAATCTGCATGTGAATGTTTCAATGTTTAGTTCTGACATCTTCATGTAAAATTTTTAAAGTCCAGTTTGGTCATCTCCATGGCTTTCATTAATACATTCAACCAACCCAATTTGAGAGGAGACTCATCTGGAGGAATACAATTTTAAACATAATTTACACTTCTATTCTAAAATTAATATTTTAATCATATTTCTTGTCTAAATTTAATATTCTAACTATACTTCCAATCTATATTTAATATTTTAATCACACCTCTAGTATAAACTTATTATTCAAGTTCATTAAGAAAACATTCTGTTTTAAACATGACACGACAGATACTTAAGATGAGCTCAATCAGGGTGAATTCTTTCCCTCAAAGTTAAAACTGAAAGTTATGCACTTATTTGTTCAACAGTTTGTTAGAATTTAACAGGGTGCTTCTCTGGCTTTAACAAAATCAAACAATCGCTCTTAATTAAAGTTAATATTGTCACTAAGGGAGTGAAGTTTTGTGGTATATGATGCCTGATTATTGCACTTGAGACAAACATCAGATGTATTTAAATTGCCCTGGTTTAAAAATTTTGTCTTAGAAAGAATATTTGCTGGATATGTGCTAAAAATGAATACATACAATGTAATCAAAACACATTATTTGGATAAAGAAAAGAATCTTATCTTACCTTATCTTACAGTGTTGAAATGTAGCAAAAAAGCTGCAATGGTAAAACATCATGGGTAACTTTTATGGTCCTGAGCAGAGCTATCCAAATGGGACTGATGGTAAATTCCTTTACTTTGAGTGTCACTCATTGAAGAATGTGTTCTCTAATCTGTATGACAAATTAATTCTGACTTTGTCATACAAACACACTCATACATTTTTACACTGGCTATTTATTTTAATACATTTATGATTAAAAATAAATATTGTGAATTTTCATTAACTATAAAACTAAAAATTGTGAATCTTAACAAAATTGTATTATTTTTAAAATAATAAAATATCTGCCTTATGATAATTATAGTTTATAACATCCTACAGTTGTAAATAAATTGTAATTTAATGTGATGCTTATTGGTAAGCCCTTGACCATGTGTTGTTAACCCTAAAAAGCCACAAACATGATGTTTTTATCATAGTCAGATCCCACTGTGTGGCTCATCTAGGTCTAGATGCCTTATAAAATCTTTGTCGACCCCCTCCCAGAAAAAAAGTAACGAATTATTTTATCATTTAATTAAAGCTTATATTATACTCATGCACCAGACTTGTTTCCCCAGGAACTCAAAAAATAGTACAATTCCATCTCAAAATAGTACAATATTGTCTCAGAATAGTACAATACTGAACAAATTAGTACACTTGTAGCAATAAAAGGGGCACATTCTTTAACTGAGTACACATTTTATAAATATTTAAATACCTTGTGTATTGATGACGCTTGCTGAACTTTTAAGCTGCTGGAGTTCTTTTGCACTGAAATTTTCATCCAAGTCCAAGCAAGCAGCTTCCTGATTTTCTCTCCTCTGTTGTTTTTGGGCTATTATTTTGTTCCTTGGTCTGTGCATGTTTTCAGGAACATAGAGAATATTCTCTTGCACGCAACACTGGAGTGAGGTATGGTGAGGATCCCTTTCACTACGGCAAGATTCTTAAGGGCTGGGTGCTTTTGGCAAATTGTTTGCCAAATCCTGTCAACTCTTACCCAATCCTCAATGTTCCTCTGCTGATGCCTATCAAACTCTTCATAGATGGTGTCAACATCAGTCCCTCTGGGGATCAGAATGGGGAATCTGGTAAGGAAGTATTCTAACTGGTATTGTTTAACCTCCTTTTTGGATCAAATACAGAAGCATTCTGAAGTGCAGGATCTGATAGGGAAGTCTTTTTTAGAAGGTAGTCAAGCACCATCTCAAAATATTTTCCAACAGAAGCAAAAAACTCCACAACACCCTTGTCTCTGGGGCTGTACTTTTCTTTGTTTTGCAGCATGGTCTTGGCCTGAGATCCAACAATCAGATCAGCATCATCTTTCTGACTGCTTCTTAGCTTGTATTGGAACTGAAATACAAAAAAAATTATAAACTTGTACTGAAGTTATTATGATAAACCATTTAGATGATAATTTAAAACAAAAGAAATGTATTAAATTTGTCCAACTAACTACAACATAAATGCATACATTAACATAACCAATCTACACAAGCTCATCTGGTCAATACCATTAACTGCTGTTGGCAAGAGAAATCTGCTGTACAAGTCACCAATTAGGCTGCAGGGATCTCCTTCAGCATGATGATCATGGCTTCTTCTGCCTGCAGTTGGACAAGTACCTGTAAAAATAACCATGTGTCATTAAAATACTATTAAGTACAACAGTATGGTAAGGTAAATAATACAAAATTACTAATGTCCACTACAGACAACTTTGCACAAAATAAAATGAATCGTAAGAAAATATTGCTGGTCCAATGAAATGTGAGTAAAATTATGCAGCATTCAAGACTCATGAAATATAAAAATTCATCTCACCTGATCATAAACTTTCAGTGTGTAAGACAAGAAATAGCAGTTAATTTGATTTGTTGGTGACCGCAAAAAGTCATAAATGGCATCAACCTGCTTCACAGAGTAAGTTGTGCAATGTCCTTCCAACACAGCAGTTGTCTGCCCATCATGTGGTTTCTTATTTGGTTTGGAATTTGTATATTTGTCTTCATAAAAAAAGTGCATAAAGTGGTCCCAGTTTTCAAACAATCTTTTTAGGCATCTTGCAATACTAAGCCATCTGGTGCAGACATGCTTGATACTTTTCATCTGTTCTGCACCATACAGAACTTGCAGGTTCTTCAATTCACTATGTCTCTTCACACTTTTCTTGAAGAAGTAACAAACGTCAACCAGGACCTCCTCAACTTGGGGGAGACATGAAGCCCCCTTTTTGGCTGCAAAATCCACCAGATGGAGTCAGCGTCATGCCAGATAAATGTCTTGCTCTCCTTTAGTAAAACTGTATACTCCATTGTATTGGCCAGTCATCACATTGGCATTGTCACAGCCAAATGCAATGCAGTTTACCCATTGTATTGGCCAGTCATCACATTGACATTGTCACAGCCAAATGCAATGCAGTTTACCCATGAAATGCCCTGTGAATTCAATTCATCTGCCATGATCTTAAATATATATTCTGTCCTGTGGCCGAGGATGCTTTGTACACCGGCAAAGCTGGGAGATGAGAATTTACAAGGCCACCCTATCCTTCAATGGTGACCTCTGGAGAGTACTGCTTTTTGTCTGAGTCTTTACTACCATCAGTAGCAATACTGAATGGCAATCTCAGCATCCTAATGGCTAAATTCTTCACAGTCATTGCAGACATTTCTAAAAACAATAGCTGTTGCTATATCTCTGCCACATTTTATATCTGATATGAATAAAAGAAAATTAAATAATAAAGATATTAATGAAAATATCTGGTATGACACTAAAATAATTATTCCTATGGCACAAATCATCTTTAAAGCTGCACTCAGAAATTTGCTCTTTTTATTTTATTAAAACATAGCTTCTACACAAGCTACTTGATTTTGGAAAAGTGATTTTGAATTTAATATTTGACAAAAAGATGTCAAGGATTTACTTTTTACCCAGTGCTTCTTTAAAGAACTTACAGACTTTGATTTCAAAATGTTTTTTTCCAATCGTTTTGACACTCAATAACTACAGCAAGTCATTGAGGGGATATATTGTTTAAGGGATAGAGCTGTTTTGTGGGTTCTAAAAATATATTTCAATATTTCAAATGCGACTAACTAGATATTAAAAAATATGTCCAAATCCAACTTCACAGTGCAGAACAGTTGGATAATGTATTTTATTTTAAAAACCTTCTCTAGTTTTCTCCGTTTTCACAATTGCAGTTCTGGCGAACAAAATAATTATGTAACAAAACTACATCACACGCCTGGTAGCAGAAAAAGGGGATGGTCGAGTGAAGTTATTGCAAGGGAAACTAGACTAAATATTACTGTTGACGCATCTAGGTAGTTCATTGTGACGCACAAAGCAACAATATGACAATCATTACCATCAATACGATAGGTTGAGGTGAAATTTTTATGGCATTCAAATTTTTATTGCCTTTGACACACCCACCTATCCCCCTATCCAAGCGTTGGTAAATGGTCATTGTGGATGCCACTATTTTCTAAATGGCCGCCATCTTGGTTGACAACACGTGAAGTGTCAACCAAGATGGCAGCTCAAAAAGTAGTGCAAAACATGTGTTATTAAAAGCCCTAACCCTAACCCTATATCTATCCCGAGCAAAATCTTTTTAAAAATCAATGAAATTTCAATAATTTTGTACTCACTCCTTATGCATCAGAATCTTGTATTTGGGGAGGATACACAATTTTTATAGCATTTAAAAATTCTCTCATTTAAACTCTATTACCACATAAGTGTCGCCACATATATTCAAATAAATATGAGTTGAAAACTAGACTAAATATTACTGTTGACGCATCTAGGTAGTTCATTGTGACGCACAAAGCAACAATATGACAATCATTACCATCAATACGATAGGTTGAGGTGAAATTTTTATGGCATTCGAATTTTTATTGCCTTTGACACACCCACCTATCCCCCTATCCAAGCGTTGGTAAATGGTCATTGTGAATGCCACTATTTTCTCAATGGCCGCCATGTTGGTTGACAACATGTGAAGTCAAGTGAAGTGTCAACCAAGATGGCAGCTCAAAATGTAGTGCAAAACACGTGTTATTAAAAACCCTAACCCTAATATCCCGAGCAAAATCTTTTTAAAAATCAATGAAATTTCAATAATTTTGTACTCCTTATGCATCAGAATCTTGTATTTGGGGAGGATACACAATTTTTATAGCATTTAAAAATTCTCTCATTTAAACTCTATTACCACATAAGTGTCGCCACATATATTCAAATAAATATGAGTTGAACTGCTCCTCCCCAGGACAGGTTCTTGTGGGCAGAGATCGTTTAATTGCACTCCAGGTGCCCTCTATGGTGTTGGTGTGTGCGCCCGTTTCAGAGTGTTTGAACTCAATTGTATGGTTCACCCTCAGGTGGTGAAACCCTACAGTTGTAAGACCTCCAACAATCAGAAATTATTGTGGTTCCTGGCTGCACTAATTCTTTAATTATTGCCAGGAGGACGTCTTTACCGCGGTTCTCAACAACCCTGAAAAAGATTTTGTTTGATCCTCTTTCAATCCCACCAACACCTATTTTCCTTCTACGCGTTTGCCTCTATGATACTTCTGCTTGCCGAATTTGGATTCATCCATCTCCACAATTTTACCCACTCCTCCTAAACTCTCACTCATCACAACACACGCTTCCACGCAGACCTCGCCACAAAAGCTGACCCAGTCTTTTACGGTACCCCGACAAATGCTTACTTCTTTCGCAATATGTCCCAAAGGCATTTTTCTTAACCAAAAATGTGTCAGTAACATAATGTCACACGTCAATCTACTGTCACTAAAACACGACCCCTTCCTTAAACTTTGCACAATATTACCATGACTTTTGTCACCACATTGCCATGCAAACGCATCTGAAGCATTTGCCCATGCACACAAGTTCATACCCTTTTTACAATGGGGACATTCGTATCTATCTGCAATGAGACCGGTACTCATGAGCCAATCTATCACACTCCTTTTGCCCTGACTTTCTAAGACGATTCCAAAAACGGGCGTTAAATTCAGGCTCCATCTGCATAAATTTACCCAATATCTATCTAACTAAAACTGCTGACAATGCAAAAAAAAAACAACAATCAATTTTCAACTTACCGGGCACCTGGTCAAGCAATCAAGAATAGCAACAGACGTAATATTTAAGCACTCCTTTCTATATCCGCATCATTATAAAGTACCCAACAAAAAAAAATAATTTCTCACCATTTTGTCCAAATAGAACATAAAATAAAATTTTATGTCTATATTTAAAAATTATATTTCTTTTATTTATTATGAAAATAAAAACCCAAAAGAAACAATACAATATAATATTAAACATTCCTCGGGCGAATTAATACTTATACATAAAAATATTAGTTATCTAAAAATAATCAAAGGGAAGTGACTCCCACATGTAAACACTGAAAAAAGACGTCGTGGCATCCCCAACTACCATTAGCCCCAAGCGTCTTATATGCTAAATCTCCTTAATCAACAACCCCCACCTCCCCTCTCAGTGCGTGCATAACATAATATAAAATATGATTGTCTAAACTTTAAAAAAATATTACAACCAATCGTTTTTCTTGTTCCATTCACAGCCAGATCTTTATTAGAAAGTGCTAAAACTTCAACAACCAAAAATGTATTTTATTTTATCGGAAAAAATTACCATAATCATAATCATGCTGATGCCTATCAAACTCTTCATAATATTTTTTCACAGAGTCTCTGAAAATCATAGAATTGGCGGGTCTCGGCGTACAACCATCCTCCTCATGTCCCTTAGACTAGGTACTTTGACACAAAATTTAAATATTGTCCAATTGACATGAATGATACATCATTTTAAAGGGCTAGCTATAAGCTTTACAACAACATCAATTTCATCTTTCTATCTTTTATAGAAGTTGAGTTATGATTTTTTTTGTGATTTTTCAAAACCCCCTTCTTAATCTTAGTATTTAACTGAAAAAACGTGTGACCCACTTTACAAATTTCTGCCTTCTTTTGCCTAAAACTTTTTGATTTTAAAAGATAATGCTACCAAATTTTCAGGAGACATTCTCAATGCAATATACAACACAATAAACAACAAAACTTTTATATAACATCAAGACTTCTATTTTTTTTAAAATTTATTTAAGGGTATGTTCAGAAAAAAGTGAACAGAAAAATTGGGAAAATCATTATTTATACAGGTAAAAACGAAAAAGACAAACATTTTTATTGAATTTTAACTAATTTTATTATGCTTGTGTTAAATCTTAAATAAATTATTATATTTATTAAAAGGTAAGTAAATCTTTATTATATTTTAATTGAATACATAATTATAAATAAAAATTACTCAATAAAATCATCCATGATGATGACTATTATAATTAAAAAATGTTATTTGATATATCAAATAATTGTCTGTGTACTGCTTTTCTATGTCCTAATAAAAATATAATTACTACGATGATGTTGTTTGAGTATTGTTTATTAATTTGATGTATTTTAATAAATCTTTCATATACTATTAATAATTAATATTTAATTATTATTACTATTACTAAAACTATTTTAATTTCTCTTTACTTTACCAAATTTGGAAATTATCAATATGATAACAATTTGAATATGTAAATTAGGCCTTATGTAGTATTAGAAAATTTGTATTATGATTAAACTTTGGGGCTTAATATTAATAGTAAATGGTACCGGTACTGAAAACTTAGGCTTAGTGGCTAAGCTTAGAAGAATAGTAATAGACTTATAAATTATAGTTAAATTGTAGTTGTAGGTCTAGAAATAGGTGGAAGCAAACTTATATTAGACTTTATTTATATTTTCGATTTCTGTATTCTAAAATGACAATTTACTTAGATTTATTCAGATATTAAAAGATTATGGAATATTAAAACTCTCTTTTGACTGATACCGAGAGCGAATTTCGTTTCCGGTGAAGATACAAAATATGGAGAAATTTATTTTTTCCCTCCGGTGATGAGAGCGTGATGAAAATAAGAAAGGTTTATTATTAACCTTGCAAATATAATTTGGACTATATTCAAAGTTATTCCCAATCCCATTTGGATGCTTAACTCGATTCTTTAGGTTTCAATGTTGTGCAATTGCTGAAACGGAGTATTTATACATTTTTATAGCTTACCGTACCGTCAAAGTGACACAAAAAAAGAACAGAGATAAAGCAAGTTGGTCTAAGGATATGTGTACGTCACCGGAAGAAAAATATTTATCGTAATTGATGACAAAATAAATGTACAAATAGGAAACTGTGACGTAAAACGCATAAATCCGAGGCTACCGTAGATGCGATTGTAAGATGGCCACTTCAGTTTTTGCGCCTTTTTTCCATATGCGCAAACTGAATGGGCAAGCTTTAATCGAAATGCCTACTTAGACGCCTTAGTCCTTGGACCGTCTTCAGCAATACCCACTGCATCGCCCAGTGTCAGTCCTGTCCACTCTTTGATGTTATCCTCCCATCTTTTTCTTTGTCTTCCTCTTCTTCTCCCTCCTCTTGTGGTCCCCTGCAATATTTCTTTGGCAAGCCCTTGTTTCCTTGTTACGTGGCCGTACCATTGTAGTTTGCGTTTTTTCACAGACACCAGTAGGTCATCGTACTCCCCAATTGCCTACGAACCCTTTCTTTCACTGTTTCATTGGAGATATGGTCCCTATAGCAGATGCCAAAAATGCTTCTGAAGCATCTCATCTCCATCACCTTTATTTTCCTTTCAAGATCGGCTGTTAATGTCCAGGATTCGCAGGCATACAGGAAAATGGAGAGGACTAATGAATGCTTCTGAAGCATCTCATCTCCATCACCTTTATTTTCCTTTCAAGATCGGCTGTTAATGTCCAGGATTCGCAGGCATACAGGAAAATGGAGAGGACTAATGACACTGATTAGCATGTTATAAAAATAATCCACCCCCCCCCCATGTGAACTATGTGCCAGCCTTCTAGCACGCCTAAATTAGGAAAAGTAAAGTACTGTAAAGGGTAAAGTAAAAGTTAAAAGTAAAGCAACACTATAAAAACATGTGGTGGCGGGTGGTGGTAAGGTAAAATAAGGCCAAGGCCTAAGCCTTAAGACATATAAAATTAAAACTTCCTCTTCACCTGATAGAACTAAAGGCCTAAAATAGCGTCTTTTTGTTCATGTACAATATCCATTTAACAAAATTGAACAAGCTAAAAAAAAAAGGTAGCCTACAGTTCATGAATCTTTTGTCATTCACGACGCCATTGTGGAAAAATTCAAAACAAGGAGAACTCTTCTGTCTTCAAAGATACGTGATAAAAGTTGCCCAATTGGATATATTTAGATTTAAATATTTTTTAAAAACATTTTATAGCTATCTACTTTGATATTTCTTTCTAGCCCACTGGATCCATGCACAGCAATGTAAAGGTGGTACTCGCAAGGGACCTCATTATCAGGGAGCGCATTCGCCCAGGGCGCTGCTTTTCCTTTACACCGTTGTGCATCCATTTTGGACAGAACGCGGCTCGAATTTTGAGGGTGGGGGCATGGGCGACGGCAGAAAGCTTTCTGGGGGGGGGGGGGGGAAAAAAACTGTTTAATTTTCATGTTTATGTGGGGGGGGGGGGGGAATTTTAGTAATGTTTTAATATAGTTTTAAGTTACTGTAGCGTATTTGTATGGTGAACGAACGGACAGGACATCAGCTTAGTTACTTTCTCTTTATTTTCTCTTTACTTTAATAAATTTTTGGTCTATTTTTGTCTATTTTTTTTTATCAAATCAATCCGGGGGGGGGGGAGGGGCAAGTGCCCCCCTTGCCCCTACCTGCGGGCGTCATGGGTGGGGGTTATGTGGGAAATATTTGTTAAAACTTTAAATAAAATTGTCAATGTCCTGTCTTAAAATTTGTGACAGTTTCGATTTCTTTCTCAATAAATAGCTGGTGATTTTACTAAGACTAAGTTCTGCCAGGGTACTATTTAATCTTAAAAAAATAAACGGCCAAAGCTTTCACACTGCTTTTCCCTTTTTTATTATTGAGAATTTATTTATTTAGCATTTTAAATCACGGAATTTTACCTGACCAAGCATATACATCAACTGAAAGGGACTCGGCCTCAAATTCCATATTCAAAAATTGAATTTTATGTAGAAGAACATTTTAATTTGTATTTAACTTTAGCGAAGTGTTTATGACAGGCCACTACATTTACTTACATGCTGAGAACGCATTAAGTTTTTTATCCCGCGGGAATGCAAGCCCGAGCAATACTTAGTATATTGGGCAATAGGTAAAAAAAAACATGGCTCTGCAGTTTAAATATAACAATTAAAAGCTCTCTATAGGATTAGCGTATGATCTTTAAGTGAGAGTTTTCTTTGCCGATTTATGTTAATGAATTTTTAAAAAAAAATGTATGTCCTAATTAAATCTTTTTTCAGGAAAATCCGGTTAGATCTAGTCAAGTTTTTTTAAAATTATTCTGACTAAAAAAAATATAATTATGACATTAAAATTGAGACGTCAATTACTATTCATTTTTTTAAATTAAAATATTTTTTTTAAAATTTATAAAATAAAGATAATAAAAATATATAAAAAATAAATGCAAAAGAAAAAGAAAAAAAAAACTTATTCCTTGCATATGAAGAAATTGAAAATTATTTTCTATTTTTTATGAGCGCTTTTAAACTCATCTCTAAGGGAACTTTTGAAAAGTTTATTATTGTTTTTAACAATTAAAAATTTAATTTAATTTTTAGAACGTGTATCGTTCTTAAAAGACTTTAAATTATTGACGAAATACTTTTTAATTTGAAGTTAAAACCAAGATTTAATAGATTATGCATTATTTAAAACAAAATCTTTCTTCTTTTCAAGAGTCAGCCATGAATTAATATTTCCAAAAGAACAACAACAACAAAAAAAAACACCAAAAAAACTACCCAACATGAGGGAAGAAACAATGTTGATCCACTTTGCTGAAAAAACAAATGCACATTTGCTGATCGGATCGTCCTTCTGTGAATAACGCATTTAAAGGTAGATCTTTTTTTCAGTTGGTTCAAAAGTCTTTGTTTAAAAAAAAGGAGAAATTATTTATTTTTACAAATATTTAGGTAACGTGTTAGAATTTTATTTTTGTAATATCTTATTTGAGGTTTAACATGTATATATTTTTTAACAAATGTAATAATTATCTCTTTAAATTTTTATATGAATTTAAAAGCTCATATTATTCAACTTTTATTTTATTTTATTTTTTTTGGCAACGATGGTGCTTTGCAGCTATTGGTTATAGCAAAAATAAAATAAACGGAAAACAAATAATTAAGTGACACATATAAAATAAAGTTAAATAACTTCAAAATTATTCAACTTAAAGTTCCGAACATTAATTTTGGTTGTAAATTTGTTTTGAATTTATTTCATTTAAAAATTCACGCTGCAAAGATTTGTATGAGATGAAAAAACAAACTTATTTTATCCAGAGGTTTGCAATTTCTTTGTGTATGCCTTATCTACTCTGTTTCATTCCAAGCAAGTAAGAAAATGTATTCAGAATTAAACATTTGTTTATTATAAACTAATGTGCTTTAAATATTTTTTTCAGAACAGAATGGCGTCTCTACTGCTTGAAACTGCTAAACGTTTGTACATTATTGTTATTATTTATTATTTTTTTTTAAATTTCATAATTCTTTGTTTTAGGTAGTATATATGTATATATATATATATATATATATATATATGATGTAAATTTAATTTATACTTATTTAAATGTTTTGTTGTTGTACTGATGAAGGCATGTGCCGAAACCTTTACTTGCGTATTTTGTATTATTATTATTAAAGGTTTAAATTATATTGTTATATTGACTCAAATTGTTCGTGTCATATTAATCTATTTTAAAGCTTTATCGCAGTCCAAAACTTTTTATAATTAGTTTGATAAAATAAATTAATTAGATAATTCATCAAATAAAATGTGTAAAATAAAATAATATTGTAGTATATATTTATATATACATAATTGAATACTGTTTTGTAATATTATGTAATAAAAAAATAACATCTATTGCTTATCAGGTGGTTGTGTAGGTTTTAATATAAAAAAAATTGCACTTTAAATATCTGGAATTTTTTATAGTTTAAGTGATTTCTAGAGTTTTAACAGGCTCATGTTTTTTGGGGTTTTTTTTCGGGGAGGGGGGGGGATTACGTACCGTTGTAAGATTTGAGAATGGAATCTCTTATGTGAGTAAGTGGCTCTTTGAAGAACAGTTAACAACAAAAGACGATACTATAAACTAAGTACAACAATAAAGAAACGATACCTAAACTAGGTCTAATTACGATTAATAATTTTATTAATTTTAATTTAACATTTTAAATTCAGAATTAAGTGAAAACTGAAGGTAGTGTCTTAAAGTGCAGTGATGACTTGCACTCGCACAATGTTGAAGAATGTACAATGTTGAAACGAGGTACACACGCAAAGAGAATAAGTATAAATATACAGATCTTCGTCTCGTATCGTGATAGCAAAAAATCTTCTCCGGCAATCCCCCTAGATGATTATATAGCCTGTTTCAGAGACATTTCTTGAACGGTATTACACATTATATTCCTGTCTTGATTAGTCTCGATTTTTTTCTACATAATTCTAATTAAACAGATCATAGACTTTATTTATTTGCAAACACGGCCAAGGAAGACTATTTTTAATCAGTCATACCCTAAACACGGTACCGAACTCGGGGTCAGCTAATGTTCATTCACGGGGACTTAAACGCGTCCTCTACCTATATAACACTAATTTTTTTTTTTAAAAAGAACAAGTAACAAAAGAATGGCATTTTTTGTGTACCTTTACTTTTAATATCGGTTAAAATTTGTTATTTTAAAGTAGGGATTTAAAAAGTTCATACATTGTAAGGTAACTTTTTATAATCTCGCATGAAACAAATAAGAATATCTCCAAGCCCTTGGTTAAGTCATAACAGAATGCCTCCTTTTTGGTGATACCAACAGCAAAAGCCTTTAAAACTTGTTCCAACTGCAGAAAGGTGTACAAATTACAGACTGATTTCCCACTATGAATAAAGAACGCAAAAATTCAAACGGTAAATTAGGCATTTAATATAGATGTTACCGGCAATTGAGAAATGTAGGCATTGTATAGAATGCCTAGGCATTATATAAAATTCCTGGCGGTTTTTGGCAAAGTATGAAATGTTTTATTTTCTTGATTAAGTTACATACTTTGCCAAGGCTTTTTATACATTGCCTAGGTATAATATATAATGACAAATATAATTCAGGCAAAGTTTGATAAGAGCGTAAAGAAAATGTTTTTATTGGAAAAACATATTTGAAAATGAAAGATAACAATAAAACTGGAAAGCAAAGGTGTCATTGAGCTACTTGTTGCAGCAAGTAAGGCTGGAGTGGCATTTAGAATTGCTTAATTTTCTTTTTCATACAAAAACACTTCATGTTTTTGCACCTGGTCTTGCACATACACCTCACGAAATCTTGACCGATTCCAGTTGACTGGGAGATAGCAGCAGATCGGAGAGGTATTTCATGGGCAGGGATGTCTTCAACTCTCAAGAAATCTTTTGGACATACAGCGAACTGTGATCTTGAATACAACTGTTTCAAGATTCCTTGTGCATTGACAAGTCGGTAAAAGCCGTCTTCTGCCTCTGTCAAAACAACTGTCAACAGATTGCGCGAGTCGACCCGTCTCTTGTCAACGTCAGGAATAGGAATTCGCACAGTGGCTCCTAAAAGTGCAGGAGGGATTTTTTTGTCAGAGTTTATTTTCCTTTTTTTTTTTTGGCCTGGATTTTAAGGTTCTATTTAAGATTCTTTTCTAGCCTCTATAGCTCTCTTCCTCTTGAAACACAAGCTGCACAAAATACCAACACCATAACCTTCTATTTCCTCGTCTCCTTCTTCTTTAGCAGCATGTCCTTAGATCACATGAACATTACGGTGACAGTTTCGGCATGTATGGGCAGCGCTGGTGTCTTTTAAGCAGACACAACAAACACCAGAAGTGGGAGGCTCTTCTGTAACAATGACGTCACAGTCAGTTTGGTTGCATTCTCTTCAGTATTCTGTGTTGTAGTCTCTGTATGTGTAGTAGTCTCTGTATGTGTAGTAGGCTCTGTATGTGTAGTAGGCTCTGTATGTGTAGTAGGCTCTGTATGTGTAGTAGGCTCTGTATATGTAGTAGGCTCTGTATCTTACATCTGACGATTTGCTTCTTCCTGCCGTGTTGTTTTTAAGCTTTCTATTATTTTTTCGAGTTCTTCCTCATTCTGTATGGGTGCAGGGGGTAGGGAAGTCGTTGCGATGCCCACTTTAGCTTTGCAGCCAAACAGAGCTTCATAAGGCGTTCTCTAAATCTCAGAATATAAGGCCCTGTTCTTCATGAGTTGGATGAATCGTAATCCGGATTTCACACGTTGCCGTTAACATAGACATTTAAATATAGAAATTAGGTTGGCAGTATTTAAATAGTGCTACAAGACTATTTACTTTCCATTTCTTAAATGTTAAACATTTAACTGAACAGTTTAGGCTGCAAACTTCTCAATCACTCAATCACATTTTACATTATTTATCATATCGCTGTCAACTCATACAATCAAACTAAGTTAACGCCCTTGTGTTAAACTAAACAATTGCACTTGTATTTAAATAAATCACTGCTTAAGCAAACTAAACCATTGCCCCTGTGTTAAACTAAACCTTTTCCCCTGTGTTAAACTAAACCATTGCACCTGTGTTAAACTAAACCTTTTCCCCTGTTTTGAACTAAACCTTTTCCCCTGTGTTAAACTAAACCTTTTCCCCTGTGTTAAACTAAACCATTGCCCCTGTGTTAAACTAAACCATTGCCCCTGTGTTAAACTAAACCTTTTCCCCTGTGTTAAACTAAACCATTGCCCCTGTGTTAAACTAAACCATTGCCCCTGTGTTAAACTAAACCATTGCCCCTGTGTTAAACTAAACCATTACCCCTGTGTTAAACTAAACCATTGCCCCTGTGTTAAACGAAATAGATGTTCTTGTTTTAAACTAAGACTATGTCCTTAGTTTTTAACCGTTCATTGTTTGTTAAAACAACAACAACATAGGAAATAAACTCATTACCGAATAACTACTTTTTTGCTTCAATGATTTTACTCTATGGGGCGCATAAGTTAAACTTGCACAGGCTATTGTCGGGCCGCCCCTGCAGTATCGGCGATAGGGTCATCTTCATTTCCAGACCTGATTCGAATTCATTATTGATCACTAATTTTTTTACATTATTCAATATATTCCTCAACCATTTGCCTCGTAAAAAGTATATGCATTTCGATTAATAGGAAAATGATCTTTATCTTTTGAAGACAGCAGGACATTGTCATATTTGGTATTTTGAAATATCGAAGGATGGATGTTTGATTTACACTTCACATGTTTACGTTCATTTACTTTTAATTAATTCCCCCCCCCCCTGGGCCTTTCCTGTTGTATTCACCTTTAATTTCAAACTCAACCAATTTAGATATGAAGCGAATATAATATCAGTATACACTATTATTAGAGTTAATTTTTGATTCTTTTAAAATGTCATATTTTGTATTTTTAAATATCGAAGGATGGATTTTTGATTTACACTTCACATGTTTTCGTTCATTTACTTTTAATTAATTCCCCCCCCCCCCCTGGGCCTTTCCTGATGTATTCACCTTTAATTTCAAACTCAACCAATATAGATATGAAGCGAATATAATATCAGTGTACACTATTATTAGAGTTAATGTTTGATTCTTTTAAAATAAAAATAAAAATATTGTACATGCTACAAATGCGACTTAAAACTTTTTCTGTTTTTGGTTAAATCCTTGTCAGCTTTTTAAAATTCGTTGGCTTTGTGCAAGGTCAAAATTTCTGGACGGACATGTGGTTTTAAAATTATTTGATAGAGATAATTTTTTTAAGGAAAAAGACTAATCTGTAATTTTTCTTTTATGCACATTAACAATCCATGCTCCATTTATGAAAAAAAAAAAATCACAATGAATATTAAAACAGTTTTCCAAACTTTTCTAGGATTATCATGCGTATTTTTTCTTTACCGCCCCTCATATTTACACTTCATATAAAAAAATTTGAGAACCCCAACCAAAAATCAAGGTTTGAGGAATAGTAATTCATGAGTGAAAAATTGCATCATTTATATTGCTTTATAACCATATGATTTTTGTGTTTGTTTAAGGAGAATCCATTTATTCCTGAAATGTTAGATAGCTTTTATGATTACTCCTCACACAAGTAATACTATTTTTGAAGCTGTAAAACAAAAATATGGACGCTTCAACCAGCATACGAGGATGTCCAGAAAACCCTTTTTGTCACCTTTAAGCAATAAAACCTAGTCGTGAAAATGACATTGCACATGGCGCATTGTTAACAGTTTACACATTTGTTACGTTGTCATGTTGTAAAACAACAACACGTCTCACCTCGCGTTCTAATTTGTTTTGACACTGGTGCACTATAAAACAAGCTTCAAAATTCATGAAAATCGTAAAGCACTTCAACAGGCTGGAGGAGTTGGCTGCGTTTATGAATTGTTCCCAAGTGTTTTAGACGTATTCACAGCTGACATGAAAACTTTACTTGTTTTGATCGGCTTGGTATCATTTGTGGACGTTCAGGGCTTTGTACGCATTCATCTAATTGTTTCCAAATTTATCAAACTATTAAAAAAAATAATAATAATAATTTCAATAGACCTTATTTTACTACAAGGAACTCAGTTAAACATATAATTTAAAAAATATAACATCTCGAGTTGAAGATTTACTGGCGTGTCGAGAAATCTTAAGTCTTATTTTCTAATAAAAAGAAATACAGCACAAAAAAACAACAACACTACAACACCTAAAAATGGTTAAAATCATTATTGTCCACATAGTTGTATTTGTATGATTTACCTAATTTTAAATTAGTGTTTATAGAAGCATTTCATTAATTTTTAACAGGTAATGTTTTAAAGAACAATATTTATAGTAAATGGGGATATATTAGTTTACAATTGTTTAAATTCAGCCACGTTGGCTAAGCAATTCCTCAGCACAACTTTGTTATGCCAAAGATAACTTTCTTTACGTCTTAAATTTATTTGTGTTGGGATTTTCTTGATTGGTCAATTACATTTTGGCGGTTACCTATCTTCAAAACATTGATAACAACAAAATAAATAGCGATATTAACAATACCTGGTCATATGTGAACTTAAATAACCTCAAAATATTTTCTAGAATCTAGATCGCATGTCACCCAAGCTTCAATGAGTCTCCCAGCATTTTATAAACGCAAATTACTTGAGACCTACATACCATAAAAATTAATTAATTACAACGGGGAAATGCAATACATAGAAAAAAAGAAAAACAACAAAAAGTGGGAGCAATCGAAAATTACTCAAAATTTATTCAGAAGCAGGCAAAAAAAATATTAAAAAATTGTTTTTTCAGCCTACTATCCCAGAGAAGCCGTCTGTTGTATTATGTATGTATGTCATCTTTCCGTCTGCGGGAGACGATAGATTATCTTTATTGCTTGCAGCTCTTGGGGTGGCTGGTGAGATCAATCCTCGAATGGCAGTCTCTGTTACATTTCCAACACACGAATGCGGTGGAGAAGTATTTACCGGCCTTCCTCCTCGCTCTTTTTGCAGCTGTTTCTGCCCTGTTTTGCTCCTCGGCATGTAGTGATCCTGCCTTCACGATGCCCCGCCATGAGGATCGATCCTCTGCCAGCTCCTCCAATGATTGTTATATAAAAAAACATTTAACATAGCAATTTTTTACAGCCATAAAAGTAACGTATAACTTATAAATTTGTAGTGTCCATGGTGTCCATGGCGTCCCGGTCGGCCTATCCCTTCTAAACGTCAAGAAACTGACCCTTCAACTCAAGTTTATGACGTCATCACCGAAACGCTGACCAAGGCAAGGGCAGGTAATAACTCGGACCGCCTTTAGATTATTGATAACACGAATTATTAAACTCGATTCAGCACTACATTTATATGTGGCACGGACTTCTTTTTTTTAAAGAAATTAATTAAAATAATAGTAGGTTATATTTGTTTTGGAATGGAACAAAAGATTGATTAAAATATTATCAGAGTTTCAAAAATACTATAACATGTATGTTCTGATGGGTCTACAGGTATGAATTCAACCGATCTTATTGAGGCTGCAGAAACAGTTTCTTCTTTAGCTGACGCTAACAGGAAGGAAGGTGATTTATGTTTTTCTAGATTCTATATAAGGGATCATAAGGAGATGACCATAATCTTATTTTAAATGAGTTGATTTTTGTGAGTAGTGGGATCCCTCTTTAGATCTTACTTTTTCTTTTATATATACAACGTTTGAACTATTTTTATATGTAAGCAGTTTAATAATTTAATTAAAAAATGGTACACAGAATTCACACACACATCGCAAACATTAGTTTCAGATGAAGAGATTAATACCCTCATTAATGAAATCGCCTCAAGCTTTGATGGAGCAAATGCGGTGTCTGCATTATTTGATGGTAACTTGATTTTCATCTTCTCGCCAAAGTTTCTGTAAACATTTATTTTTAAATCTCAACTTTGTATTATAAAATATTAATTAGAATTTAAAAAAAACGATCATATGTGTCGCCAAAAAATTAATTTATATATATATATATATATATATATATAATTATATATATATATAAAATAACAGCATTTTACTTTTTTTAAAGGAATCTTTTTAGAAGGGGGACTTTACAACTGATGTAACTTCGATTTAATTTAAAATTATAACCTTCCTTTATATTATTCCCTCGTGTATTTAGAGATTTGAACGTTTAAGATTTTTTGCTTTTAACACTTTAACTTGAAAACGGAGTGAAATAGGCTCATTAAATATTCTTTTCTCTAAGATTTTGAAATATTAAAATACGAAGTTTATAGCAGATGCAGAAACGCACTGATAAGATTTGATATCTGATCTGTTCTTTGCTAAAATGTAATCGATGTTTAACATTCTTGAAAAAAAAGATGGCTCAATATTTGTCTTTTGATTCATGATGGTAAGATACTCTGAACTTTGAGAAGAGTAAGCTAGAATCTGCCTTCAGACTGTGGAGTGGACTTCTGGAGAAAGGGAAACAGCTGATAGGTGAGTCTCTATAGTTGCCTATTTGGATATTATGTCAAGATCTCGTCTTGGTGTAAGAAAATTCCATCTAAATTTTGGATGCAAATCTATAATTTTATTTTATTTTTAAATTTTGATGTTTTAAGAGTTTTCCAAACTTTTTAAAAAACTTCTTTGTTTGTCACTGGCTGGGTGGTTAAAGACCTAGTTACAAGTCTCTATCTGTGTGCAATTTTCCTTTATGAGATCTTAGTAACATACCTTTCTACGCCAAAAAAAAAATTGTAAACATATGGTTTTAGATATATGGATATTTAACTTTGCAATAATTATTTTCGGTTAATAATAGATGAAAATATTAAAGATGTTTAATTAACAATGTTTTAAAACTCTTCTTCTAAAAATTCGCATCTTTTGACGCAGTGGTCAGTGTTTGTGTTATGATTTGATTTGAGACCTAGCGATCAGTGTTTGTGTATCCCTAATTTTGTGACGAAGGGGGTCACTGTTTGTGTACTCAATTACTCTGGACTATGATGTCGATGTTGTTTGTGTTTGAATCTGCAGCCCAAGGCAAACCAGATGACGGCGTCCTTGGGGCTATCTCTAAGACAGCCAAGGCCATCACGACAATAATAAAGGACATAGGTATGAATTGTCACATTGAAGATAAACATTGTAACCCAATATTTTCCGCAATTTTGAGATATGTGAAAGTGTTTAAAAAATATTAGCGTGTCTTACAATAATGTTTTTTTTTTTTTTTATTTGATAACGTTTTTTGATTAAATCGTTAACAGGTGAAATCATCACTTATGTTGAACGTGTACAGCAATCTGGTAAGATGGATTCTTAACTTTAATTATTTTAATACAATGAAGTATTGTATGAACATTTTATTTTAATTTGTTTTACTTGATTTAAATAATAATAAGTCCGTTTAATTTCATGTACAATTTTAAACACATTATTAGCTAATTCTTTTCCTTGTTGTGGAATGTATATATTAAAGTGAATTTTCTTCTTTTATACTTTCATATCAGGTGAAATTGATTCAGCTGAGGTAAGAATGCGTTACAAAACTAATCAACACATTCGCTAATCTGCAAAAGAATAACATTTACCTAGCGTTAAGATCGATATCGTGACTTTTGTGATTTTAAGATGTCTCCTCGCGCGAAAAGCTCACTTATAAAACTTTTGCTGGCTGATCTCTCAAGGCCTGAGTCTTAACTTCAGGCTACTCCCACGATTCCATTATCCGTTTACCATGAGATAAAAATAAAGTTGATTTCTATTTTCTATTTCTATTTCCACGATAGACACATTTACATCATTAAAAAAAAATTGACAAAGCTTGAGACGATTTCGTTTAGAGAGTTGTTTAAAACTTTAGTTGGAATACCCTTTAAAATTACCAGAATAGTTCCCAATGGTGGTGGCTTGGAGTGAAGAGTAAGACTGTCGGAATCCTTAGAGAAAACTCTTTAAGACAACATTAACTGCCAATTGGAAAATGTTTAGCCAGGCGTTTACTGAAAAATGGATTTTGGATAAACTGTGGATAGTCATAAAATCATTTTAAGAAGCGGAATGATTTTCCACTGTAAAAAAAAAAGTAAAAAAAAAAACCAAAAAAATATTTTTAAAAATTAAAACGTAACTAAACCATTGTGTCTAAGAAATGGTGGTCCTAGCATCGTGTTCTAAAATACTGCTGTCAACTTTGGTTGACTTGAAGTTTATTATAATAAGGAATTAGGAAACATTGTCCAAAGTTTACAGAAGTCTAAAAACAATAATTATTACAAATAATAATAAGTAATAACTTTAATACAAATACGAATTTTATTGTACTATTTTTCATACAAATAAGTAATTTTTTTTATTTGTGGTATTTTAAATAAGTTCCAAGATAAGTAAAAAAAAATGTTATGCATTTAATTATTGCCTATAAATGTGAAATGTCTAACTATTTAAAAAAAAACACTACTTTATTTCTCTCACACAGAAACCAAAACAAAGAGGTGAGATATTTAAATAACTTAATTTAAAAAAAAATATTTTAAAAATTTTTTAAATAGCTCTTAGATTAACAGTGATTCCAAACAGGGAAGACTTCTCAACCCCCCGAAAGGGGGGTGGGGTGGGGAGGAGGAGGTGGATGGTTAGAAATATAAAACAATTTTCACTAATAATTTTACTTCTATTTTTAATTCAATATGATAGGCTGCTACATTCTTTTCGTAAAGATATTCAATTAATAATGAATGTATACTTAAGCTTCCACCAATTTTTATTAAATCTTCTAATCTCACCCTTTATTTAAACAGGGCACCTTAAGAAAATCAGCAAGGTCTCCAAGAATCTAAACACTCTTGGCAAACATTAATTGAACACCCTTTTATGTTTATCATCCTTACAGATCGCCGATTTGGTATAATTTTATCCGGCTCTATCAGAATCGGTGGTTAAAACATCGTTGAGAAAAGAGCTCTTACAATATGGCATTGGAAAAGTGAAAGCTTGTGACCGATTACAAAAAAATTATGAAACTTTCGAAATCAATTGTTTTTTCCCTTTGTTGTACGTTTGTATTTATTAAATATTTTAAAATTTGTTTGATTGGAGTGCGAAATGTAAAATATAATCAAATTTCAGGGTGATCACTGAGAGGGCTAACACTGATTAAAATGACTTGTCACCGTGTTCTTAATTTCTTTCTCATGCTATGTTTCGATAGATCATCCGCTTATCACATAAGCAATGCGTTCACAGATGAGGTTTTAATGTGTTGTAGTAGAGGAAGACATTTAAAGCTATATCTTTCAACAGCTCCTCGATATGTGTTAGCTATTTGTAATATGAATAATAGATATAAACATGATATCTATTTAAAATTTTAAAGAAAATTATAGCAAAAAATAACTGTGCACATATGCTCAGTTAAAATACTGTTGTTTAACATAATTGAAACAAAGCTGACAACATACTGAGTTATAATACGTTAAATTAAAACTATTGGAAATAACTATACATACGCATACCTTTATTGATCTCTTACTTTTAGTTTATGGCTCGTTCTAAACAGTGCATAACAAAGGACGACACCATATGAGACAAACAATAAGAAAAATACGACACTCAAAACAGTAATAATTACAATTAATAAGGTTTATTTAGTTATCTATATAATTACAAAATTTTAAAAAAATATTATTGAAAATCATCATCTTACAGAGTATGGTAGGTCTTGTATCGGTATACAGTTAGTACAATGTGCCAAAAATAGGCACAATAATGAATATAAATTAACACATATATGTTAACACAAAATAACTCACTATTGTCTTTTGAAGTAAAAATCTCATTCTCTCAATATTGCATGCAGTCTTTGCTTTCATAGTCGGTTCTACCAAAAATCCGAGGCGTGTTCGGGATTGTACTTGTAACTAGAACATTCCACAATTTACTATAATTTTCTAAAGCCTTCGACTCAACCAAAACAGGCGATAGCTTAATTTGTGGTTAACAAGATCAAAAGGAATAAGCCACGCCCAATACGAACGCAGCGTCTGCTAGAAATCTCATCACGGGGGAAATAGGACGTAAAATGTCCTACATAACAATATATACGATCTCTTTTTATGTCAACTATTACCAACATGATTTTGACATTTTTAAAGGAACAAGTAATGGATTTTATATTTTATTTTTCTAATTTATTTGGAGAAAAACATATTTTGTTTATTAAACCTTTTTGCCCCCCCCCCCCAACAACTTCATTAACAGTTTTTTTTTTTTTTTCTTTTTTTTTTTTTGTTTTTTTTTTTTTTTTTTTTTTGTTGTGTAAATTGATTATTTTAAGGAGACAACAACAATCACTAAAAAAAAATTGAAACATAAGAAATAAATTTTAAAAAATGGCTTCAGGTTAAGCATATGTAACACCGGACATGTTAAATTGCATTAGATCACATCCTCCTAATTATTATTATTATAAATTGTGTTTTTGCTGGCAACCGTCCGTCACAATGTGATAAGGGTGAAGACTTTGTAGGAAAAATCCACAAGGCCTGGGATTATTCTTTATAGGCTCATATCTGGTTCCCTACGCAGCATATTGCATTTCTCCACGCCGCTGTGCATGATATACTTTGGCCCTAGTGGCGTCGCAGGAGTTGTCGGAATATTTCATTGTACCATCTCCGGGTTTGAATTCAGAATTTCTTCTCTTAGATGAGCCGCCATCCAAGATTGACAAGTCCGTTCCACTGGGCTTTGTTGGGTTTGAAATTCAAACTATCAACTTGAGATCTGCTCAGTTGAGACCACACGGACACCCAGCAACCTAATTAAAATAGCGTAATCTCCCAAATCGTAACAATTTTAAATCAAGTTATCTTCATTCGTTTTTCGGCCACAATTATTGGATTTCCTGTAGAAGGCCTCAAAGTGATTTAAAGAAGCAACACCAAGATTTATACATACGGTAAATGGTATGTCCAACAATTTCAAATGAATTACCCAATACAAAAAATGGTTATCAATTAAATTATTATTAAAAATGGTTTTTGTTTTTACATGAGCTGCAATTTGAATATAAAAAAATGAAGGTGGTCGAGCACACGAGATTTATGAGTTTTGGCTAGGCCAATTATGATTGTGTTTTTCTTCAAAACATGGTATCCTTGATGAATGCTACGTAACTAATTGTTCATCTACTTAGCTTAATAAGTCTTATTTAGAAAACTTTTGAACGAAATTGCATTTAATGTGCAAGATGAAAACATAGCCTATTTCTTTTTTTATTTGGTACACAAATAGTAAAAACATAAACAAAAATTAAACAAAATTATTCATGATGATTTACTTGCGAATCATCACCTGTCATAAATCGACCCTGCCACTATCCACCGGACATAGATCTACTCTGCCACTATCCACCGGACATAGATCTACCCTGCCACTATTTACCGGACATAGATCTACCCTGCCACTATTTACCGGACATAGATCTACCCTGCCACTATTTACCGGACATAGATCTACCCTGCCACTATTTACCGGACATAGATCTACCCTGCCACTATTTACCGGACATAGATCTACCCTGCCACTATTTACCGGACATAGATCTACCCTGCCACTATTTACCGGACATAGATCTACCCTGCCACTATTTACCGGACATAGATCTACCCTACCACTCTCAGTCAGTTTTTCGTATTACACGCACATGTAAATTGTATTGCAGCGTTTGATTGATGTATGTTTAATAGATTTATTTATTTTAAATTGAGACCCAAACGGTTTCCTCTGGTTTTGAGTGAGGGATGCTATTTACTGACTATTATGTTTAGCATGTTATGTCAATGTATGTGTTTCAATTATTTTTTAAATTAATAAAAATGTTTAAAACTCAACAAAACCGAGCTTAAAATATCATGAATTAATCTTTTTAACTTAAAAAAAACCATTGGGGTGCTTTCGTATTTACGATTTAAATTTGAAATATGTTAAAGTACATAAATGTTATCATTAAAAAAATTGGAAAATTATTTTTGCTTTAGTAACCCTTTCATATCCAATATACATTTCATGGCCATGACCTGAACGAATTTAAAAAGGAAAAATACTTTAACGGTCTTAAAATTAAAATAAAGAGATACTTGCGTTCGTTTTAATTTTTGTTACTATATTAAATACGTTTATTTTATGGTTATAATTTTTTTTTAAAGTGATCTAGTTTTACTTTAAATTTCAAGTCTATTTATAAACCATTCGAGCATTCGTGTTCCGGCTACAATGTCATTTCATATTAATACACCACTGAAACAGGATTTAACTTGTTTATACAGGAAACGGCTTTTAGTGGTGAAGGTCATTTAACATGTATAATAATCTTAGAGCAGGAATCAATAGACAGTACACATTTGGCGTTCTACCAGTAACAGCTGGGGAATACAGACAGTTAATCTTTTAACTTTTGTAACCGATGTTGGAGGTAAAAGATATTTTTATTTTGGTGTTCTGACAATCTAGACTTTAGTGTCTTTGTTATTTTATATGATTATCTATTATCTGCATCAATAAAGATAAAAATATAAAAAATTCACATTCATATCAGCTTTGAAACTTTGGTAACTAAAGATCATTCTATATGAGAGCTGTAAAATATTATTAGTCGGCGCACAATATTGGCGTGACTTTCGGAGGCCCCTTGTCGTTTCAATGCACGGTTGCACCTGCATTTAAATTGATATTTGTTTTGTTTTCCATTTCACAGCTGTGGCCCTTTAAAAGATCACAGTTTCCTTGCATATTCAAAGATGGCATGTTTTACTTTCTGTTTCTATCTCTTGTTCATCAAAAGTGTTAACCTCAATAAAACGTTAGTTTAATTTTGAAGATTAAAATATGCTGCTGTCAGAGAATATACTGAATATTCAAACGACGTGTTTGGTAATAACAACTTATCACGTATCGGTTAATCCTAAGACTTTCTTAAGAGATTTAATGACGATTTTTAGTAAGTTCAGACGGTCAATTTATTATATTTTAAAAAAAAATTGCTTAGGATATTAACTAATCAAGGAATGTTTATATTTCTTTTTTTAATTAATTACATCTTATAGAAAGCAAGACAATTTTAGAATAATTTTTTAATATAATTATTTCCTTTAAATTTAGATTCTGACTTTAATTAAGCTTTAAAAAATAATAAATATACATACTAAAAAGATAAAATTATTTTGCTAACAAAATAAATATAATAAAAATACAGAAAATGATAACAATTTAAAACAAAGACAACAATAAAAAGGGACACGATACATGGTATTGGGGATAATCTATCAGTTGCATATTATGTTACTAAGCGTTGATTCCTATCGATTTTGATCTACTTCAAAACACAAAATATATTGACTTACCCTATACTTTCTTGCTCTCTTTCAAATAGCATAACGTACGCAAGGTCCAGGAAATCAAAAGTTTTTTTTTTATAGGGATATTTAGTACATCAAGTATTGATCCGAAGTCTGATGACTTTTGGTGCACTATACATATAATCTTACATATCTTTAGCACTGTTTCGTTACACCGAAATGTGACGATTCGCTCACGTAATTTTGGAAGCACCATTTTGCCACTGGCAAAAACGGCCGACAGCAATTTTGTCGACGTTGATAAAGAAATTATATTTACAAATGTTATACTTTAAATACACAAGGGACTATACATATATTTCAGTTTTAGGAAAAATACATCCTAATAAGACGTCAAAGTTTGCTGGGTTATTATATTTTTTTGTGCGGTGTTTTTGTAAGTTCCACATCAGCGCTTACGTTGATGTTTATGTGAATAATTTGTAAAAAAAATTTTGTTGGAACTTTAAAAGGGATATCTGACAAAGCCCTCATTCACAAGCCCCCCCCCCTATCCCCACAAAAGCCCAGGACACAGTTGATACATTCGAAAAACAAGGCAAATATCATGTTTTAATAAGAGCATTAACATCAAGCTTAAGATTCTTTTAGAAATCATTCATACTATAAAGTGATTTTATTTCACGACAAAAGCTATGCATCAATGTGAATTGTTAACGACCGCTGGCAATACCATTTAAGAGTTGAATCAAAGAGCCTTTTGGGGCCCCTCTGCGCCATCTCAACGCCTCTGAAAGGGGTGGTGTCGCCCATTTTGGGAACCACTTCTTTGAAGGAACGACTTCGCGGAAATAATATTTATCTTAAATAATTTGATTTATTTAGTTATTTCACTGAAAATAGTTAATGTACTAAATATATTTTTAACAATAAAGTAATACTTTTAAAATATGCTTAAGTCTATTTCCTTCAGGCCCACAAATGTTTTAATTATGTCATCACCCATGAGGTCATTGTTTTCCCAAATAATCATATTAACCTTTATATCCCTAAATTTTGTAAAAGGTTTTTTTTCTTTTAAACTAAAAAGTCCATGCTATACTTAGCAATGACCGATATGTATAAGCATGAGATTGCATGGTATTGGCTAAACAGTTATTAGTTAAAGAAAAGAAAACTGGTTCAATTTTGCGTTCTACACTTTAAAAGATTTGATTCAAGCAAGATTTAAAATTAAGTTCATAATGAAAGAAATTAAGAAATTAATTATATTCACTTATTTTTTAGATTTCTTAGAATTTATTTTGTTTTTCTTTTTAAAGTATGCATACTTTTTAAATGATTATATTTTCAGTATTTCTAAAGATACGCAGATGTCTTCTTTTGACTTTGACAACGCGTTGGATATGTTACTCATAGGTAGAAGTGGGGGAGGGAAGAGTGCAGCTGGGAATACGATTCTTGGAAGGGAAACTTTTGAAATGTCCCCAGACGTACAGTCCATGACAGAAAAAGCGGCCTTTGACTTTTGTGAATTCGAAGGTAACCATCTGAAAATTGTTGACTGTCCGGGGCTTGGAGATACCAGACTTAATTATAAAGAGGATGAGACACAACTCGCTACTGCATTGCATGTTGCTATGGCGTACAATCCAAAAGGATATCATGCCATTCTATATGTCATCAAGTTCGAAGACAAATTTACCAATGTAGATGAAAAAACACTGTCAATCCTGAAAGGGCTACTGGGAGAACACTTTATAAAAAATCATTGCATTCTTATTATGACTCGCGGGGATTGTTTTGAGACGAATCCAACGATCAAAAAATCAAAGCTCTCTTTTGATGAATGGATACAGAGGCAAACCAATGAAAATTTTAGAACGCTTTTAGAAGAATGTCAGCACAGAGTGGTCCTTTTCGACAATAGAACAGAAGATCCAGAGAAGAGAAAATCCCAAAAACGGAAATTGGTTCAATTTGTCCGTGGCTTAGCCTGTAAGGGACAACGTTATACCAACGAAGATTTTATAAAAGTGAAAAAAATGCGGAAAGAATTAATAAAAAGCAAGAACAATGAACAGGAGCTGCAAGTTATTGTTGATCAAGTTGGTATATACAGTTCTAAAGTAGCAAATGCATCTTGTGATAAAGAAGGTGCAAGGGCCCTGGAGATGGTATCCAAAGAGATTGATAACTTGTATAGTTACGCTAAAAACGCGTCGATGAACAATAAGATGATATCAAAACAAATGGGTTTAGTTCTAGATCTCCAAGAGGCTTTGCAGAAAAAGCAAAAACAAATAGGTAACATACTAGATTCCAACAACGACGTTCTGAAGGAGAAGATAGCAAAGTTGGAGTATGAACTAGCTAAATCCCAACAATTCCAGACCCAGAAACTTTCTAGGGAAGACAGCAACAGTATCAAGGAAAAAGAACAAGAACTGAAGAAAAGGGAAAGTGAAATTCAGAAACTTGAGAGAGAGAGTATAATTTTACGGGAGAAAGAAATGGCTGACACCAAGAAGAAACTGGATGAGCTGGAGTCGAGATATTTGCAAGCGAAAAAAAGTGAGAGCTCCAAGAGCCTTATCGAGCCAATTCTTGACTATGCAGCATCTGTTCTTCCAGTAGCCGGCGTAGTGTCTGGGATATACAAGTGGTGGACCAAATAGAAAATACTTTGGAGAAAGATGAGCTTTAAAATATGAATTTGAAATGAACATGTTCTAAAAAAATATTTAAAAATTTTTTATGATCTTTGTTTTTATGTAATAAATGTACATTTGAGTTAATTTTTAAAATTGTTGAAAATTCTTGTTCATGTTTCAAACTAGAAATTATTATGAATTTTTTTCTTTTTTAAAAAATTTATTTGGTTATTTTATAATTTTAAATTTTTTAAACAAAATTTACATTACATCGTGAAGTTTTTAGTCTCTGAAAATTAAATGCGACTTTGAAATAATTTTTACTACCATTTTAATGATGACTTATATATATATATATATTTGTATAGTGTAAAAAGTTAGATAAGATGTGGTTGCTTTTAAAACATTTAAGCAATTTTTCTTGTATATGCTTAATGTTTTATGATGATTACATGTGTACTCATTTTTTTAAAAAAAGTTTGAAATAAACTTTTATAATAAAATATAAGATAAACAAACGCTAGTGTATTTACCAATATCCTTCTATGCTTTTGATTGATTTATCTAATGTTTGTTTAATGATTACAGTCAATTATAAATATTATATTCAAACATATATTATACATACTTTTTGTAAGTCAATAAAAACAAAAACAATTTTGAAATTTCTGGTTAAAAATAAGTTTTCATCTTAATTTATTCTGGGTAAAATGACTTGATATTATGAAGAAATAACCGTTAACTTAAAAATGAAATGGAATAAAAACGATGAAAGTGCACATTGTAATTTTAATAAATTCCTTTTAGGTGAAAATTGGCTAGATGATCAGGATTTAAGTCCTTTAGAAATATGAAATACATGCATCACTTTAGTTCCAATTTTAATAGTGTATCCATAATTTGAATGTATCACAAGTTCACCTCCTTCATGGCTCAGTTTGATTACCAACCAAAGTTTTTATTTTTGAGAAATGCGACACAATAGAGTCAATAGACCTTAATTGTTTGGGTGGAGAAAAAAAAAAGTTTTCCAACCTCATTTGATAATTAGCCAACGAATAGCGTCGAAAAAAGCAGGATTCGAACGCAGATGCCCTGATCGATCCCAATGAAATATACAATGTAACTCAAACACTTGGGGAAAAAAAAGACATTATTAATTTGACAAGACCTGGTGGGCACATGAAACTTCCTAGCAATGCCACAAATGATTGTGTATGTCCGAAATCAGTTTTATCAGTACATTTACCATAAAGGTATTACGACATCCAAAAAAAAAAAAAAAGCTTAAACCCAAGCACTAGAGATACGCCCGAAACATAGACACTACTTCACGATCTGGATACTGCCGCTAAGCTTTTTAAGATATTAAGGAAAGTAGAAAATTAAAATAGCTATTATTGATGATTTTCTACTTTCTATTTTCTAATTTCTAAAATAGCTATTATTGATGGAAATGATTAGTTACCCTAGGGCAAACCATTAATGAAAGACACAAACAAACGCTGTGTAATTAAAAGGCTAAGAAAAAACAAACTCATTGTATGCGCATCTCAACGAATATACCTTTTTATCACTCTCTATTAAAAAAGGAACAACATTACTATATTCAATGAAGTTGTCAATAGTTTTTTTTTAAATTGTTATTTTTCAATAAACAGAATAATAAAGCTGCAGTAATAAATCAGTTAGTAATTCCCCACGTTTTTAACGTCATAAGCTACCGTTTAGACATGATACTGACGATGATATGCTTCTAACAGTCAAGGGTTACGATTCGAGAGTTGGCTCAGTCAGGGACGGCTAGCAAAATGTTCAAGAAAGTGACAACTAAATAGCACACCGCGATCGGTGTACGGTGACAACGTTGTTACGCATGACTTGATACTGCGTAATTGATGCCATTGTTCAGGGAATAGACATAAAATATGGAAATAGCAAGTTCAGCACTTATTGGAACACAAATCCCTTAGAGCGAAACTTTCTTTAATATAGCAGGAGAACGTTACAAGTGGGCTAAAAATTTTCAAAAAATAGCAACCGTCACATTCAAAGTTCGAGAAAAATTTCGATTAGATGACTAAACAGTTGGGAAATTACGGTATGCATTCAATGCTAGAGCTAAATACAACTATAATGGAGCCGCTACATACTGATATCCATCCCCTGCAAAAAAAAACATATGTCTGTTTATAATAGATGAAAACATACGCAGATCGATCAAAGAAGTTGGTATTTTAAAAATTCAACTAGTATTGTTGCTCTGTATTGACCTTGTGTTAAGATGGGTAAATAGTAACGACCCATGAAGTTAAGTTGCACCAGAAGATCCATTATCCCACATATGTCCGGATATTTTATGCCCATGACACGTCTAAGCTTGTATCGAAGAAGACGCCTAGCTGTTCGAGGTGAGGAATTGCACACTTCAGCCCCTCCCTTCTCTCTGGATTTGAAAATGCGGTTTATGCCCTATATTTCTACAGTTTAAATAATAAACCAGTATATTTCCAACTATTTCCTGTTGATTACATACCCTTTAGACATGCACCCCTTTGAGACGCAGTAAGCAATTTGGCTAGAATGCCAGGCGTTAAACACTTTTTTTTTAAGAAACACAAATTGCAACAAATGTAAGAGCGAAATGAACAGTGACACAACATCAGAGGCGTCGGGTGGGGCATGCATCCCTGCAGCTGCAAAGGGGGAGGGGGGCTTGAGAAAAATAAGAGTCTACCAGTTGTGAGTGCTTGACACGATAAAAATTCCAACAACTCTAGCGAATTAGAACTCGTAAAAGCACAGTGAGATACATGAAATACTGCTGTTAATTCACTGCATCCTGGTCTTTTTCCAGTCGTCTTGACTAAGTTTTGCCATTGGAACAAATAGACTAGGGCGACAGAGTGAGGTCGACAGGTTGAGCAATTCCCCCTCACTTAAAAACAAAACACAGTACAAATCAATTGTACTACTCAAGTCGATGCCTTGGTCATCTTCACATGAGAAGGATGGCATATATATATACCTGCAAGTGGAGACAACATTTAAAAGAAAGTATATTAAATCCATTAAATAGCTAAATAAACAAGAACACAAATTGGCAAAGGGACTTTAAAAGAACGTGACATATTTCATTAAATTTTCATAAATAAATTTAAAAAAACACATTTTTTTTCAAGATTTATGTGATTTTTTTCTATGAATGCCAATAGGAAAAAGTGTGTACGAGTTTTAAAAAAAAATTGAACTCAGTCTTTATTTTAAAAAAAACGTTCGGATGATACGTACCTCCCACTTCATCACGGACATCTAAGACCAGCTCGATAAGGGCGAATTCTTTCTCTTTAAGTTAGATAAGATATAAAAAGTATTTTGCTCCCTAGACTGTACGAATGTACCAGAGTGCTTCCCACCCAGGTTACCAAATCTAAAGGATCATAAATTAAGTCATTATTGTTACTAAGGAGTTCATTGAGGGCCTATTTCTACGTTAGAGAAGTACTTTAGTGGCTTGTGTTTACATTTTTTTACTGCAATAAAAAAACATTTCCAATGATTGGAAACAACAAAGAATTGTGTCTTTTCTAATGAATAAAACATATTGAAGTTATTCTTTATGTCCCTAAAATATGTGGATTCATCTGATAACAAGGTACATTAAAACGAATTATTAATCATGATGGAAAATATCCTTCGCAATCTATTCAGTTTTAAGTTGACATGCAATAGATACGCCGTGAAGATGTCTATTAATTATGTTATTCAGTATTTAAGCTAAATACTATCGTCTCAAGTGTGGTGCCGATGGAATAAAAGGATTCATTGACGGTGGTCTAGGTGATCCTGAGCTGATCCTCGTTGTTAGCAATTGCTTGAGCAACCAATTAATTTTTATTTTGTGTTTTCTCATTCGTCTTCTTCCTTATGTGCGGATTGCTTCTCTGTTGATTTTAAAAAAAAAATAACGAAGTATTTGCCTTCTTTTTGTGACAAATAAAATAACTTTTGTTTAAGGTACAAATGGTGGCTGAAATTGTTTTAGGTACCATATTTTGCCAAGTATGTATTCGAAAACTAAACGCTTGAAACAAGTAATATCTTCACGATCTCGATTTCAAATAGCACTTGGAGTATCAAAGAGGATTTGAAAAGTTCCTTTGTGTTAATTTTCTCCAAACACCATATCAATTGTTATGATATCCTTAAAGCACACTACAGTCCTTTCAAAGTTATCTTTACCAGATTTTCTTTTCTTAATTAGAAAAAAAATTATATTTTTTGGTATCATTCGAGTCCAGTTCGATTGTTAAAACAATTGATTTTCTTTATTATTCAAGTTAAGGTTTAACAATAACTAAACATGGTCTACTTTTAATCAGCAATGATAAAGAGTCAAAAGTACATCGAGTTGCAAAATAAGTTGCTAAAAATAATGTTAAGAGCGAAATTAAAATGCAAGGTACTTGGTAAACAAACAAGAGAAAAGACTGCTCAAAATAAGGCAAATCCATTATTAAATTCGCAAAATGGGCAAAGCATTGTCGACTTTATAGTAAATGAATTGGGCCAGTAAAAATTTAAATAGCTATTGGTACATTTTTTGTCAGGGTAAGAGAAAAATACCGAGTAACCTCGTACAGGGTTTACATTATGATTGGCTCCTTTGTTGTCTATAATATGCGTGAATGCATTTATCACTTATTCTTATACGACACAACTACAGAATCCGATCGACAGGCTGATGGAAAGAGGGACAATTAGCCGTCCGAGGATCCTTCGAGTCAGCCGGCCACCCACGAACAAAAGCAAATTTAATTAATTGAATTTTATTTGTAAAAAAACATCATTTTTAAATTAAGCCAATATTTCAACGTGCATAAATGTTTGCACTTGATTAATAAAAAACTTGAAGTGGATGCTTGGGATTAAATTCCCCTTTCATAGAGAGCTGTGTTACGCATGTGTTTGATGAAATGTGAAGTAGCGCCTGATATAAATATAAATATAAATAAATATTAATGTATATATAACTATATTTAAGGATTAAAGTTTAAACTGCCAACAGAAACGGTCTTGGGTTCAATACAGTGTGACTATGACGTATGAACGTTTTGAGAAAATTTGACAATGGTAACCAACCACATACTGATTTTGACAGAGCCCTCTGCCATGACTACACTGTTTACTGTTCCTGATTATTATTTGCTGAAGGTTGCTGTTTGCACACAATTTTAAGTTACCCTTGGTCACATATGAAATATCCAACAAGTTTTTTTGTTTGTGATTTCTTGTTTCTACTTTGACCGCACGTATCCAGCCTGTGCACGTAGCTGGGAGCACGTTTGTTTTGAACATTGTATAACCCTTTATTTTGTAAAAAGTGAGGGGGAAAAAAAGTAAACCAGTTTGCGAAGTGGATCTATTCAAAGTTGTCACAAGTTCTTGAAATATCCAGCTGAAGTGAATTTCAATGAAGCACGGCTTGGCTTGTTTTGTAGGGTTAATACAAAAAAAAATTAACACTAAAACCTGTCAAGCATAACTGAACTTGCTTAAATGCCAAGGTCTTTAATTCAAACCGTAGCTTAAGATAAGACCGTATAGTGCTGTTCTTGCCTTGAAATCCCTCGTGAGATTGCTTTTCAATAAACAGCATTTCATACACTGACCTCCTACCACCCGTAACGCAAATGGGCCCAGAAATAGAATGCGTTGAGAAGATGATTCGAAGTAATACATTGGCTCAACGGGGTGGTAATTTTTTAAAAGAAAAGTCCAATTCAAGGACCGATCTCCTGTTCAATAAAATAATTTTAACTATTTTATTTAGAGTACAGCTGCCAAGGTCAGCGTGAATGGATTTTAATGACAGGCCCCAACACGAAAAGCAATACTTCAAGACTCGGAGCTTTTCAGCTAATCCTTGTCTTTTTAGCAAATTTGTAAGGGAAGAATTCGATTTCAATAGATTCTATGCATAGGGTGGTTTTGGGCTGGGGTGAAATGTAATCCTTTTAACCTGACATTATATAAAGGTTATTATATGAAATATAGGTTTAATCCAGATTGAGTTTAGCCGCTTAGCAACAACAACAACAACATAAAAGACATACCAAGTATTCGTTTTAGAAGAGGTGACTCATATATTTTTCAAAGATATTTCTTTTTTTTAACTGAATACAATTTTTTTCCCCAAAGCCGCTTGACGAATTCAATTAAATAAGCAGCTAACATGTCCTGGCGCGTTATATGAGTCTTTTTTTCCCAAGGAGACATAACATACATATTTATTTGATTCTTAACACGTGTCTTTTTCAAACATGATTTAGCAAGTGCAACCAAGAAGTTTAGTCAGGCGAAAAGTCATAGTGATCTTGTAAGAACAGCAGATTAAAAAAAAATGGACACAAATCCCAGGTAAGTAACAACAGTTTACACGTTTCGAGCATTTTCAGACGCCGTGCTTAAAGAAGGGAGGGTATGTTATAGTCAAGAAAAACAAAATAATTTTAAATCATTTTAATTTCCGTTGTGTTTGAAAAACAGAAATCATTATAAAAGTATTTCCAGTAATTCACCGTGTTCAAACTTAAAGAGACATTTTTGGTGTTTTGTTTTTAGATTTAAAACGCTATTGTAAACAAAACTTAGTACGTGTTTTATACCAATGTTCATTGACGATTGAAGATCATGAGAATTGCATATTAATTTAAATGTATTCCTACTAACCAACGTCCGTTTTAATTCCATTACTTTATCATCGAATGCAGAGGATAGCAACAACACTTTGCCCACAGGTCGCTTGATAAAAAAAAATTGTGAGTTCATTGTGCCTTGATTAATATTAGGTAAGGCTTAGAATTATTTTTTGTATTTATTATTTACACTTACTTACGGAAAAACATGTTTAAAATTTAAATTTTTAAAAATCAATAAATGCAATCATTATTTTTTTTAAAACAAATTATCAGTGGATTTAAAAAAAATATATATAATGTCAATTTACATTTTTCCCAACTTCATTTTCGCATTTTTAAGCAACATTGTGTCATATATTTACATTAAATGTTTCCCCGAGGTGATTTATAAAGATTAAACTAAATTATTTATAAAAAAAAGTTTTTTTATATTCATTTTTAGGCCCAGGATGGCTTTCTTTGACTTTGAAAACTCGCTGGACATGCTTTTGATTGGAAGAGCAGGAAATGGGAAAAGCTCAACGGGCAATAAATTTCTCGGGAGAGAAACCTTTTTATCATCAAGCGATACACAGTCGACCACGGTGCAAGCACAATTTGATTTCTGTGAGTTTGAAGGAAACGTGCTCAAAGTAGTCGACTGCCCTGGGCTTGGAGACACCAGGGTTGGTGTGGAAGATGACGCGAAACAGCTGGTAGATGCATTACGAACCGCGATCGCGAACAACCCGAAAGGTTTCCACGCAATACTTTACATCGTTAGGTTCAAGCCTTGCAAACCCTCAAAGTTGTGGTGGGTGAAGATTTTGTAACGAATCATTGTGTCCTCGTGATGACCGGTGGGGATTGCTTCGAGACCGATCCGATGATTAAAAAAGCTGGCCTTTCTTTTGGTGACTGGGTAAAGAGACAACAAAATGAGTTTTTTCAAAGCGTCGTTCCCGAATGTCAACGCAGGATAATTCTGTTCAACAACAGGACGGATGATGTCGAAAAAGAACGAATTCAAATGAGACAGCTCGTTGGGCTTATTCGCAGTCTGGCTTCAAAAGGCAAGCGCTATACAAATAGAGATTTTGAAAAGGTGGAAGAGAAACGAGTTGGTTTTTTACGCAATCTGCATCATGAGCAGGAAAATCAAGACATCATCAATAGAATTGGGATTTTAAGTTCGAGATTGAAAAATGCACCGTCCAATGAAGAAGGTGCTGGCTTGATGCAGGCAGTAAGCGATGAAATTGAAACATTGAATAACGTTGCAAATGTAGCTCTCGAAAAAAATTCAAGAGTGCAGAACTCCATTAAGCTTTTTCCTTGTATCCGCGAGGCGTTGCAAGCGAAACGAAAAGAGGTTGATAACATCATAGCTTACAACAAGAAGGTGTTGAACTGGAAAACCATCAGCAGAGAAAAAGGGGAATCGGCAAAACCCTTAGCGATGGCTACACCCACGAATTCCCTGAAAGTTGAAGAAAAAAATCAAGAAGTAGAAAAAGAGGAAAAGTTTCAAGCATTGCTGGGAGAGGAAACGAGGATTAAAATTGAAGAGCTCGACAAGCAATACCTGCAAATTAAAACCGTAAGTGATTTTAACAGAATCATGGTACATCAGGTCAACACAACTGAAAACCAAAGTAAGGGGACAAGTTATTTTTCTAAGTTTTCAACCTGGGTGTATAAATAAGATTAATATATATTAACGCTCTTGAAAGTTTGCTGTAAATCTTTTATCTTTTAACTTGTCAAATCATATTGTTAAGTTTTTGAGTTGACGATCATCGGGGTAGGTGATAGGTATTGATTGTACATTAACATTGTTTTGTTTTTTTAAATTTAAATATTCAAGGATGGTAATTTATAAAGGATTTTTAAAGGGACAGGGGTCGCGACAGGCTGAGCCTATCACACCGACGACTGGGACCATATGTCCGGTCGGAGAATTAATGTTTTAATTTTAAAATGAACTTTAGGACGATATTGCATATAAAACTAACTAATTAACAATATTGTTTCAGTTGTACATTAGCAATTTTATTGTAAAAAAAAATATGTATAATATTTAAAGTTACGTATCTAACCACGTTGTTTCAATAAATTACTTGTCATTTATATATTACATATATATAATCTTCATAACTTTATTATGAGTTGTGCCTATACTTTGAATGCATCATCAGTGCTTCTAACTTTTAGCTAGATTACATATTTATTTAGATGTTGACTCACACAAAATAAACTATGAATTATATATTGTAAACTATGAGTTTTCTGGTTTTTTTGCTGAGCTAATTTGTGGAAAATACTTTTTTTGTGTTTTTTGCTGGCATCCATCATTCTACAAGGACTGGGTATAATTTTCAAGGATTCTGGCTCACAACTTCAAATCGCCTCTCTTCAAGCCGCTCAACAACCCAAGCTGCAGCATATTGATGATACGGCTAGGCACCAGTGGCGGCGCAGGAGTTGTCGGAATGTTTCATTGTACCAATGTTATCAGCCTACGGAACTCAATCTCCGGGTTTGAATTCAGAGTTGCCTTCTCTTAGTTGACGGGTCCCATTGATGCTTTTGCTTGACTGGGCTTTGGCTGGAATTGAGCTCCAGACCACCATCTGGAGATTCGCTCAGTTTAGCAAGGTAGAAATGACTATAGAATGCAGTTATTGTAAAAATGTCATCATTTGTTTAAAGGTGACGAAATAAAGGCTTGAAGCATAAACGTGAACATGAACAAGAGTAACAAAAATGTGTGTCATGCATAAAACGTCTATTTAGTAACAATACCGAAACAAATTATTTTTCCTTTGCACGCAATGGGTAACACAAATCAGCATTTTAAATATAAATAATAATCACAATTGAAATCCTTTTTAATTTAATACGATACAACAAAATAGTAAACAATTACGATTACAAAGGCATAACTTAAATATATTTATATTGTTATAAATATTAATCAAATGCAAACGTATTTCAAGTTTTAATTAAATGTGTGAAAAAGTTAATGATCTACCGAATTGCTTAGTATTGAAATTCATTTCTAATTTTAGCCAATGAGTAAGTCAATTTATGATATCTAAAATGAGTGTTTTTGGACAGAATTAACTGTAAACCTGTAACCAGTAAGCACACTGGGTTTAAATTGTATAAAATATAGCTTTAGTTTTATGTTTAAAAAGTGTGGAACACATTTTATATTTTTTTTAAAGATTGTTTAAAATTATTTTTTTAACTGGAGTATTAAAATTGTGACGCTTCCACCAATGACCAATGTAATGTACGAAAGTTTAAAACAAACCAACAAGTAGTATTCCAACTCATTTAATAACCTATTTTTAAAATACCTGCTGAGACATAATGAGCTTCAAAAGTGTTAATCAGCACCATGTTTTTATTATTAGCACGCGTCTGGTGCAAGATGAAGCAATTGTATACGTTAAATATAGCTTAGATTTATAAAAATCATACCAAGCTACTTCCCGGTACAAGCAAATGGGATGACGGGACATCACAATGATCTGAAATTAAGCTGTTTCACATGAATTTTACTTTAATAAGCATAACTAGTATGATATTTCCCTCTCAAACTTCAAACTAAAATGGTATATTTATTATGTTTAGACTGTTGATAAAATAATAAATTATCTTAATTTAAGTTATCCAGAAATGAAATAAAAAGCATAAATTATAATTTTTGCAGTAATAGATATTTTTTTAAAAACCAAAACTAGCAGATAAGCGTGTAACAAGACATTTATTTAAGGAACCCAAAGGTCACTTCCGTTAAATAGCTGGCCCAAAAGATGACCATGTCACTTTGCGGTTATAAAACTCACTTCAGAGGCTGTCATGTTCTATACTAGAGATAAAAATTCTTTCTTCTATATCTTAAGGGCCCACGATCAATTTATTGATCATTTTGGCTCCTATGCATGTAGATGGGATATGCAATGTTTCTGTTTCTGGTGTTGATGAGGAAATTTCACTGATTTCCAGTGCCATTTTGTGAGGGAATCATCATGTCACATTTCTTTTTTATGCATCCACCGTTCCCAATTAATCCCCCCATTCCGAAACGTCACTCTGTATCATTTATTTTTCAAATGTCTTCTTATAAATTATGCACGCCAAAGATTAGCGCAAACACATACCAGTGCACCAACACACATAAACTCATACATAACTACAAACTTTGACCAGTGACATCCAAACACACACCCAAGCACATACCAGTGCACCACCACACATAAACTCATTCATAAATACAAACATTGACATGCGACACTTAAACACAAACACACATAAACTCTTACATAAATACAAACATGAATATGTAACACTCAAACACAACCACAAACACACACACACATGCAGTTAAAACAAAAATTGTGATTTTAAAAATTAAAAAAAATGATTAAATATATTATATTGATTTCTTTTTTAAAATGGATGTGGGTAAATGGCACATGTTTTGTCAATCAACTGAGTAAAAGACATTTAATCAGTGTATAACTCAAGGACTCTTGGAGGTGTTGTAGGCACATGTACACGCTCTACTCATTCAATAAAACTCTCATCTCTGCACGGCTTAATCCTCAAACTACAATCCCACTCAACTGCTGAAAGAGATTACTTTCAAATGCTTGTTCACACTCGATTCCTTCAGTAGACTTGATAAAAGAGAGTGGGGTCAAACAGCATGTTTTTCTAATAGTATTACTTGGTTTTTAAATGCAGAGATTCTGAGGCATTTTAAAATTAGTAATTCTCATTAAATTAACGGTTCGAGTCCCTTAGACCCAACTTTTTCACAAGGCGTGAACACGATTGTCCAGAGACAGTTATTTAAATAGTTATAAGAAGATTTATTTTAAATAATAGTTTAGAAGTTTATTTTGGGAACATTATATTTATCTAATATTTTTTTAAAATTAATTTTGTTTGGAGTGTACAATTAACATAGTATTTGCCTCGCTGGTTTACACATAGTTTTTTTAGGGCGAGGCGTCAAAAATATTTAAAATAAATTTAAGTTTTGAGTCTCATTATAATTATGCTTAAAATAATTATGATTTTATTTACTTACTTAATTGACGCAGAAATCTAGATAATTATTTGCATCTTTTTAAATCTATCATATTTCCAACACTTGTGTGTGTCTAAATAGTTCCAGTTGGTGTGGTCGCTGATATTATGATTTTTAATAAGACTATAGGATCTTTTTACAAAAGACGTGAGTTCGTAATAAAATTGTTCGACATTAGTTTGTTTGAAAGGGAATTCGTTCAGCTGAAATGTCTTGCAACGGAAGTTTGTTGGAACAGACGAAATGGGAATATAACAACAATAGTACCTACTTTTTTTAAAAATTCAAAACTTAACATTTTCAACAATTCCCTTGCCCTTGACAAAACTTTTAACAATCAATAAAGAAATCTTAGTTGTAACAATGTTAATTTCGGAAAACACCTTTCTATTTAATTTAAGCGTGAACACATTTCATTTTGAACAAATGTTAATTGAACAATTTCCATTAAGAAAGTTTTCTTTTGTACGAATTTACAGATAAGGTTAATTTTTATGTCTATATCTTTTACTGCTGCAGCTAAGGGCAAACCAGGCGATGGTGTAAATAGTCGAGGCAATCTCGACAGTAATAAAACACATAGGTATATTGTGTCACTAGTAAAACAGTGTCAAAGTGTCACTTGTTTCTTGTATAGTGTTAATAAATATATTACACTGTTACCATGTGCATTAAAAGTTTAATTATTCTACTTAGCATGCTTTCAACATAATTTTAATGTATTTTAATTATTTTTAATAATATTATTTTTTTAGTTTTTAATAATTTTTTCTTTAAATGTCATTATTTTCGACAGGTGAAGCTAGTACTTATGTTATTTCAACAAAAAAAAATAATAAAATAAAATTAAGGAATAAAAAATACCAATAAATGCTTCAACAAAAGTATATTTTAAGACTGTAACTGTTAAAAATATCAGTTTAGTAGTTTTTAATTTTGTTTCAAAGTGTATAACCGTTATATTGTTGTACACATTTTGCTCCGGGGGGCACTTGACGTCCCTCTGCCAACTCTGAAATTTTTGTGAAATGAGCACTATATTTTAAAATGTTTTTTAAAATATAAATGTGCACCCAAATGTTGATAAAGAAAAGAATAATTTAAAAAATATTACCGGTATTTCGAATAAATAATTGGACAATGCTAGAAATAATCTAGCTTGAAACTCACAGCCCCCATTGTATTAAGTAAAAGAAATTGATAGTTTTATTTTAACGTTCACTATACGATTTTTAGTGAGTTTAGTACATTTATTTTTAGTACATTTCTTCAATAGAAATTAAAATAATGTGTTTTACTTTCTACTATGGTTTCTTCAGGATTTATTTTCATTCATTTAAATTATGATGAAATTTATTTTAAATTATATTTAGTTCATTTACACTAATTGGAAATGAAATCCTCTACCCTTAAAACCAGTCTTACATAATTTAACGTAGCACATTAAGTTAAAGATTATATTATAACCATGGTGTTCAATCATTTGTTTAACAGGTTAAAAAAAACACATTTAAATCCTTTTTAAAATGTTAAACGAGTTTAAATCAAATTTAACGAGAGAACAATTGTTCACCCTTAGAATAAAATGTTGATTAGTGAAACCTAAAGTCTTTTTAAACTTTCATGTGTTTCTCCAATTGGTAATCAATTGTGTTTCCAATACTTCTAGTAATTAGCTGAAACAATTATCTAATGTGGCAGGTCAGTTTAGAAATAGTTATTTGTTTGGAATAACGTATTGTTATGTGAATGAGATAATCAGATAATATTTTGGAAGCTGTACCTGAGCGGGGGTGGGGATATTTTCAAGTAGGCCCTACTCTATAATTTAAAAGTGACAGAAGTTTTATTTAATTATATATATTTAAATATAGCCCCTGAATGTTAATAACGGAACGTATTTTCAAAAAAAAATATAAAACAATCAAAGCATATCTACCTTTTAGAATTAGCACAGATATATTTTCCTCTTTTAGAATAACCCCATCACTGTAAAATATTTTGTTATGATCCAGCTAAAATATTCTCATTCATTATTTTATAGCTTTACAACGAGTGAAATAAAGTTATACTCTAAGCACAGTGTATATATTTAACTGAACAAAGACGACTGGAATAACAATTTTTTTTTCAAAATGAATGATAGCGTATTTATTATCAGTGTGACTTAATTTAATTATTACAGACAGAGGCTCAGCAACAAAAAGACAAATGTTTTTTTTAAAAAAAAATAAATTAAAAACGTGTTTATTAAATGGCAATTAAAAAAAAAATTATAAAAGTTATATTTGCAAAATCAATTTAATTTTAAACATCAAACTATAGCAAATTTACAAACCAAAAATCAAGAGTCAAGAATAATGAAATGCTAAGACATGATATATTAACTACGTAACCAGGGCTTTCTAGAGGTATAAGTCATGTGACACCAACATGGAAAAATCAGGCGTGTTGGGAGGGGGGGCACTGAGAATGAGTTGGTATAGGGTAGTAGAGTTTGAAGAGATGTGCAAATATTAAATATAAGTAGACAATACAATTTAATCAAATAAAATGATCTTGTATAAATACATCTTTAATTACATACTTTTTAAATACCTAGCCTCTATGTCAAAAGAGTAATGAGACCCATATTTAATTACATAAATTATGTTGTTTCAAACTGTGTTTGCAGTATCTTGTCACCAAAACCCCTGACATTAAACTTTCAGGGCCCTATCTTGAAACATAGAATAATCGATGCAATGTTCGACGTTCCATTGTGTGCAATCACCATGTATTTCAAAAGCTTCTTTCACAAGAACTGAGTTGTCTGTGGAACTTCTACCATTGTCACTGCGGCCTAACAGTAAAATATCAAGGGACGGATGGAAAACATTTTCTGACATCAATCTGTTGAGGAATAGACACACAATATTTTTTAATGTTCAACTTTGATCTTAAACGTTATTTATGAATATGTAAAAATCGAATGTGGCAGATAGTTTCATGCCCTGAGCTAACTATAAATTCCCTTCATTATGATTCGCCATTTTTCTTTGTTAATGATATGTTTGTTTTGTTCACTTTGTTGACACGTGAGTTCACATTGGCTGGGAGTGAATGAATGTTAGGAAATTGTGTACTTTTTTTTTTTTTGGTCCTGTCAGGGATATATATTAGCTGGTCGAGAATTTCACTCCCTCTGTTAATTCTACTTGCAGACGTTAACCACAGTATGTTTCATGTGTGTACTTATTGCTTACGACATTGTTATGCTTGGAGTGAATGTAAAGAGTGTGGGTGATTTCAGATGTTCAAGTCGACATTGTTGCTGTCAGTAATGCGTGCTGGAAATCCGCTGTCATGATTCTAAAAAGACATGAAAATAAGATGTGAACGTTTTGGCTTAGAGCTTATTTCAGCGAAGAGGACATCGCTGACGAAGGCTCTTACTCAAAACATTCACATCTTATTTCCCTTTTATTCAAGCTTCAACACACCATGTTCCGATATTTTATTCAAATAGCTTAAATCAAATTCAACAAATATTAAGAAGAATAAACAAGAAATACGATTTTAATTGATTTGTAACAGTACATTTTAAGAATGAACAATAAAAAAAGAATGTCTTTGTGCAAGGATGTAGATGACGCAATGACGTGAATGAGCACTCGATTTGTGTGAGGATGAAGGCCGTACCATGTCAAGGTGGTGAGTGAGTTTGGAAATTGAAAGTTAAATTTTAAAAAAATCACTACAATAATATTAAGAACTTAGAAAAAAATAGAAAATAAATTATAGTTAGCGTAAAATATATTTTAATATATGCATTATTTATAATTATATTAAAGCCCTGTTAATCCATTACCTTAGAAATCCTGACTTGCTTACGTGAAGTGCAAACGTCTTTATTGGACTTTATAGCTCATTTTCTAGAAATTAAATAAGCATCAGAGCTGTTACAATACAAAGTATAAAAAATTATTTCTCATGTACAAGTAAATTAATTATATTTAATTTAGGTCTCAAATTTTATTTCCAAAAATATTTGTTAAAGCCTTAAAGACATAAATACAACTAGCTGATTTACAAGGATTTCTCAACTTTAAATTGGGCTAAGTCTATAATGTATCGTAAAATTATTACTGGAGGGCAGCCTATAAGATCATTTACATATAGCTTCATCGTAACCTTTAAAAAGTATAAATTGGTTGAGGGGAAACTCGTCCACATTGCGAACAGTTTTTTGGTCAATTTACATGACAAGGCAATTTAAATCGTCCCATTGCTTTTTTTTTTAAAAATGTGTGGATAACATATAACTCCAAACAGTATTGAGTTACTTTCATAAAAATAGGATTTTTTGTAATTTTGGACTTGAAAAGAACAGGTGGAAAGTAATGCAATACGCCTTCCGGTAACACCGGCATAATATATATATATATACCCTGGTATATAGTTTTTATTTAGAAGATTTATAAGCATTTAAATTACCTTCTTCACTCCTCTGTCATTTGGCATTCTCTTTAAGTTTCCTTCCCAGCGTAGCCTACCCTATTTTTATTTCTGCTACTATCGTGGGACCCTGATATAGACTGTAGAATTGATGGTTGATTCACATTCTCCATCCATATATTTTCCTGAGAACTATTCTCTCGCATCTGTTTAATAGGTTCTCTACCATTTTTTTTTGTTATGGTTCCGAGTTTCACTTGCATATGTTACAACTGGTCTGATCACAGTTTTATAAATGTTTTCTTTGTTTCTCTTGTAATGTTTTTGGTTTTGATTAACTTTTACTACAGAAGTACGCCCTGTTTCCGAGTGATATTCTTTCTTTGATTTGTTAGTAATGTGATTCTTTCATTTACTATTTCAAAAGTCTGGTTTCTAATTGTAATGGCTTCATCTGTCTGTTCTTCTTTCATTATAGTCATGTATACATTTCCATTTTGTTTGTTTTGGAATTCCATTGAAATTTGAAATTATTTGGCGGAAATTAAAATGAAAATACTCCTCCATTTAAAATGTAAAGTCACTAATGAGGCTGCAGAAAATTTAAAGAGGACATAACGTTTGTAGATAATGATCCCATTAAAATGTCTTAAACCAGATCAATTTCTATAAAATAAATCATGATCATGCTGAAATCTTTTAAAATAAGAAAAAAATTCAAATCAATTAACTGGAAATGTGTTTTCATAAATATTGACCCATTCAAAGTTTTCGATCCTTTAAAAAAGTATTGAAAAACCGTAGTAAATATTTTATTTCTTAAAAATTTGTTAAGAATCAAAACTTCACTTCAGCTTATGTTAGTTGGCAATAACATATAAAAGAATTACAGGGTAAATTCATGTAATTTTTATAAATTGCTATTAATTAACTATATCTTAAAACACATACATATTTCAAATTAATCTGAGAAAATAGTAAATTAATCAAATTGTACCGGTAGTAAAGTTAAATTGCTATTTTTAATTAATTTTTTTTTTAAAGTAATCTTTTATAGCTAATTAAAACTGGCACAACAAGTCCCAAGAACGCAGCTACATTTGATAAAAATATATACATATGGGGTTGGCTCGTAGTCTTAACTGCAATAAATTACAATTTTTTGGAAAACTGAGCCGGTAGCCCCTGGGGCAATAAAGAAAACCAGCCCCCAGGGGATGAGAATGAGATCCGGAAACCAATGAAAAGGAAAAATTTGCACTCCAAGCCAGATATGGTATTCCATGGAAGGTTTACTTACCATTAATGCAATGTTAACTCCAGGAACTTCTGCGATTCTGCTGGGTCCAAGCTGAGTATATTACACTTTGTTCCACCAAATGCGTGGAAAATATAGGGGGTTGTGGGTTAAATTTAAGATTAAAAATTGAACTGATATGATACCATGGGCGCCCGCAGAAAACTTTGTAGGGGGGGGGGGCAAAAAAATCGATTAACTTTCTAGGGGNCGAACGGACAGGACATCAGCTTAGTTACTTTCTCTTTATTTTCTCTTTACTTTAATAAATTTTTTGCCTATTTTTGTCTAAAAATTGTTTATCCAATCAATTCGGGGGGGGGGGGGGCAAGTGCCCCCCTTGCCTCCCCTGCGGGCGCCCATGTATAATACCCATTATATGTTTGTCTAGATTTAACGCGAATAGAGACAGATTTAGAAGTGGCATCCGCAATTTTAAAAAGTGTAATATTTTGTTGCCACTTAGTTCGTAGTGTATAGCATAATGATTTTAAAGTTCCAATTTTGACCTAAAATTTTATTGTTGTGTTCAGTATGATACTCATATATACATTCAGTACTATACTAAATATTATTTTAAGAAAAAATTAGATCTGAAAATAAATAGAAATGAATTAATGTAAAATTCGGCAGAATACATTTTTGTATTCATATATTAATATTTTTTTACAGCTCATGTTACATTTATTAATATAATTTTTCATAAATTGGATATGGAATGGTAAGGTTTTAATGATCGAAAAACAGATAGGATTTTATTATGCAAATTTTGCATGAATTGTAATAATTTAAATCTTTACAGTAATACATTTGCACCTGAATTAATAGTTTTAAGCAATAGTAGTTTTTTTTTCGAGCTATGACAAAATGGCTTTTTCTATTTAAACTTTATGTATTAAAGGTCTAAAATGGGCAGAAACAAGTGAAAATGAAAATGTAAAAATTTAAGAAACTTATGTTAAACAAAAATATAAAATTTATACTAGAGAGAAAGAGTCACCAGACTATCCCTAACATGGAATTTCTACAAATTTTTTATCAATTACACATTCATATATTTTCTACATCATTTTGTTATTTTGAGAAACCCATGCGAATCAATTTTTTACACACACTATCAAAACGCAGCACATTCAAAAATTTAAATTTAATTTCTGTTAATAGTACTTCAAGGTTTGTCTAAAGGTTTCAAAAACTTACCATCTGCCTCCTCTTCGATGCTAAGGGTTGCATTATCTCAGACAATATCAGTACACAGGGAAAAAATCTTAAGAGCATCTTCTTTTTTCGTTTTCACCTTTTCTGTCTTATTATGCAGTAAAACACTCCTTCAGCGCATCTTTTAACATACATGGGTCCAATCCATGCATCCAATCACTAAAGTTGGTAAGGGCCATGTCATGTTTGGTTTCCTCAAAAACTTCCCCATGTGTCATTGCGAAAATAACGTATTTCTCAATAAATGATGAACCCAACACAGATCTAAGTGCATTAATGTATTCTTTACACTCATGGCTTAGATAATTTTTAAAAGAAAGACAGAAAACTACAACATGAAAACTGTCCAAAGCCTTAGAAACAGATCTTAAGATATCACAAAATTTGTGAATATTATCGGAACCTTTACTAGTGAATTCAAATAAATTTTCAAATTTGCCAACAATTATTTTCCATCCATAGACATCAGCATTACGAACATACTTCAAATTAGGACACACATGGATTGTCATTGTGATTTGACGTCCGTGGCCAGCCAAATATTTTAGCGTAGAAGTCTTTCCCTTTTTCTGGCCACCAACAATGAAGACACGTAAAAAGTCAGTATTCTTTGATTGCAGAGTCGTGTCAGACTTGAGCTTGCGAGTATATTTTTCAATTTCCAAAAAAAACCATGTCAGTAAAAGCACAGAACTAAACCCCGGTGTAGAAATTAAGAGCTTATTACCTGAAATTGGAAAACAAATATATTAAAAAATTGGTAACTCATATATTTAATGTTTAATTACAAATTTAACGGAATATGTTAAGCTCCATAAAAATTTGTTCTGAAAAGTGTTCACTTATGTTTCAGAGTATTATAATGAATTAAAATATTTAAATTGTAATATTGTAATGAGAGAACAGTCCACTCTGGTTTATTGCTCACAAGAAGAGTGAGTGGGTGTGTGATGTTTTCTCTTAACGTCTTCACTAAAGGCAATTACGAATATAATATGAAACATAGAAAAGGAAGATTATTGATATAGTTTTATTTGACAAATATAAAAATGAAAAAATCAAATGGTTCATAAAAGCATGTTTTATACAATAATCATTATTTTAAAATTTAAAATTTGCAAAAAATTTCTTTACATTTAAATAATAATCTTTTTTTTTTTTTTTTTTTTTTTTTAAAATTTTAAAAAAAAATTTTGGGGGGATTTTTGAAAATGTTAAGTAATAATTTGGGGGGGGAGTGGGTGTTAAAATCAGACATAAAATATTAACAAGTAGGCATCTGTATATCTCAAGTAGGCCAAGCTTTTATGATATGTATATTGAGAGTCCGTATTTTAACGACGCAGTAGACCAGGCTTCTCTAGCTAAAATCATCCGGGGGCCGCAGCAGGTAGAATCTCGGTGAGACTGGGGCGCATCAAGTATTCCACAATAAAAAAAACAAACTATTTCACATTGAAAAAGGTACAACCATCAAAATGTGCTCAACATTTATTAATAACAAATAAAAAAATTTAAGGCTCAACTTTCTTCCTCCTATTCATTCTTGCCAGAGACATGGAAGCGCTTCTTCTTACTCAGTTTAGTATCGTTTAGCTTGAATGAGGAAGCAACGGAGACACTCAGTAAAGTTTGAAGATGCACATCAATATGTTTGACCCTAAACATTGACTTGTTAACGTTCATAGAGGGAAAAAACTTTTCTTACATAAAGGAACTCCCAAAAAGGCACCCGATTCGCTTGAACAACCTGGAAATGTCAGGGAAGGTGGAGGGAAATATTCTCATAAATTGTCCATGATTGTTCGCTTTTAAATTCACCTTCCTGAACTTAGCCTTGACTTTAGAATTGCACTGAAGATCGCTCAGCTCCATTGAAGCACACAAAAAAAAAACATTGAAGGAAAAGGGGTAAAAAAAATGTGAAAAGTGGTTCTATGTAATTTTAAGTCTGCAAACATGTGATTAAACTCTTCATATGTAGGTTTGCAATGGCATCAGCATACATACTGCTGAATGGTGGGCCAGAGTCTAAGAGTGCTTTGCATGTTGGGAAATGGCAGAGCATTCTCTGAGAATCATAATATAAGTTTAGTGCAGAATGCCCTGACATTTTCATTGGCGACACTGACATGCTCCCCTTGATCTTATAACTTCCTGCGAAGTACATTAAGCTCCCGTGTAATGTCAACAATAAAAGCCAAGTCCATGAGCTAAATGGGATCAATCCGTATTGTTTACAACTCCTCTTATCTAGTATATAACATAAGTTACCCTAAAGATTAAGTTATTGAATTAACACAATAATTTATTATTGTTTTTTTTAAATAACCTGTAATAATCTTATATTTATATGAAGAGGTGACTGATGTCGTGAAAGTACGTTAGTTCGAACGTTCAAAGCAGAAGTTAGTCTTCTAACATTTACAGATTTGAAGCTGCTGACGGCTATAAAAGGTTAGATATAACCACTTAGTGAACTGGTTTGACGGGGTAAACGAAACGTTCTTCGAAGGAATTCTTTATTATGAAAACATATATAAAATCACACTAATCTGAATTGAATGAATTATTGAATTATTGTCAAATGTTTCCCAGTTTTCATTAACATTGTGGTACAAATATTTGTTATGCCCCATTTGTTTTTCCTATTCACCATTTTTTTTTTAATGTAGGTCTATGATAAACAGGGGTGGCACTCACTGAAAGCTGTGAACCCTGAAATCCCTTTCCAAAAATTTCTTAAAACCTGAAACTTCATTTACACATTTTTCAAACCCTGCAACTTAATGAAACTCAAAATTCCTGATTATCGCGATGCAGCGTTTTTTAAAATTAAAATGAAAAAAAAAGAATGAACTTTTCAAAGCAAAAACAACATTGAAATACACCATAAATTAGCAAAAATTAAGCTATTACGGTTAATACATGTAAATATTTATTAAATTCCATAGCAATTGCAATTTTTCAATTTACTTAGACTTGAAAAGTCAACCTTTTCAATGTGTTATCTGGGCATTTTAGAACAGACGTACAGCTACCACACAAGTAAAAAAAAATATTTTCTTGTATGGAGTTAATGTTCTCTTCTTTATGATTAAAATGGATAGTTTGAGTCAACACAGTCAAGCTTCTACAAAATCTTTTAAGAGTGACAGTTTCATATTTTGAAACATAAATTGAGAAGTTGCAGAAGTGGACACCTAGACAGGTGATAAAGCTGGTCTTATCAGATAATTGACATTTTAATCATTTTTCCCTTGAACACTTGATATATATATATATCATCAGCATAGTATAGCTATGATAATTTGTTCAATCATGATTGCTGTAATGCCCATCAGTTCTTAAAGGGAATGATGGGCATTACTTTATTGAGCCTACATCCTCAATGGTAAAACAAAATAAAATACATTATCATATTAGATTTATAATTTATAATAAGGCATACATAATATAGACTATACTATACAAGTAGGCCTACTAAAATAAGATCAATACTTGCCAGTTGATTTTCAATAGACCTACTGTCAAAAAAGTTTTATTTTAGTTAGACTATTAATATTGCGTGAGAATTAGGCCACTCTAACAGTATGAAATTAGTAAAATTCTCGGATACTACTTCTAAGCTAAATGCTATTTTTTAAATTTTAATTTTATTCTGTATGTGCTGTTGTTTTGTTCTCTGACGAAGGCTTCCTGCCGACACGTTCGTTGTTTTGTTGCGCTAATTTTTAAGGTTTAACCTTATTTGTTTTACTCATTTCATATTGTGCTAACGTGATTGCAATAAGGGGAGAGACTGCAATCAGGTTAGCACAATATAAAATTAGTAAAACAAAGTAGGGTTAAACTTGAAAAATAGAACAGGGGCGACCTGGTCACCGGACGAATAGCTCGAGAATTATTCGTCTGATTGCCGGATATGTGAACACTTAGTAAATAATATTGGGTTTTCCCTGACTTACTTATAGTGTTTATCCTCCAGACTCTGAAAAGGTACCAGCGGCACTTCAAGTATCTTTATAAATATACATTTTACTTTCAATATTTGAGTAAAGCACGTGTGGCACTTGAAAACAAACAAAACACGACCAGATTTCATATATGAATATACAAATACAAGTCCACAGGAATCTTCATAATGGAGAAATTTGGTAACCTTGACTTTCTTCAATTGTTACATAGTATACTTAATAATACGGCTTTGTCTTTAATATGATATACTATACTATGGTACCCAAACTACAGTTAGAGGGTACAGGAAAGCATCATGCAATTTTTTGTTACCATATCACTAAAATGTATGTTGATGTTGTCCACCTTCATATTATTACACTTGAACAAAGCTATTCTTTTAGTATAGCCCTAATCTACTGGACTATGTAAATTAAAAATACAGAGAGGTAATGTTACTTTGCAGGACAGAGCGTATCAAAATCAACACAGCCATTAAATACTTGATAGTCATTCTTACAATATATAAATTTTATCAACAAAAATTATGATAAAATTTTAAGGGGTAAAACAACATTTATTATTGTGCTATAAGACCTTCACAGAACCTCAAAGTTTATATGTGAAAGGGAAGTAATTCAGGGAAAATCTGTTCTTTTCTAATAACATAAGGTCCACATAAAAAGAATGTAATCATTTGTTAGTTTATTAAATCTTTAAATGTAATATAATAATCGAATCAATATGTATAACGTAGATGTTAACTCCGCTTCATGTAATTTGTGTAAATTAACAGTATTTATTTCTTACTACGACTTTAGCATCAATCTTATGTAACTTGACCCATAGTTACGATTTAGTTGGAGCTCAATGTTTAAAGAACGGCTAAGAATATTGTTTCCTAATTTAACCATTACAAAATCTTTGTCGGAGTCTTATTTACACATCTCCCTCTCTCTCTATATATATATACTATATATTATATATATATTATATGTATATTTATAGGCTATATAAATATATATACTATCCTATATACCCAGTATTGCATTCGGAAAAAAAAACATCTTATTCAGCCTTTGGGATCCCGATCCCCAAAGGGACCGAATGGGATCCCATTTCAAAATGGAATTAAGTTTCCCCGAGGAATCCTAACCTCGTTTCAATCCAGATAATGGTGTGATCCAGATTGATGTCGGTTTCCGATTACGTCAAGATTCAGCTTCTTGATAGGGTCCAGATACTAGTGGGCTCTCAATCCCTATGTGATCCCATTTCCTGGTGGTATCTCGTTCCCGTTACATTCCTGATCCCGGTTTGATTCCGATCACGTTTGAATTCCGATCCTGGTTGGATCCCGATGGTTTTCCAATCTCGTTTGGATCTCTTTCCCATCGGTATCTCGATAATACCTAAAGTGTTTCATCAATCATACATTTTATACACTAGAAAAGCTTTATTTTCATTAACATTTCTTATCACTTAAACTAGATTAAATATTTTGCCTTTACCAAAATAAAACTGTTGTTGTTCGTCCGTAGATTTCGACTAGGACCATCGGGTCATCCAAAGGTTAGAGGAGGTTGGGTTACGGTGAGCTCGTAGGTGGCTTGCTGGACCGATCCGTGCTCGGAAAAATCTTTGGCACCACGGGCAGGGGATGGTTGCTTCAACGGTGACCTAATGTTGCTCTTTCGTGGCAAGCCTGCGCGTCTCAGCTGTGGATATCCTATTAGTTTCATGGGATTTAGCCCCCTTCTTGACAGAAGCTCTCCTCCTGGCTCGGTCCTGGGATTCTGCACCCATTGATTAGGGTTTATGCTGAAGGCCTTTAGTGCCACTTTCAGTCAGTCTTTGTAACGCTTTTTTTGACCTCCTAGGGAGCGCTCTGCTGTCGTGAGTTCTCCGAAGGTATCAGTTTTGGGAGCCGGTGGTCTTCCATACGGGCTACGTGTCCCATCCAACGGAGCTGAGACTGCATCAGAGTGGTGAAGATACTAGGTAGGTTCACTCTGGCGAGGACCTTGGTGTCGGGGACTTTGTCTTACCACCTGATGCCGAGAAGTTTCGTGAGGCAGTTTGTGTGAAAATGATTCAGTTTTTTAGCGTGACGCTGGTAGACTGTCCACGTTTCACATCCATAGAATGTCGGAAGGACTGTGGCGCAATAGACCTTGAGCTTTGTTTCTCATCTGATACCTCTCCCTGTTTCAAACCGTGCTACGGAGCCTGCCAAATATGGCACTAGCTTTTGCGAGTCTGCTTTTCATTTCATTATCCATGACGACAGATCTAGAGAGGGTGCTGCCCAAGTAACTAAAGTTATCCAAAGGGTTGAGACGCTGTCCACTGATGATGATGTTGGGTTCAACGTAGGGCTTACTGGGAGTTGGCTGATACATCACCTCAGTCTTTTTGTGTTGATTGTGAAGCCAAAGTTATTGCAGGCCTCAGAGAAGATATCAACGCTGTGTTGCATGACGGATTCTGGGGGAGCGTTTAGGGCACAATCGTCTGCAAACAGAAGCTCGTTGATCGTGGTATGTTTGACCTTAGTTTTAGCTTGAAGCCTCCTAAGGTTAAATACTGATCCATCGGTGCGAAACCGGATTGGCAAGCCACGTGGTGGAGTCCTTGAACGCATCAGAGAGCATTGCAGAAAACATAATCCTGAAGATGTGGGAGCAGGAATACCACCTTGCTTTACACCGTTTGTGACGGGGAATTCTTGAGATGGTTGACCGTTGTTCTGCACTCGGGCCATCATGCCAATCATGTAGCTGATGGAAGATGTTGGTGAACTTGTCTGGGCAACCGTACTTCTTCATGATTTTCTTTCCTCAGGTCACCTCTATTGACCCTGTCAAAGGCCTTATTCAAGTCGATAAATGTAGAATATAGTTCAATATATTTTTTCCTGGCATTTCTCTAAAAAGCTGTCTAGCAGCAAACACCATATCGATGGTTCCACGTTTTTTTGCGGAAACCGCATTGAATATTATTTTAGTTAAAACTCTTAATCATTGGACTTTTCGTCTGAATTTAAATGCAACAGATACCAATAATAAACATTGTAAACGAAACATATTTAAAAAAAAACTCTTTCATTCTGTAATATAATAGTTTCAAATAAAAATAAATTAGATATTTATCTGAATGATTTTTAAAGTAGCCACAATCATAGGGATAACTAAAATGACTCCTTTTAGAATGGAGATTCTACTTCACGTTAAGATTTAATCCTTCATAGATTTGACATTGGTGAATATATTATTTCGAAATAAGACATCTAAAAAAAAAACCCAGAGATTTGTCTTTATATCAGGATTATCGGCTGTGTCACAGCTTGAATATTATCTGAAACGATGATAGGAGCAGATTCAATGTTCACCTGAGTTACTATCAATAAATCTGACTTTTTATTGGGGAATTCAAAAGTATTACTGGGACTGGAGTTAAGAGTTTTTGTCACGACCCACAATTTACGTGTATGCCGATAACGATCAGAAAGTTTAAAAAAAAACCAAAAAAACTCGAGCAAGCTGGGTATACCAGCTAGCTAGTGTACGTTATACTAAAAAAAACTAACATTATATCTTTACTTAGCAAGGGATGAATACATTATGTCATTTCAATAACAATTTTGTTGTTATTGATTATTAAACGAAAAAAAAAAATAAATTAATTCAGCCATTTTACATCTTTTTTTTTTTAAAGCCATTTTTTTTATCTTAACAATGTTTAAAGCTAAATTTATTTTTAAATTGAAGAGTAAATTGATTTTTTAAATGCTTTAAATTCTTAAGACCAATTAAAAAAAACAAAACTTAATTTAGAGCTCTACACTGTAGAGTTGAAATGCGTGAATTATTCTGTTAAGAAATAATTGTTCATTTATATTTTTATTTTAGATTGTACGGACCTTGGAATGGATAAGCATTACCCAGCTGACTTTCTGGGCATCCTTCTAGTAGGAAGAACTGGTGATGGGAAAAGTTCCTCTGGAAATACGATCCTTCAATCAAACCATTTTGGAACGTCTTGTAGTGTTGACTCAGGAACGACGAGCGCAGAATGTGGTTGTTCTTGGTTTGAAGATAAGTTCCTTAAAGTAGTTGACTGTCCTGGTCTTGGAGACACAAGATTAAACGATATGGACGATGTAAACCAATTTATCGATTCAATTAATACAGCACTAACATATAATCCTAAAGGATATCACGCCATGCTTTATGTTATTAAGTTTGGCAACAGATTCACTAGGGAATATGATTTAAATGTGCAAATTCTGAAAAGAGTTCTTGGTGATAAGTTTATAAAAAATCATTGCATTATTTTAATGACTTTTGGAGATTGTTTTGAGATGTTCCATGAAGGAAAAATAAATTTTTCGTTTGAAACCTGGGTAGAAAAACAAGAAAATGAATATTTTTGTAAGCTGTTAAAGGAATGCAATCAAAGAATAGTTCTTTTTAACAATAGAACAAATGATTTTGAAAAGAAAAGAGCTCAAATAAGAAAACTATTGAATATCATTGTTGAAATATCTGAACAAGGAAAGCTTTATACAAATGAGGATTTTGAAAAAGTGGAGGCTAAACGACAAGAACTTTTGGCTGACTTACGTAAGGATAAGTACAAACAATAAGTCATCAATTATTTTGAAGCATTCATTTGTAAACTGAAAGAAGCAACTGATGATGGTGAGAGTGCTGTCAGTGTGTTGAAAGTAATTCAGGAGATAGAAATATTGTTTATGTCGGTTCAAACAAAATTTTTAACAAATAAAAAGCTAGAAAGGCCCTAAGAACTATTTCAAATATCCATCAGGCCTTGCAGGGGAAACAAAAGCAAATAAGTAACAGTATAAAGTTTTTTGCTGAGCTATACAAGATAAAAGCTACGAGGGATCAGAAAATGAAGGAATTTAAATTTTGCCAGAATTAATATCTGCTAAAGACGAATATTCTAATCACGCTACTTCGACCAAACAGAAGGCAAATGAAAAATAAAGACAAATCATCATATCCAAGAAAAACAAATAAAAATATTTGATATAGAAAAAGAAATGCGCAATTTTGAATACGCTCTCAAGAGACGAGAGAGAAAGATATGTTAGAAACAGGGGAGAAAATTGGTCAATTTGAGAAGAAATATATTTATGTAAAAACACAGTGAACAAAATAGTATGTTTCAACATCTAAATAATATTGACTTAAGTATAAATCCTTTCAGAAAATGTTTTGATATGATATCTGAATTATAGAGTCGTTAGGTGTTTTAAAAAAAAATAATTTCAACTGTTTCTTGCTTGCAATTTTTAAAATATTTTAAACAACGATAATAAATAAACTTTAAAAATTAAGTCGTAAAATCATTGCAATTATCATGATTACTAATGTTACAATTATTACTTAATATAAATTATGAAAATCAAAATATATGCATAATTTATTTATCTTCCACAAAGACTATAGCCTTATGTAACGTGTTAAATGATCAAACTCTTAAGGTGTGTGTTTGCTTTGGATGTTAAATTTTAAAAACAACAAAAATAATATTTTGGATGTTTTATTGAGACCCCACCATACGCGTTACAAACGAATGAAATGTAAACATTATATACAATGAGCCGGTTATTTATAGAGGATATATCACAACGATTTTATTTTATTTTGTTGTTGAGACTTCTATCATGCTATGGGTATTTATATGAAGTGAAACAAATTTAAAATAGTTATTTTATCAATTTTTTGCCAAAATATCCAACAACTAAAAATGTCCCTAAAACTATTAATAACACTTTATTAGCCTACAACTTTGCAATCTGACAACATTTTTAAACGAATTATGTTTTTGACTTGTTTATGAAATATTGTGTGTAGCTGGAAAGTTCATGATTTTCGTTATTTTATTATTTTACTATTCAGAATATTTAACTCCTTTATATTACTTATATGTTTATGCTTGAAGTTAAAATAATCTATGACTTATCGATGTACAAAGTGGTTTGCGTAGAAAACGTAAGGGTTTAAAAGAAACAAAGGATTAGGAGACGGAAGGGGGTAGCCACATGCATGTTGATTTTAGAAAGGATGTAATAAATATTTATTTTATTACTGTAAATGCCCTTTGCCACTCATATGTTGCATATGGTAAGAGCCTGTGGATAAGCAAGGAGATCCTATTCTTCGTGTGAATACGTTGTGATTACTTTTAATAATTTGAATATAAATTTGAACATGTTTAAAGGTGTATGTAAATATTCTAACACTGTGCTTATACACAATTCTTCACATAAATATAATATTTTAAACCTTAAAAAGTAATAAATAATTTCTTCACACCACAACGTCTACAATACATTAGAAATGAAAAATGATTTGTTAACTTTTATATTGTACACCACTTAGTTTAGTTAAGTGATATTGAAAAGAGCACCTGATTTATTTTTGAATATCTGAGTTAAAGCAGACCATCGATACCTATTGATGTTTGTGGAACGAATATGAAAATAAGTTTGTTATCTAATAAAATAATATAAAAAATTATTGCAAAACACAAAATATGCAGCTGTACGTAGGTGAAATATTTAATATAATGATTTTCGAATTTATAAATTTGTGTTTACTGTGCTACTTGAATTAATATGAACAGATTAACATTTGTTGGTGTTTTAATTTATTCTTTTTTATTGTAGCAGTTAGAAACATGTTTTAAAGTATTAAATAACTTTTGAATGTATTTAAAAAATCTTAAATTGGGAGATTTATATTGAACAATTTTTTACATACATTCTGTTTAACATACTGTTATGTAGGACTTTCCCCGTGCCGTGAACTCTGGCTGACCACAGATTGGACTGCTTTCGTGTTGGGCGTGGCCTATTTTCTTTTGATCTGTCATGTTTACTGCCGACATCAATTAAACATATAGCATGTTCCTCTTGAATCGAATCGGGTACCTAATTGTAGTAAATTACAGAGTTTGGAGAATATTCGAGTCATAACAACAATGTATAATCTGCCCCCGAATCTTCTTAGAAACAGGCGATAACAACATATATAAGCGATTGACTTGGACAGAGATTAACGGAGATTGATAGAGAGATATTTTTAACTTCACGAGACGAGTGTATTATTCTTTGTGTTTATTCGCATTCATTGCTGTACATTATTTATGTCGCACATTGTACTAAATGTGTACCGGTACAAAACATTCCCATACTCTGTAAGTTGATGCTTTGTAATTATATTTCTTTCGTTTTTTAATTATGTTAATACTTATCCCTTAAATAAATCTTATTAATTGTAATTCGTACTGTTTTTGAGTGTCGTATCTTTACTTTTGTATTCCTCTTTGTTATCGTCCAATGCTGTGGACTGTTTGAACGAGCCATAACTTAAAACAAGAGATTAATTTCTCACAATAGAAGCAAGTGCGTAACAATACCTGGAAACTGAAAACCTATTGATGTATAATGTGTAAATTAAAACACTAACAAATGATTAAACATTCGCATTCCCTTATTAATCAAAGTTACCAAACTGGCAAGAGATGAATATAACGTTTCCATAAAATTACCGAACAGGATTCTTTATATCTTACGATCATTTCAGACTAGACTATTACCATCATAACTTTTCAATTCTTAAAAAAAAAAAAACTGGGATGTTTGAAAAAAAATATCCTTAAATTATTTTGAGAAAACCAGGATATGGTTTATAAAACACTTGTTTCCTACATTCTAAGTAACAATTTTGTGTATTTGTTTCCGTTTCCTTTTATTTGATTGTTTTTTAGGAGACATCAGAATTGACTGAACGAAATTAATATTAAAACATGATACTTTTCTCTACAGCTTCAAGTTCAGCTGTTATATTATCGTATATGCTGTTAAATTGTTTTAATTCAAATCACAATTGTTATTATCATTAATATGTTAATTATTGCCTACCTAGACTGTGGATCCAACTATTTCAAATTATTTGCCAAAAAAAAAAAGGAAAATAAATAAAATAAAATATGATTAACAATTATTTCTTTTTCGTCAAAGTATTTTTTTTAAAAAAAGAAGAATATTTGAGCACAATCGATTTACGAGTTATTTCCAAGACTTGTATGATTTTTATTTCAAAACGCTGTATTGTAAAGCTAGTTCTAAATCAGCTTTTTGCTTACTTTGAATCTCTTTTCTCAGTGCTAAGCAGTCGGCCTATAGAGTTTTCTTTTCACAGCACAGAGACATCAGGAACCTCTTGCTTGGACGTGGAATTGGTAATGTCTCCATTCTGATCCTTTAAATAATAATAATAAAGTTTATTTCAAAAACACGCTTCATCACCAAAGGCTCGAAGCGCGGTACAAAGTCAACAAAAAACAAATCTATAATTTACCACATTTAAAACAAACGCAACACTGCAAAGACTAATTACAAGCATACCAAGTAAAAGTCAAAATATAAGTGCAACCTTTGATACATTTGACCATCAAACCCTTTTCAAAATCCTTGAGAGTTATTGTTTTTGCTTTCTTGTATCAGTTGTGGCTTGGTCTCGGTTATACATCTCCGATAGAGCGAAGGCGCCCTTTGGTGATGGATATCTTTCCGGTAGAGCTCATTTGATGTACGGAGTGCCAAAGGGGTCCGTTTCGGGGCCCGTCCTCTTTACAATGTATACCAGGCCACTTATCCACTTGCTTGGATGGTCGGCTGTTGAGAGCCAGTCATTCGTAGATGACATTGAGCTATACAAGCATACAAATCCATTTCTTGTTAATTCTGCTATCCACACATTCCAGGAGTGCATTGCTTATGTCAATTCAAGGATGAGTCTCAGAAAGTTGAAGCTCCACGATGACAAAACAGAAGCACTCCTCATTTACAATCATGAATCATCCTCTAACTTAACTCTTTCCACCTCGTTTCAAGTAGTGAGCTCCGATATAGAGCTCACATTCTCTTGGTGACATTCTTTATGACAACATGTCTCTCACTAATCATCTTTCTCATATCTGTCGCTCTGCGTACACTTACATTCGTCATTTAAGCTCCATCTTCAACTATTTCAAAGTTATTGCAACAAAAACACTAGTCTGTTCTCTTGTACTCTCTCGTCTTGACTACATTTCATAGAAAACTGCAGCAAGTCCAAAACGCAGCTGCAAGGTTAGTTCTAAATGCAAAGAAAGGTGACCACGTGACTCCATTTCTTCACTCTCTTTTTTGGCTCCCTTTACAGGCACTCATTGAATACAAGCCGCCTTTTCTCTGTCACAACTCTTTCTCTGGTTACTACCATTCCTATCTTTCTGAACTGCTTTCTGTCCATTCACCCTTTCAAGAGCTTCGTTACTTCGCAGGCATACGTATTCTTTCTCTTCCCAGAACACGCACTAAAACAAATGGTGAACGATCTTTATCTTTCTCTTTCTGCGCCCAATAACATTGGAATTATCTCCCATTACAAATCCACAATATAACGAACATCAAAGCATTAAAAACTGCCCTCAAGACACATCTCTTCAAACTGTACTATACCCACTCATTCACACATACATAATCTTCACAGCTATAAATCAAATCCTCTAAAATTTACAATATCAGAAAGATGCAATGGATCTTAAACGTAATAAAATTCACTGTCAAAAGAAATAGTATATATATTTGCAATGCTTTTTAAGCTGTTAATCGTCTAGGTTACATACTCAGAGGCTAGGATAACCATAGCAAAAATAGGCGCTAAAGTGAATTTTATATTTTTGTAAAATGATATTTTAATAATTTTTTTTTGTACACTTTCAAAGGCATAAAAAGGGGGGGGGATGAAATAAATCTACACGCCAGTTAAATCCAATCATCAGCACATTTTGTTTTATCTATTTATAGTTGTATGGCTTATAATAACAATATTTTTCATAATTTCATTTTATTTGGAAAATAAAAAATTTTATAATGAGAGTCTATAAAATATTTTTATTGGTAAAAAAAAATAGAAATCTGTTTCAATGATATTATGAATGCTATATTCATTTTGATCATCTTTATAGGCAAAGATTCATGTCTGTTTCTATGTATGTCCAGTATGTGCTCCTACACCATTCATCCGATTGCGATGAAACTTTGGTGAATTGTTGTGTGCACGCCATCAAAAGTTTCTGAATGTGTATAATCATTTTGCAATATTCCTTTTAGGGCCGGGGCCCTAAGTTCGTTCTTTCTAATATGAGATATACACATATAATTTTAATTAGAGCTAATGCATGGGTGGATTTTGTGTATGACATAATTAATTGTTGTCTGCATTAGTTCAACCGTTTTACAATATTCCGTTTTTCCGGCGGGGCCCTAAATTCTGTTTTTATCCCTTCAAATGAGCCATATAAATATAATTTTAAAGAGACCTCGTACAACAGCGGCGTTTCGGTTTGTTTGTGACATAAAATGTAGCTTTATGAATGAATGCAACCAATTTAAATATTCTTTGGGGCCTAAGGCCATTCATTCATTTTTATCTTATAACTAACGAGTACCCAGCTTGCGTTGGAATGCCACTCTAACAAAGGAAGTGTGAATAAAAATCTGAAAATTCATGCTTCTCACGTTGACAGATGTATGTGGCCTGCCCATGCCTAAAAAACATTGTATTTTATTCGTGTACTCCGCAGACGGGAAAAAAAATGGTCTTTCTTAAAGTAGCATTGCCAAAAATATGGTCCCATGTCAGATAGTTTGATGTATAATTTAGTTTACATGTTTTAATAATTGTAAAGCGCTTAGAGCTTTATGATAAGCGCTATATAAAAATGCCTTAATAAATAAATAAATAAATAAATAAGGCTTTTTGATGCATGTCAATTATTGCGCCTGGTCTATTACATCTCACCTCACAACTGTCTCTCTCTCTGATAAGAAAGCAACTAAGTCCAATGTACACTACAAAATACTTTATTTATTATATGGGCTACTTAATTCATATGATTCCTTGACATCAGGATAATTTTATAACAATTTAAGTTGCAATGCAGATAATAGATCTACACAGGCTTTCAACATTTTATCATATATCTCTTAAGTACATCCATTTAAGAGAATCCAACATGACCTCTCACATTCAAGTTATATCTCACTCTGCTTTTCAAAAGTCTTAGTTGACTCACCGGCTTCAAATTAGTTGTCTCCCTTTTATAACAACAATTCCATGCACAAGCCCATGACATCAAAATTTTTTACACTCGCTCACTAACCCCATTTGTCACAAAATCAAAACACATACACTACGTCTGATTTCATGACCTTGACAGGCATTGCACCGCATACCGGGTGTAACACACCTACTCTGACATGGCGTGGGAGCTTATTTCTTATGCTGTGGGTTATGTCAGTAGTATGGTTACTTATGTTATGTTGATATTTCAGGATGCCGACTAAGACTTCTTCATTCTTCCACTTATAATCCGGGCACGCAAATAAGAATACTGAATCCTGGTTAAACTTACAGTACTTTATTGAACACACTTTATATTGATAATATTAATAAATAATCCTTGCATGAATGTAATTTCA
>CAXITT010000483.1:297720-405547 GCA_964033795.1 Lymnaea stagnalis
TCTCTAATTTTTGTAATTATGTCAAATGTGTCTTGTTGTGTGCCTTTCTGGCCTAAAATATTTTCTTTAAAAAGAGTTAACGGTCCCTTTGGATTGGCCCCAAACATTAGCTCAAATGGAGAGTACCCAGTTGTGTCTTGTATACTCTCTCTATAGGCGAATAAAACCATGGGTATATATAGGTGCCATTCTCTAGGGTGGTCTATTGTTGTTTTGTTTAACATAGTTTTTAGTGTCTTGTTCCATCTTTCTACCATACCATTGGCCTGTGGTCTATATATTGTGGAATGCACTTGTATTATACCTAGCATTTTTGTAACTGCATTGGTTAAGTTGGAAGTAAACTGTGTTCCATTATCTGACAATATTTTATCAGGGAACCCATGTCTTGTAAATACATCCAATAATGCCATGCAAATTGTTTCTGAATTAATGTTTTTGAGGGGAATTGCCTCTGGCCATCTAGATGCCATATCAATCATGGTTAAAATAAATTTGTGTCCCTTATTTGATGGTGGATTAAGACATCCCACTTCTGACACCATTTGTAACACACCTACTCTGACATGGCGTGGGAGCTTATTTCTTATGCTGTGGGTTATGTCAGTAGTATGGTTACTTATGTTATGTTGATATTTCAGGATGCCGACTAAGACTTCTTCATTCTTCCACTTATAATCCGGGCACGCAAATAAGAATACTGAATCCTGGTTAAACTTACAGTACTTTATTGAACACACTTTATATTGATAATATTAATAAATAATCCTTGCATGAATGTAAATACTACATCTCAACTCTAACTCAACTCCGACTAACTCTGACTCCTTATCTCAGTCAACTCATACTTTATTATCAGCAAAGCGTGGAAAACAACCGCTCTGACAAAAACATAATTTTACTCTCCAAAAGCGTGGAGTTCACTTTTGCATCTCAAAATACATGGTCAACACAATTCACTGTTCACTCATGCTACCTCTCTGTTTTCATGTGAAACATAGTCCGTTACACCGGGTATTCGCTAGTATCAACTAAAAACGCAAATTTAAATAATGTTGAGGTTTAAAAAAAAAGTTTTTTTTTGCATTTACATAATTGTGTGTTCTTCAAGCGAAACATATGACGAGTGAAGTTATATTTTTAAATCCGTTGTACTAACTTTGCTTTTATCGTGACTTGGTGTCTTGCTGGCAATTTATTCGAACAGATAATGACCCACTACCCGTAAACCTATGGAGCTGATACTTGGCACATATGCTCGTTGACAATGACCAACATGTTATTAAATTTTCAGACCAACTGCAAACCCAAAAATCAGTTTTATCAATGAGAAGATAAGGAAATAAATACGATGACACTGATTTCACAAAATAAAATTTTCGATAACTGCGCTAAATAAGATTCTTAAAAAAAATATCGCATTTAAGTTTGGTGCGTAGTTTTTTCTTTTGTTTTTTTGAAATAATTTATGAAATATTACTGCAGTGTTAAAATGGGTTGGTCATTACAATATTGATATGGTTCAGGGGTCTGAAAAAAATGTGCGGTTGCGAACCTGAATTTTTTGTCAAATTTTCAGCCCCTCTCCAAAGGCTCGATATTACATTTTAAACTAAAACCTTCTTTTTAAGAGTTGTTTAATTTATTTCAATTTTTATATTATAAAGATCTAGAATATGAAAGTTAGGAGTAGGAAATGTGATATCCTAAGTGTACTTGAGAAGGGAATGACTAAAGCTTGCCCATTGATATTTTCGTTAAAACCATCTTAATGTTTTGTTTTTTTTAAAACTCAAGGCTGTTACAGATATGAAAAAAGGTTAAGAGAGTTAACGTAATTCCAAGAATGATATGAAATGTGCTATTTACAACCCAACATGATCCAATGAGATGGAATGAGTTTGTTATACCATTTTATTTGGCTCAAGGGACATTGCGTTAGAAATTGGTGAATAACTTTTTTTTTTTTTTTGATTGAGACATCTAAGAAAAGTTAGATTTCTTTTTTAAACCCTGCTTAATCTTTAAATAAACATTGTACATGTTTAATGAACTTCCGTTGCTTAGATGTAACTGGGGGGGGGGGAGAGGGGAATCATCACATTATTACACATCTGGCATAATGTGTTTTTGCGGACTGAGGGTTTCTTGTATAAAATGTTTTTCCCACCTTAATGTATGTGTTTTAAAAGAATAATCACAAGTTTAAGATTTAACCCCAATAGCATTTTGGGACAACATGGGTTGTTGCATTTATAAGAGGACAGCAATACATCATTTGTACCACGAGGAAATTTCAGTCACTATTAGTTAGAATATTATTGTTTAATTAAATTATTTTAATTTTTTTCTTTTATTATAAGCTTCTGAAATACAGTACAAAATAAGTTGATGTATCTTTTTTTTTTTTTTGTTAATTGGCATCCGATAACAATTAGTTAGAATATTATTGTTTAATTAAATTATTTTAATTTTTTTCTTTTATTATAAGCTTCTGAAATACAGTACAAAATAAGTTGATGTATCTTTTTTTTTTTTTTGTTAAATGGCATCCGATAACAGTGCTAAATGAAAGAATAGGATTTAACAATTTAAAAAGAAATCCAATACATTTATTTCATAGAAAAGCATGTTTAAAAAACATATTATAATTGAATCACAAGAATTTCTATCCTAAATATTTACCCTTTATATCATCTTTTAAAGTAATGTGAATATCATTATTTTATACAGGAGAGTAAACAACCTGAATTTCGGTGTCTATGCTTGCATGAATTATTTTTCTTATATATGTAACCTTAGATTTCATAATAATTTCCTTAAAATCTTGTAAATTTAAATTATAAAAAAAAAATTGAATGATCTTCCCAAAACAAGAATTATATTGTTAGTATTAATTATTTAATCAATGAGCGTAATTACAGAGCAGTGAACCAATTTATTGATATGAAAAATATTTAAATATTATTCTTTAAGATCAATAATTGTTTTGTTTTTGTGTATAATATTTTAAAAAAATTATTAAAAGAGACAGAATGAATTAAACTGTTAGTATTATGATAGAAATACAGTAGTACATTGATCATTAAAAAATTATTATAATTGAAATATTTTTTTTTGAAAATGAAAATTAGATTAAACACATAAAAACCTAATGTCTATTTGGAACTATTTTTACATATTTCAAACCTTAAATCTTAAATTTTTGTCTCCTGAAACTTCTCCTCAAATGAATTTTTTTTCAAAATAAAATCAGATTACCTGAATGATTATTATATTTGAATAAATATTTACAACAAATAAACTCTAAATAAAGATATATAATAGAAATAACAGTTAAACAAAAGATAAAAATGTATAAATTCAAATAAGCTGTCTGAAATATACAAAAGATTTTAAACAAATTAAATATCTTTACATTTTTAGTATTGAGATATCTTAGATAACAATTTTTCAATGGGGAACATGCTCACTATAAAATCAATAAGATGTGGAATAATTGGTTCTGAGTTTTTGTTTTTCTCAATAACATATCTCCTCAGTAACTCTTCAATTTTCCTGTTGGTTTCCGAAAAATAATTTTCCTTTGACATTTGAAATACGCTCTCAAGTGTGTCTATTTCTTTTTCAATCTTTTGTATTGCGGTCTTATTTTTAGTGTCTTGGTCATCAGCCTGATACTTTCGACTTTCATACCTCACTCTCTCAAAATGTGTTCTTTTCTTCTTCAATAAGTCTCTGTAATCAATAGCGTTTGATATCTCATTTTGTTTAGCTTGCAAGGCCTCACGCATATGTGTAATTAGAGACAAAGTTGTTTCTAGCTTTTCATTCTTTACGAAAGCTTCTCTAACAAAACTCTCTAAAACTTCAATTTCTTGACTTACCTTCAACAACATGTCAGAACCTTTTTCATTATCTGTTGCATTTTTTATTTTGGAAATTATCCTACCGATTTTGTCGATGACATCTTGCTTCTCTTGTTCATTACTTAAGCTTGATAGTAGTCCGGATCGTAGATTTTCCACTCGTTCAAAATCTGTGTTTTTGTAACGTTTCCCGTTTGTTGAAAAACTTTCTATAACTTCAACTAGTTTTCTTACTTGGGCTGATTTTTTTTCTGAATCTTTTGTCCTATTGTCGAAGAGTATTATTCTGTTCTGAAATTCATCTAAGAACTTTAGAAAGTGTGAGTTACGTTGTTTTTTTAACCAATCCTCAAATGAAAGATTTTGCTCTCTCACAGTCGGCTCTGTCACAAAACTGTCACCGTAAGTCATGACAAGAATGCCATGATCTTTTATGAAATTTTCACCCAGAAGTGCTTTTAAAGTGAAAACATTCTTTTCATCTACCTTGGTAAATCTATTAACAAACTTAAAAACATAAATTATGGCGTGATATCCTTTAGGATTATTGGCGATAGCAATATTTATTGCATCTGCGAACTGCTGAACATCATCCTTAACTCCTAATCTGGTAACTCCGAGTCCGGGACAGTCAACAACCTTTATGTCTTTACCCTCAAAATGGCAACAGTCATAGTGTGCGTTCATTGTTAATGACCCTACATCACTTGAAGTAGGAAAAACTTGTCTTCCCAGAATGGTGTTTCCCGTTTCACTAATTCCATCACCAGTTTTTCCAATCAAAAGTAAGTCTAAAGAGTCGTTTTTGAGCACTGAAATAATTAAGATATAAACATAGATTTAAAAAAAAGACAAAACATAAAATTCTTTATTTAATAATAATTTAGATAAGGCAATCATTGCCTTTGTCTGAAAATGTATCTTGACAAAATGCACTTTAATTTTAACAATGTCTTGCTTTAAAAAAAAAATCAGATATCTTTCTTTTTAATTCATATACATTTTTAAAAATAAATGAATTCTTCAATTTTTTTTTAAAATTACCACATAATTTAGGCCCATTTTTCTAGGCTAAATCTTCAGAATACAAAAAATATTTCACAATTTTTAAGCTTACACATTTGTTTCCGACCAAAAAAAAATCACATTTAGTCTTCATACATTCTTCTTACCTTTTTTTTTTTACAAAGGTTATGGATCACTTAACTAAATTACATAAATCCTTGTTAACTAAAATATATTATTTATTTGTTTTATTAATTTATATTGAGTTATTCAATAAACCCATTGGACTGAAAAAAATATCTACAATTATCTTTAAATTAGGTCATTAATACTCTTTGCAATCCTTTGCAACGTCACAGAAAAAAAAAATGTCTTAAAAGTAATTTAAATTCTATCATTTTTGAAGTGATGTAAATATTTTTAAAATACATACTTAAAATACGTTTCTATTAAGCCTTTAAACGTTTCAAATAAAATAGATGCTAAGTACTTTTTTAAAAATTTAATGTGGGCAATCTCATTTTACTACTTTTTTGTTAAAAAAACAACAACATTGTAACATACGCATGTAAATCTTTGACCCTAACAAAAACGGCAAAACACCTATTAAACATATGGGAGAGAAAAGTTATCAGGAAAATATATTGACCAGCAAAGCATGAATTTGGATGGAGACTACGAACCATCCAGGAATTGCACAGATTACATCAGGGTCCTACGCAGTATCAGAAATAAATAAAGGGTAACGGAAAACACCAATTGTTACATTTTTTTGTGTGCATAAATTTCATTATATTAAGAAAAATAAAATAAAAGTATTCAAAGTGGATTTTGATTGTCTCAACAACAAAAAAAATATACCAAGTCAAGGTTTTTTTATTTTTCCGAAAAATGATTAAGATCCAATACACGGTATTCACTTTCAAATATTTATCTCTTTAAAGGGAAAACCTCCTGAATAAATAAGTAGAAAAACTAATTATTTAAGTAGACTGTATAATAATTAAAGAGGACATACCACTTGTAGATGGTGATTCCAATGAAGAATATTTATCCTGATCTCTATTTCTGAAAAATCACATCATGATCATGTTCAAATCTTTTAATATACGAATTCTTTATTTCAAAATATTCAATTCAATTTAATGTAAATGTGTTTTGATAAATATGGACGTACTCAAAGTTTTTTTTAGATCCATAATTAAGTTTTAAAATATTGAATACTGTGTCTATAAAAAATATTATGAATCAGAGCCTCACTCCAGGCTATACTTGCCACACAAGATAACGGCCAAGAACATATACAAAGATTATATGATGAATTCATGTCCATATTTAAAATTGCCATAAACAAATAAGATAAGATAAGATTCTTTTATTGATCAAAACAAATGGAAATGGTTTTTTATTGCATTGTATATTTCAGCCCATAAAAAGAACAATTTAAACAGAAAACATTTATAATAAAGGATTCGCTAGCAAAACAAAAACAGAACCAGCCATTACATGAGTTCTCTTAGCCATATCAGGGACTTATTAGTTCTCATTTCTATTTTTGACTTCAGGGGGAGCACGCTGGTAAAATGGTACAGATTAAGGAACAAAAGAATTGGTATATCTGTCAGTCCTCGCCCTGACGGATAGAATTCGCCCCGAACGGCCCGATCCTAAGTATCTGTGATGAAGAGAGTGTGATGTATCATCCAAAATGTGTTTAGTTTTAAAATAGCATATTTCTTCAAATTGTTTTTCAATTGAAGGATGATTAGTTTGTGTTATGTTTTTAGCTTTTTTGATTAGTCGGTTTATGCGGTGTTTAATATCAGACTGGTCACAATAATAGAGTCATTTCACAAAAACATGCACATCACAGAAACTTTCAATGGCACTGTCTCTGAGTCATTCCCAGTTAGCAGCGAAGTAAAACAGGGTTGTGTACTAGCACCAACGCTATTTTCAATTTTCTTTTCGATGCTCCTTCAATTTGCTTTCAGTGACTGTGAAAATGGAGTGTACGTCCATACAAGATCTGATGGAAGATTGTTCAATGTCACCAGCCTTCATGCAAAGACCAAAGTAAAAACGGTGCTGATTCGTGAACTGCTGTTCGTTGACGATGTCGCCGTAACATCTCACACAGAAGAAGGTCTGCAGGGGCTGGATAATTGTCTATCACACGCTTGTACAGAGTTTGGACTTTCGATTAGTCTACAGAAAACTCATGTAATGATGCAAGAAGCACCGTCCCCTCCAATCATATCTATTGAGGGTCATAATCTTTCGGTTGTTAATCATTTCATATACCCGGGATCCGATATTTCTAGTTCTCTCTCCGTTGATGAAGGGATAAATATCAGGATTGCAAAAGCAGCAGCAACTATGGCTAAACTCAATAAGTGGGTGTGAAATAATCTCAATCTAACTGATAAACCAGAAGTAAGTGTCTATCAGGCATTTGCACTTAGCATGCTCCAATATCGTAGTGAAATGTGGACCACATATACCAACCAGGAGCGGAAACTCAACAGCTTTCATCAAAGATGTCTGCGTCGCATTTTGCGCATTCGTTGGCAGGACAGGGTGCCTAACGTGGAGGTTTTGGAAGGTGCACACATGTTTAGCATATTCTCGTTTCTAATCAAGAGGCGCCTTCGCTGGTTAGGTCATGTACGGCGATGGAGGAAGTACGTATCCCAAAGATACTGCTGTATGGAGAGTTGGCAGAAGGGACAAGACCGCCCCTGAGATTTATTGACGTTTGTAAACGAAGCATGAGGGAAGCCAATATTGAAATAAACGAATGGGATTTTATTGCCGAAGATCGCTCCAACTTGCGAACAGCAGTGTTTGAAGGAGTAAAAAGGGCACAAGATACTCGAAACGAGGCCATTGAATCAAAAAGAACAATTCGAAAATCAAGAATTTACCGGGATTCAAAATTCTCCTGAGAGAGGTGCGGTCGTGATTGCCATTCAAGGATTGGCCTAGTGAGCCACTCGTCAAAGTGTAGAACTATAAAGCTACTGCATTGTCTCGCGAAGACGGAAGGATGCCATATAATATGAGACGTTGAATTCCCACACCAGTAAGTGATACTGAAATTAAGTAGGCTTCCAATTGTTGCACTGCAGAACAAGTTAACCACTTGATTGTTTACTCCGAAATTGTACAGTTTTTGTTTGATGTAGTTGAGTTTTTGATTGAATTTCTCATACAGTATTTTTTCGTGCTCATGTCATGTTAGCTTATTATTAATGGTGAACCATATTTTTAAAAAAAACATACATATTTCAAATTAGTTCAAAAATATAGCAGTATTATCAAAAAATATTGGAATTATTATTTTTTTTAACACCAACACCTTTGAAGACTTGTAAAAAATTGAAATTTTTACAAATGGAAATTTTGCCTTACATCTCGTAAGAAAAGAAATACATTTGAGATATATATGTAGACATGGGATTGCTTGTCTAAATTGCATTAATTACAAACTTGCTGATCCCTGCAAAAAACTTAGCAAGCTATTAATTAAAATCAGTCACAAGCGGATGAGATCCGGAAAACTAAGAGAAGGAAAACTTTGCACTCCATCCCAAATATGGCATTTCGTAGAAGGTAGTTCAATTAAAATTGGGTCAACTCCTGCAATGCTGCTGGTGCCTATCTGTCTTAATCATACTTGGTTACCCCAAATGCGTGCAAGGTAGGGGGTGCATTTTAGATTGAAAATAAAAAATATAACTGATATGATTCCCATTATATGTTTGTTTAGATTTAACGCTAAATTTAATAGAGATACATTTAGAAGTGGCATTAGACATTTAAAAAGTGTAGTAGTCTGTTCGCGTCTTAGTTCGTAGAGAATAAATTACGGGCTTTAGGAATCATAAACATTGTTGAAATTTTTACTTAAAATATTATTTGTTACAATAAAAGGATGTATGTAAAAATTATCTTTCAGAAATGCGCTAATTAGAATCAAATTATGCATTTAAAAAAAATTTTAAACAGCATGTCAAATATAATAAAATACCTTAATAAATTAAATACGAGATGTTTCATTATATTACCTTTGCATCTCTCCGGGCCAAAGATCTATTGTCTGTGGTTGTGGACTTTTATCTTAAAATATATAATAGTTAAGTTAATTTTTTTTAGATGTAAAAGTTTCAATAAGTTACTAATATATGTATTTATTTAAAATGATTTTTGTGAGCAGTATGATAATCCTTTATACGTTCAGTACTAAATAGTATGTTTTTTAAATCAGATCATGAAAAAAATCAATAAAATACAAATGATTTTATTTAAATTTACTATATATAAAACAACTTAAAAAAAAAAGCTTTGGACAATACATAATTTTAGTGATAAATTAATATTTTTTACAGTTCATCCGAGCTTTAAATATATTATATTTTATTAAATCGAAAAGGAATGGTAATTATATTTAAATTTTGAATATACAATATAGGATGGTATCAGGCGAATTGCATGAACAATATAACTATTCAAAACTTTACAGTCTTACATTTGCCAGTGGCTTAATACAGTTAAAAGTAATTATTGGTTTAACGGCAATTTCTAATCACGATAGACGCATGAATTGTGACTCCAAATAGGCTTTTATTTTTTAATTAAATACAGTAAAATTCTAAAAGGGGCAGAAAGAAGTGACAATTTTTTTCAAGAATACTATGGCTGATTATCGTCTTTGGGTAATCTTAGAGAAATTTAACCAAGTATATAGCCTGGTTACCGTCACGATCATATGAAGTGAAATAGTTCTGCTATGGCAGGTCGTATTGTTTGTGATTTATGCGAGTGGACGAACGATAGTATTTTATGCTTTTGTTATTTTCCTTCAAGCAAGATTTTAACTCACGCATCTGTGACAGGAGGTTTCTTGAAAAAAAAAGCACGCGGGGGAAAATTTCTCAGTTCATTTTTGTGAGAGAATGTGAGCATTTGTTGTTTATTGTTGGTGTAGGAGTCAGTTAGCATTTTTGTATAGAGAATTATTATATTTTTAATAGAAGTGCTGTTGCTATTTTTTGTGTGACAGATTGTGTAGGATTTCATTCTGAACAGCATTGATTATTTTCTTATGCATTTTCTACTGTTGTTTATACGTAGTAAGTAAATAAATAAACCAGCACCTTTACAATGTTTTTTGTTATTTGATACATGGCTACTTTATACATTCTTCTTACTAATTTATTGAAAATCGACAATGTAATAGATATATGTTGATATTATTTTTAACATAAGAACTTTCTTGAAAATACTTTTTTTATTTATAGTTTTTTTACAGCTTTCGATTTCGACCAAATGAAAACTTAATAAAATCATTTTAAAATGAGTTCCAGTTTACAGTAGACTTAAAATGTTTTTGTTTAGGTGGGCTTAAAATCAATAGAAAAATACTTTGATGTGTTTAGGCGGTGTTTCCAACGATATGAATCATTTCAGACATTATTTTGCGCCGTTCGATATTAAGTCTTGAGACAGAACATGAATTTTCAAAACCAAACGTGTATTAGTTCGTGGAGGGCTATGTCAGGACAATTAACTTTGTAACCAATGTTATTATTTTTCCATTTATTTCATTGTTAAAAATGTTAAATTTTCACTCACTCAAAGTTGAAACGTGCGGCTTATTTCTCAAATAGAAATTGAATCTTCCTTTCGTTATTAAACAGACTTGTATACAACTCTTCCATTTTGAGGCAAGGAAGAGGGGCTGTACAGGAAATTAAACCTTCATACATGGTCAGGAGAAGTGCGGGGGAAATAAAGGTTTGTAACTCTGGGTTTTGGGCTACGTTTAAGTATACGGATATTTTAGATTGCTATGGGTTTTAAATAAAAATATTATGTTCTGAGTGGGAGGCTGTGGTTAAGTTAGTCGTATCATTAAAGGAAATCGTAAAGAGTTCAATTGGTCTTGGTGCAGGTAATTTTAAGGAGTAGGGCAATAGTCATACCAATTTTAGGTAATTAATCAATCATTGATCCCAAAAGGGTGCTCAGCTCTCACTGCTGGCACAGACAATTTGTGGCATTTACAACCGTCGCTAAAACCAGGTTAAGGGATGCCGAGGAACTACAAGTCTTTGGTAAAATGACTTGTCCCCGAGTAGGATGAAAATCCAGTGGATTGCACACAGAAACCGCTAGTAGTTCAAGGGGCAAAAAGATAGAATTAGCAATGCGAAGTGAACTGCTCAGAGCATATCAAGACGCGTAGAACACAATGGGCAATTTAACATCGAACTCCATCAACAAAAGAACATATTTTTGTTTTGCTGCTGGATCCAGTTGTCACTGGGCAAGAGAGTGAGTTGGATGACAAGCGCAACGCTTGATTACTTAAATCTACATCACATCGCTAATCATTTTACTTATCAGTCATTCCTTTCCCATTTTCACAACCTATAAAGTGTATAGAGATTGGCAGGCGGTGAAGCTGCAGGTTTTGGTATACTGTAGTAACAAACCAGCGCTTAGATGGGACAGGACTTACGGCTGTCCAACGCTAAAAAGGAGCAGCAATTAGGTCCACCAAGCTAAACTATCAACTATCCCTGGCTTTCAGGTGAGGGACAACTTTGCGAAAGATACTCAGGATATATTCCTTTTTTTTTGGAGTGTCCGAGGAAGCCTAAAACGTAGTGAGAATGATGTGATTTCACTATATAAATCATAACATACTTTTGTGCTGTCTGGACTCACAATGGGTGTCAACGATGGAATAATATGAAAATTAAAATACCCCTCTCATGTGGAAGAAAAAACCTCACGTATATAAAATTCTATGCTCTAACAATGACAAGACCCAGATGAAACACAGACATTGTTGAACAAGTATCTTCAATATTTCATAGCCGGCATTACTAAGCGGGAAAGATTGATAATTCTGGGTGACTTCAATGCTTGAGTTGACAGTGATCCCTAATGACGTTCATATCAACGTGACTTCGCTTAAAGCGATGTTGTACATTCTCGATATGTAGTTATTGTAAACAAGCTGAAGGAAAACCATCAGTAAAGGTTTTAGGTAATGTTTTGCGTTATCAAGACGCTGCTGGAAGGTTATAAAAAAAAACACGTCTCCGCGCCTATCTAAACAAGCTGTGTTCAGTTCCTATGAAAGAAGCGGTCCATAACGTTAGATGAACGGTGAAATTAAAACTATGACAAACGCAAGAAAAGTCATTGTCGACATATCTGTATCGATTCATGTATAAGCCGACAGATATGACCAGATTAATTTACTATCCATTCTTTAAAAAAAAATTCTAGACGCCGCACCATCAGAATCATCATTACTTCTGAGTGCTGATGAAACAAATTCAAACCAATAAGAAAATATTTTCGAACACAAAGATTGAAGTTGTGACAGCATCTAAATCGTCCTTAATCCATGAATGATGAAGCCTTAAATCGCCTACTTAGAGTTTCAGTATCAAGACATAGAAGAACCCTCAAAGCACAACGTGATCCATCAATAACAGTTAAAATATACCAAAAATGAGTATATCTTTGACCGAAAATTTAACCAGCAGTTTATGTTTTACATATATGTCAGCAAGTGATGATTTTACAGGATTTCAAGAGGGCTCATCTACTGTGGAAACATCCGTTTACCGTGTCATACAATATTTTGTCGATTGCAGCCAAGGTACTGGCTAAAACATTCCTACCATTCTTCATAAGAATTTAGAGAAGGGTTACCTGCCGTAATGTTAATGTGGTTTTCGTCAAAAGCGTTATAAAATTGATACGGTGTTTGCAACCAGACAGTACATAAAAAATGGAAGGAAAAACAGTGTTGACCTGTTATCCACCTATTCTTTGATCAATTCTTTGGACTTTGTTATTATAGCAAGCCTTTGAAAGATCATATAAATGCCATAGAAAGTTAATTCATTGGTACAGCAATTACTTGATGACATGCAAGCTAGGGTCTAGTCGAATTGGTAATGGTGTCAAATCAGGGAGTGTCCAAGCAAGAGCAATTTTTAGCTTCATGTCTTCTGCCATATGGACTGACGCCTTCGGAGAGGCAGACTGTAGGATCTGTATCATATTACAAATTGTAAGTTATTTAACCTCAGGTTCAGAATCAGAAGTAAATATGCTATAAATGTTCTTTGAGGAATTGGAGGCAGAGCAACCAATATCGTAGTTTTTGGCTGTGTACACCGTTTAGCGGAGGGTTTATAAAGGAAGGGAAAATTAAGGAGGTTCAGTTTTTTTTATTTAGGAGAAAATATGGATGATAGGAGAGAGAGGTTATGTGATATTGAAAAAGATGTTCTTGGGGGAGGGGTGAGTTGGTGGTCATGTATTTAAAAGAAGTAGTAAAAAATATTTTGTTTCGAAAGCACACTTAGGTTGTGGCTAATTTAAAATAGTCTCCCTTGACCTTGTCGACATCTAAATAGAATCTATAGCCTGTATCATTAGAATTCTGTAGAAAGATCTTGACAAATCAGAAAAGGAATACAATGTGTAAGCCCGTTCTTAAAATATATTTGATAAAGGCTATGTATATTATACGCCTCAAGGGGGATCGAAACCGAGATTTTTAGCTAACAAGATTACAAGACCAAGAGTTGTGAGTTTATATTCACTCTCTCTGTGTGTGTGTACTTTCTTTTTCGACATTGTACCTTTCCACGACATTGGACCAGTACAAGCCAACATTACACTGTAAGTCAATAGATTTGTTTTTATTTCTTTTTGGTTTTTTAATTTATTATTAAATTAATAAAATTATTTATCGTAATTAGTCCTAGTTTCGTTTTTCTTTGTTATTGTATTTAATTGATGGCATCGTCTTTTGTTGTGTACTGTTTTTTTCAATGAGCCGTATACTTAAATAAGCGATAAAAATTCTCAAGAATTATAAACAGTACGTAACAGGTGTCAACAGATTTTTTTTTAACGTTCGCCGTAAACCGCAGGTACAGTAAATAATCCAACGAATAAAAAGAAAAAAAGATCGCTAACCCCTCAACATTTACAATTGTTCCCTATCATAATTTTCTCCCTTTATGGAATTTTACTGACTCAGTTAAATGAAATAAAAAAAAAAAAATACCATAAACATTGTGAATAGTGTTCTTAAAAACAGACCGTGTCATATTTTACGAAGTAATCAACAATTAAAGGACACAGCCGCCGTCCTCATAGTGAAGTATGTGTTGTTTTTTTTGTTGTTGCTAGAATCATATAACATATTAAATGTATTTTGATCTAATTTTTACTTGACAATGCTTGAGGGAATAATATCTTTACTTTAAAAAAAAATAAGCCTTGGTATAGGAATTTATAACTTCCACAAATCAATTAAACAGGATGAATTTATTTTTTATTAGCCTATATCCCTGGTGTGGCCCGGGATTGCATTATGACCCCTTCCTGGCGTGACCCCCGATCCTATTGGGACCCCGATCCCATTCTGACACCACATCAATCTCGGCGCGGTCACGTTTCCTGGTGTAATCGCGATACCGTTGGATCCATTTAAGGTTAGGATCCCGATTCCAGTGGTATCCCATTTTTCTAGTGGGATCCTGATCACGTTGGCATAAAGATTATGATGGGATCACGACCCCTTTGGGATACCGTATAAAAAATTACTCACAGTTACTGAGAGAACAGTGAACTCTGGGACAGTATATAAATGAATAGAATTAAGAAACCTTTCAATAAATCGTTAGATCCCACTATGTATCCCTTTGGAACAATTAAAAATTTTCTGGAACATTCTATGCTCCAAACATGTGTAAAAACTACTTAGCTAATTATTTTTCAAAAATAATTAAAAATCTTCAACAACACCTTTGTTATAATTCTTTTTCTTTTAAGCTAATTGAGGGGCCTCAGGGAGCCCATTCCATAACTGTACCAATACAGTTATGCCCGAGATGGGGGGAGGGGGGGCTATCAAATTAGACAGATAAATAATAAAGTTAAAAATTAAAATTTGTCCCATTAAAATTTTCCTAATAATGCCATAGATATAGCTTTTTTAAATGATGGAACTTTCAGGAAAATTCTAGATTGGATATTATTAGTTTTAAAGCCACCGATATTTCAATACGAACAATAAAGGGTATTGCTACCCGACTAGGCCTCTATCCATAAATTCACATAAAACTATTAGTGTTGTCTAAGCCTATTGAAATTTACATTGGTTATTTAAAAATAAATGAAATGGGGGCCCCAGCACCAGACGAATGGATATTATGAGTTCAGTACCCTTCGGTATTTGAGTATGGATAATAAAGAGTATGTGTTCTAAGTTTGGTCAAGATCCATTTATTTGTGTAGGATTATTTGTTTCTAATTATTTTTATATAGTTCATAAAGGAAAAAACGACATTTTGGGCCCTGGGCCCCAAACGTAATGTTATAAAAAACTTCATAGCCCCTTAAGTCTTCCTTCTAGATAATGATGGATCTATGTGCCAAGTTCGGCCAAGATCCATTTATTCATGTAAAAGCATTTGTGGAACAAACAGACCCACAAAAAACTTTCACTTTTAAATAGACACTAGCGGATATACCCGGCGTTGCCCGGGATTGCATTATGACCCAATCCTGGTGGGACCCCGATCCCAATGAGACACCAATCCCATTCGGACCTTGATCCCGGCACAATCCCGTTTTATTTTCTCTCATTTTCTTGTGGCTCCGGATTCAGGGGCTAACCAGATCCCGGTGGGATCCCGATCCTGTTGGTATCTCGATTCCGGGGGATCCCGATCTTTAATATTTGGATTTATAGCTTCCACAAATCAGTTTAACTTGATTAATCTATTTGCTATTTAGGCCTATCTTAAAGATGTTATTACACAATGTTTTCTGTAAAAAATGTTAATAAAATAGTTTAAATAACTTACTCTCATCATCTTCACTAAAACCACTTTCAAATGAAGCTGTTACTCCTGTCACTATTGGAAAAATTGAATCTTTTTCAAAACCACTTTCAGTTGAAGCTTGTGCTCTTTCCACTATTGTTGGCCTGCTGTTTTCGTGTGTGTGTGTGTGACCATGGAAGATAATTAAATTATTTTCATTATAGTGAATGACCAGATAATTAACATCAACATTATTTTTCAGGAATTTATATGCTTTTTTTTATTGATCAAATAATACAAATCTAATATTAAAATATTTCCTGAATTATTAGATACTATTAATATGTAAAAATACTCCTACCAAAGCCAGATAAAAAGCAGAGTTACCAAAAAAAAAAGGATATTATCATACATTCTTATACTTTATTGTTTTATACATGTTAATTAATTGTAAATGTTAATTAATAATACCCTCTTCTCTAACTCGCAAATAAGTTTTAAAAAGTCGTTGGTGTACTCCTATCATACTAATACATTTTTATATATATTTTAAAAACAAACATTAAGGCTTTGAAGCCACAAGAGAAACTATGTTTATTTGCATGTACGGGAAATAATTCAACAAATAAGTGGGAAAGAAAAAGTATTCCTCATAATATTTTTTCCTATTCGATTTTTTAGCTAAGTTTTTTTTTTTTTTTCAAACCTTGAGGGTAGGCTTTCCACGGAGGATAGAGCGAACCGGAACTCTTTTTCATGCTTTTTACCTAAAAAGAAAAAAAAAAATTATTAAATTTTTAAAAAAAATATTTTTTCCTATTCGATTTTTTAGCTAAGTTTTTTTTTTTTTTTCAAACCTTGAGGGTAGGCTTTCCACGGAGGATAGAGCTAACCGGAACTCTTTTTCAAGCTTTTTACCTAAAAAGAAAAAAAAAAATTATTAAATTTTGAAAAAAACCAACTCCTTAACTTTACAAAACACACCATTTGTACCATTTTAAATATATGTAGCATTAACTTGAAACATATATATTATTAAATAATTACATAACCTATGCCTTGCTCCTTTTCTATTAAAATTGCAACTCATTAAAAACATAAATTTTTATTTCAAGACGAATTTCTGTTCCAAATTCGCAAGCCTAATAATCTTGTTTTTTTAAGAACTATTTTTCATCTTATAGAATGTTCCCTTGCCTATAGTCTGCATTTTTCGGAAAATGGAAAAATAAAATCATTCAATTTTGAGGTAATCTTAACACCTACTTGTTCAAGCCCTAAACTTTTTTTTGAAAATTGAAAAAAAATAATTTTAAGTATTATTTTTCCAGTATGTAAATGATAGGGTTTATACATAAGTTATGCTGATTTAAAAAAGTCTCTACGCTCGTTCTTTCAATTTTTTTTCAGAAAAATTAAAACATTGGGTGTCTTCATAAATATGTGTCCTTGTACTTGCACTCCAACTGTGTATTTTGAAAAATATAGCACATTTCATTGGGTTCAAATTAATACAAATTAATTTTTTTAAAAACTTTATTCGATCTAAGGTATGGATGTACTAATGTACATGTCTCTACAATATTACAACACTCTTCGACTGCTCTTTCTGACATATTTTTAACAATTATTTTAAAAGAGAATCGCATAGTTTTTCTCATTGTAATTTCATTGGATTTAAATATATTGCTATTCACATAAAACGAATACATCCACATTCTCTATAGAAATGTGTTGGTAGTTAAACATTTAAATACATTACTTTTTTTTTTGATTAATAACTATTGATATACCAATATCAGGCGTAAAGCCCATTTAAACTTTGAGATTCTCAAACGTATGATAATCACTGGTGTTAGTATGAATGCTGTATGGGTCCATGAGTTGCCTCGTGAGTGTTATTAGTGTGTCCGAATCATTGGATGACACGAAAAACTAATAAACATGTGTGTGGATATATATGGTGCTACGATGGTTGAGTACGTTCCGGGTAAAGTTTTGAAATGAAACCTGCATTTGTCACGCACTGGCTTCTATTGTGAGAAATTAATCTCTTGTTTTAAGTTATGGCTCGTTCAAACAGTGCCTAACAAAGGACGATACCATAGAGGAAATATAATAACAAAATTACGACACCCAAAATAGTACCAATCACAATTAAGAAAGATTTAATTTGGTAATAATACAATTAAAAGCAAATCATCAACTTACAGTATGTTAGATCTTGTATCGGTACACAGTTAATACAGTTAGTACAATGTGCCAATTAATAATGATGAATGGTCAATGCGAATAAACACATATAAGCCCCCAAAGAATAATACACCTGTCGTGAAGGTAAAAATATGTATCTGAATCTCAATTTCTTTTAATTTTATTTGGAGCTCTAGCTCCATTTGCTTAAGCTCACGTTCTTTTTCATCTCATCTCTTTGAGCATTTATCTCTATTTGTCTAAGCTCTCGTTCTCTTTCAACTCTCTCTCTCTCTCTCTCTCTCTCTGAGCATTTAGCTCCATTTGTCTAAGCTCTCGTTCTTTTTTATATATCTATCTCTCTGAGCATTTAACTCCATTTTTTTTAAGTTTCAGTTGGAGCTCCATACTAGAATCATGCGGTTGTGTGACTGAGGCCAGTTCGTCTTCAGACAACACATCTTCATCCACTAAGTGGATATCGTGTACGGTATATTTTACTGCTGAATGAGCTACGTTTATTCCTAAATCTTTAGCAATGGAAAATAGCTCCTTTCTAGAACTTTTGTCTAATGCCTCTACTGATGGGTTTTCAACATCAACATCAAAATCTATTTTGACACAGGCAAAATACAACACTTAGTGTTATAAAAAATGTAAGCTTATTGAACACACTTATTAAAATTGAATTTTAAAGAAAATTGTAACCAGCTCTGTTGTTGGTATCATAAAATGGTATCGTGAACTCAATTTAGTCTGACTGTTTTAAAGTAAACAGTGGGTGAATATCCACAGACAAACACTCAATGTATTATAAATGTATTAAAAAAATATGTATTCAAATACCCAAGGAAAAACCCACAATTTGTTAAATTGGGAACATGAAAAAAATATATAATGGATTCAGTTATCCTCGGAAGAGCCCACAATTGTTAAAATTGGAGACTTGTAAGAAATAAAAAGGTGGATTCAGATGTATCCCGGAGTAGTTACCCAATTAGTGAAAATTGGGGACTTGAGAAAAATAATAGTAATATTGATTCAGTAATCGCGGACGAGCTACCCGAATTCGTTACGCACTGACTTCTATCACGTTAGGCTAACGTTCACTGAGGGATCCGTTCCACCTAGGGACTCTCCGATGTTATCACTTCTCCTGATAGGATCCTGATCCCGGTTTGAGCCAGTTACCCGATGCGTTCTCGATGGTATCCTGTTCCCCGATGGAAACGAATAACCGATGTGTCCCATTAGGATCCTGTTTCACTATTGAATCATGCTCAGTGCGATTTGGTTTGAGTAACCTTTTAGATCAAATTATATATTCCCCTAGAAAAGTATAGAACATTCTATATTAAATTTAATATCCTCCTTGAAATGTGTAAAAATTACATTTCTACATAATTATTTCTCGATTGCGAAATTATTATACAACTACATTTTGCTACCAACTACGATACATTTAAATTGAAATGGGGGCCCAATTAGGGGTTCATTTAATAAATTACTGTTTTATTTATGTCTAAGATTGTGGGGGGGGGGAGGGGGGGGGCTATAAAAAATCATTGAGATAAATTATACATTTAAAACTTGTCCCATTAAAAGTGGTGTACATATGCCATAGACATAGCTTTTTTAAACTATCGAAGTTTCTAGAAAATTTTAGATCGGCCTTGAATGAATTGGATATTAAATCAAACGATATTTTAAAACTGAATAAGAATGGTATTGCTACAAAGCTAGACCTAGATCCACCTAATCACATAGAAAATATTGCGTTGTCTAACCTTATTGATATTTATAATAATAATAATAAAGTTCATTTCAAAAACACGCTTCATCCCCAAAGTCAACAAAAAACATATCTATAATTTACCACATTTAAAACAAATGCAACACTACAAAAACTAATTACAAGCATACAATCTCAAAGTCTTTCTAGCCATTTCAACCCGGAGCAACACAGCCATTATGCATTAACTGGAAAATAAGGTAGACAATCATCCCAGAAGGTATTTGCGAAATAGATGTGTCTTTAGATCGGTTTTAAAGGACTCCAGTGTCTGGTTGTTTCTAAGATCGACATGAAGGGCGTTCCAAATTGTTGGACCAGCAAATGCGAAAGTGCGCTTTCCGTAAGTCTCAAGGCAAACACGTGGTGTCGAGAGTTTGCCACTATCGGATGAGCGGAGCTCTCTACTGGGTACATAAGGCGTCAGCAGCTCTTTCAGATAGGACGGCGCCAGGTCATGTAAGCAGCGGTAGCACAAAGTTGCGATCTTGTACTCTATGCGAGCACGCACCGGCAGCCAATGCAACTCTCTCAGAAGTGTTTTTGCATGGTCGAATTTGCGTTTGCGGAGAACTATGCGAGCCGCATTATTCTGTGCTATTTGAATTTTATCCAGGAGCGTAGCTGAAAGACCCACCATGAGAGCATTGCAATAGTCCATGCGTGATAGCACAAATGCAGACATCAGCCTCTTTGTTGTATCAATTGTTAGGAAGGGCCTGATTTGACTAAAAAATTTGACTAATTTATATAGGTCTGGTAATTATGAGTTCAGTACCCTTCGTTATTTGAGTACGGATAATCAAGATTATGTTATTATTAAGTTTGGTCAAGATCCATCTATTCATGTAGGAGTACCAAGGCTATTGCTATTTATAGAGTTTATATAAGGAAAAAAAGGACATGTGGCCTCCGGCCCCAGAAGATGGATATTATGTGTTAATAATCCTTCGGTATTTGAATATGGATAATCAAATGTAAGTATATTTAGTTTGGTCAAGATCTATCTGTTCATGTAGCAGTATTTTTGTTAAGTTTTTTTCTATAGCTCGTGTTAAAAACAACAAAATCGGGGCCCCTGGTTGTGACCGTTCCAATTAAAGTTTCAAAAAAAAATGTGCTTAACCTTTGTAAGCCGTAAGGAATATCTCTGCTCTATTTTAGGCTTCTATCTACAAGGGAAGTTGGAGAAATAGGTCATAAAATAAAAAATGAAATGGGCCCCTGGCCCTAGAGGTACAATTTGGTCAAGTTCCAGATATTCATGTAGCAGTATTTGTTGTTAATTTTATTTATATAAATCATATATGAAAAAAACAAATCAAAATTCGGCGCCCACGGTTGTGACCGTTCTGGGTAGAGTTTCGAAATGAAACCTTTTTAAATTTTGTAAGTAAGGAATACGCCTGCTAAATTTCAGGCTTATATTTACAGCGAACGTTGGAGAATGTAGCTCATATAAAAAAAAAACTAAATGGGGCCTCCAGCACCAAAGGTATGGATATTATGAGTTAATTACCATTCGGAATTTGAATATTGATAATCAAAATAATGTTTGGTAAAGATCCATCCATGCATGTAGGAGTACTAAGCATATTGATATTTATAATGCTTATATAAGGAAAAATGATATGGGCCCCTGGCTACAGAGGGATGGATATTAGGTGTTAATTAACCTTCGGTATTTGAATATAGATAATCAAATGTATGCATATTAAGTTTGGTCAAGATCTAGCTATGCATGTAGCAGTATTTGTTGATCATTTTGTTTATATAGCTCATATTTGAAAAAAATGACATTTTGGGCTTCCGGCCCTATACGGTATAAAATTTCGAAATGACACCTAACTAACTTTTGTAAGTGAGCTGTAAGGAATAAGCTCGCCAAAATTCAGGCTGCTATCTATAGGGGAAGTTGGAGAATTAGTGATGAGTGAGTGAGGGCTTTGGCTTTTATTAGTATAGATTAAAATATTCCTCTTGCATCTTGCATCAACTAGCACAGGTTGGGGAACGAAAAGGAAGTCCTAAAACTCACCAAAAAATATTTTGAAAGTGAAACTCAGTTTTTTCAATGGATTCTTCAAGTTGGGGACGGTAAAATTGTAGACACGGCAAAACTATCTCCTTATTGTTTACGACCACGGGTGGCTCAACATTGTAGTGGCATTAATTTCTCGATTGTTACTTCCCAAGAACTTGCTTCAAGAGCAATGCTGAGCGTCACAAACGGCGATTCACATGAACAACAAATTTATTGATCTTATGTAGGTTGATAAAGTGACTTTCAAAAGTGTATATACAGTGGTTAGTGATGATCCTAATGATCAACTCAAGTACCCATAGAAGTCTTTACACACCCTTTCACCAACCGTCATGCCTCCAAATATCCTTGATCTGAAGGTGGCGGCCGAAGTTATGCTCCTCGCAATATTATGCCTTTAAGAGGTCTTTGCAATGGAACCAGACTCATCGTTACCCGAATTCATTAAAATATTATTGAATTCAAAATGATCGCTATCAAAAATTCTGATTTTCATTCTAATTGTTCATTCCTATAATCTCTCTTCTTCTTTCGACAAAAATCTCCCAATTTCAATTTAAGCACTCTCAATTCCCACGCAGTCTTCTCAATGACTATCAACAAGGGCCAAGGACAAACGTTTGAAAAGATTTGCGTTCATCTACAACAACCAGTTGTACGTGGCTTTTTCTACAATTAGATCTTTTGACTCATTATCTGTCGTCTCCGGCAAAAATAACTGCGTCTTTATGAGGTGAGTCTTTCTTCTTGGCTCATGAATTCTATTCTCACAGTTTTCCGTTTCTATTCGTACATCGCCTTTTGCTATGGTGGACAGAAACTAGTTAATATTATTTTGGTCTTTGGTAACAATTTCAATGATTATTTTTACAGTGCACTTATCAATAAACATTTAGTTAGATATCGATGTGCATCTTTTTCTTTATTAACACGTGACTTTGTATAGTATTGTGTAGTACGCCCACGTGTAAAATATTAAAGATCATTTTTTGGGGGGTTGCAAATTTTGAAAATTTAAATGTAAAATATTTGAAAATTCTTAAATATTCCAATGGAATATAATTTGAAACTGAAAAAATAACTTAAGTTTTTATCTTATGTATTTTTATAGTTAACCTATCTTAATTGACCTGTTTTTTTTAAAATTTGTTTCTGCAATGGGCATTTTCTCTCTTTAAATTGACAAACGATTAAAACTTTGACTTTTGCCAACATCATTAAAAAAAAAAAATTCCCCTTTTAAATGTTGTATTCGTCTTTAAATCATGGCTTTTGGCCGTCCCCAGATTGAATATTACCTGAAAAGGCGAGCCCCAAAATTCTCTTAATATAAATTTTAGTTAAAAAGTTACAATAACTTACATTCTGTCATATCCAGAAAATAATCATCAAATTCATCAGAGCAACTCATTTCATCAGAACTACTCGTCGATGACGAATATTTTTGTTTTCTGTAATAGAATTGACACATGCTTTATTTTTTTAATCTTTTAAAATGGGGGGAAAAGTTTTCATTGTGTTTAATGACCGAATTATTTAAATAAAAATTATGATTTTACATTGGTAAAGGATAATATTTAGATATCAGATAATACATAGTGAAAATATTTATTGATTTCTTAAATGATAGTGATGAGTAAATACAATTAGACAGCCATGTTAGTTGAGATAGGGTCTAAAGCTGTCATTTCGTGATGTTCAGGCGAAGATTACCAGAGCAATGTGGGCGTGTATTCTTAGTTCCTTTTTAACATGCTATTTCTAAATGTAAATAGTCATAGTTTATTATCTAGGAATTTATAAGAACATGTTTAGAATCTTACGTTCTGATCACAGCCAAATGCCACATTTACCTGTTTTTCATTCAAAGAATATTTAATTATTAGATTGGGATCTTTTCCTAAAAAAAATAATTAGCGGTCTTTTAATTATAGGCCCAAGTGCGTGAATATTTTCCCGCTGTACGTTGTCTGGAACAGCTATACTAATTTAAATAGATTTATTATAATCATTGTTTATTGATTTCAATAAAAGGCAATGATACATATCTCATTCTTTTAAAACTAAAAAAAAAATTAATAAAAAATCCATCATTAGTATTCTCGTCAAATAAATCATCATTTTAAAAATAATTCACTTACTCCAACGGTTCTTCCTTTAAAAAAAATATATATATGATAAGAGTGTCAGATTTTCTTATTTTAGAGTTATCTTTATAAAAAATATAGGTCATTTATCGATTTTAAAAATGTTTTATTTGAACATCTTGCTCAGAATATGTACAATTAAAAGTACAAAAATTTAAGAAACCTTTCACATGTCAAAACAATTGAAAAATCTTTTAGAAACAAAAGTGACGTTATTTTATTTACCTTTCTTTTCCCACATCTGAGCCTATTAAACCAATATCTGGAAAGTTTAATGTCAAAGCCTGAGGTGAGAAAATATTAGCTGAAAATAAAATAACAACATAAATGAAAATTAGATAACAATCTAAAATAATCTTTGAAAAAAAAAAATTATTATGTCTATTTTTTTAAAAATTATTGTCGTCTAAAATGTAATGTAGTTAGCGGTACTAATAGTTTTGTCTTTGATATAATTTTTATTAATAGTTATTTTATAAATTGCATTTATCAAAACAAATAAATTAAAGATCAGTGTGAAGTTTCTTTTTCGTGTAATTTTTAAAACATAACTTTATGTAATAATTAACAGGTCATTTTTTTACGTTATTTCGAAGTTTCCTTATGCTAACGAATGTGCCCTAACCGTTGGATTAAAAAGCGGATATGTAACAATGAACATTTAAAGGGTGGAGTGCGCACAACGCAAATCGTAGTTTATTAGACATAGTGTAGTTGGTTCAGTGGTGGGTTAAAGTTAATAATATCTATCTGAATCTCCGTCCTTTCCGAGATGGTTAATCCTTTATATAGGTGGGTCCACAAATGCCTAAGCCCTGCCTTCGAGAAGCTACATAGCATTTCAAGAACAATCACAGTCATTCTACAAAATACTATTTGGAACAGATTAATTATTTTTAGTTGCTGTCGGCATCAACACGACAGATCAAACGACTAGGCCACACCCATCTGTGAACACATTGTCTCATGCGGGGTCAATCAGAGTGCACGCACGAGAAAAATAATGTAAACAAACTCTATATAACAGTCTTAATTGAAAATATATACGGATATTAAATAAGACGTTTTGCATAATATGTTGCGAGAGAAAATTTCAAATTAATAAAAGAAACAAATTATACATGCGTTCATAGTAAACGGCCGATTATAGTATTTTTTTTATCAGTGTAACTTCTAACAGCAGATGCATATTTTTTCGGCTCTACTTACAACAACAGTATGCATGGCATGCAAATTTTAAAATAAAAAACGTTAGCCACACCCTCCCCTACAAATGTCCATACAATTATTATTTTTCTCCTTTTTTATGGTAACTCATTGACTCAATAAATTGTAGGAAAATAAAAAATAGTATATTAACATTGTATATATTGCTCTTAAACAGAAAACATGTAAGCATTTTTCACAGAATTATTGGACAGCCCCCATTCCTGTTATGACGTTCTATTTTCTAGAAGGCTGCGACTATTCTTAACCGGGTTCCAGAAGTGAGAGGTGGGGATTAAAAAACTATTTAAAATTTTATTGTTGGGTTTGTTAGACGAAATGAGGTATGAAATGAAAGATAATTGAATGGACGATATGTGTGTAAACTTATTTCTTCAGTTTAACTAAAATAAAATACAACAAATGACATCCGAATAGCACTGAGTCAAAATGCAGACAGACACGCAGAGCCACCATTCGCACCTCACTGTGAAGCCATTTCAACCCGTGAAAGAACCTCTTTAATGCCAGGCACAAAAACATTGCGAATCCCCTCTACATACATAGGAGCCAGAATGATCAATGTATTGATCGTGGGCCCTTTATATATAGAAGGAGAAAAAGAATACGTTTTAAGGCCACCGAAATTTATAAGTGTTATATATACAAAGTTTCGAAGGATGCAACAATTTACATACACGCTTGCGTTATAACCTAAGCCTTCTTGTAAAGCTTTGGTTATTCAAAATAAAATACATGCTAGAACCTTCTAAACGGATCTGAAATAGAATATCTTTTAATCTGAGGTCATAACATTTGTGGACCATCATGGACACGTTCAGAATCATAAAACATGAAAGGTACAACATGATTGTAATCAGAGACTCCGCAAGTCTTTTTTGAAAAGCCCCTGCCTTTATACGGGTTGATGTTTTATTAAGAACATAAATACCTCGTTTTCACATCATAATTTTTGGTCGCTTAAATACCAGGCCCTTGGTATTGTAAACTGATAGTGTTGAGTTAAATATATCTGAGCGTCGATTTTTTTAATTGAGTTAGGCCGTGGTGTTTCCAATAACATTTCTTTCCAAACTATATTTTTAACCGATAGCTATACACACATTATGTTTCATTTATTATTAGCAGCCTTACATTGTGTAAATGGGGCGGCAGATTAATAAAAGCACCATTTAGGCATTACATTTTGATTTTTAAAGACTTTCTCTCTGCGTGCATTTTCATCTTGTGTTTGGAACATTTTGCATCTATCTATCGTTCTTGTGTTCGTAGCTTTTATTTTCTTTTTCACACACGTGACATTTTAAGATTTCTAGTAAAGTCTTACTTGGTGAACGGCTGAAAAAGAAAAATATGCTGACGTACTTTCAAAACAAATCTAATCGTATTATGATATAAAGGCATAGGAATGTTTCAACTTACCATCAACTCCATCGCTCAGTCTCAGGCATGCATTGTCCCAGACAACATCCTTACAAAGTAAAAAAAATCTTTGAACCTGTTCCCTTTCAGTTTCCTCATTTTCTGTCTTAGTATGCAGCAAAACACAACGGTTTTTGCACTCCTTTACAACATCTTTAAAAACACTGGGTTCCAATCTATTCAGCCAATCTTCAAAATTATTGAAACCACCTGTTCTTTTTGATTCCTCAAAAACTTCTCCGTTTGTTATTGCAATAATCACATGGTTCTCAATGATTGCTTGTCCTAAAACTGATTTAAGTGCTTCAATGTATTCCTTAGATTCATGACTCAGACAATTATTAAAAGAAAGACAAAATACAACAATATGAAAATTATCCAAAATCTTATAAATGTATCCCAAGTTTGTAAGAAATAGTTTTAAACCATCTGAATCTTTACAAAATAAGTCCGACACATTTTGACATGTAGCACCAATAATTTTCCATCCAAAGGCATCATCGTTACGAATGAATTTTAAATTTTGATATTCAAAGGACTCCTCAGTAATGTGACGTCCATTTCGAGTTAAAGTTTTAAGTGTCCAGGTCTTTCCACTTTTTGAGCCACCAACAATAATAAGGCGTAACGGTTCCTTATTTATTGATCGGGAATTAACTTCTGACTTGAGGCTACGATTATATTGTTTGAATTTAACAAAGCACCATTTTAGAAACAAGGCAAAACTGAACCCAGTGGTAAATATAAACAATTTATTACCTGAAATAAGAAAATAAGTTACATTTTAAAAAAGAGTATACAAATTCAAATCTTTATTAACCTTATTTATAGATGCTTTCATATTTAAAACTGATAGCACTTATTAACATAAATTCGCTAGATTTTAAAGCTAAATTTTATGTTTTAAAAAAAGAAACATAATTAAGTCTTTAAAAAATATTTTTTTTTTAATTAGAGATATATTTTAAATTAGATTTGCATGCATAGCTTCATTCTAAATTGTATCATAATCTATTTTTATTAATATTTAATTAATACATCATTGTTGAAATCTATAACCAAAACTCTTCACTACCTAATATTAAAAAAAAAAAAAACTTTTTTGTTAAACACCTCTCATAATCTGATTGGCCGTATTTAGAGATGGAGTTATGTTGAGCTCTCCATTATTTGCTTCCAGTTATGCCATATTATCTGCTCTCGTATTTGCCAGTATAGTGATGTGTCCTTGTATCTAATGTAATGTTAGCTAAAGTACGTATGCTTCAGGGAAGGTGTTAATTTTCAGACGTAATAAATATAGCATTCTAGGCTCTTTATAATGAGCTTCTAAAACTTTTTATTTACTTGTGGCTCGAATGCGATTCAGTGCACATCTTTGTGATATTTTACTTAACAAACAATATCTTTGCTCATCGGACATTAAAGATAACAAACAAAATACATATCCGATGTATCCACATCGGCGTTCAGTTCTTATTACGATACGCCAATGAGAGTGAAGAACAATATTTAAAGAAATCGATATTTTTGTACCAGATAGCTATATTTAATTAATCAAATATTCTCTACAAAGTAGACATTAATTTCCCTTAATTAATATTTTCATATTCATTGTGAATTCCGAATTGATTTTTAAAAAGTATTTTTTTATATCAACTTTTCGTGAATTCTTTCACTTCCTGTAACCTCCTTTAGTTTTAGACAACTTCTTGTATCTATCTTATCATTCCAACAACCGACAAGCTAGGTAAATGTGTATCAGCATCTTTGGTTTCTTGTTAGTTTATATGTATACTGTCTTTGTCTTTGTTTTTAAATGTCAATTTTTCTTAGTCTGCGCTCAGCCTTTAAGACCCCTTGCCCCTTACACTTACTAGTATGCTAGGTATGCCTTACAAGTACGCCACGTCACAAGATCAACTTTTTGGAGTGGAATTTTTTAGTTTAGTTTGGATAGTGTAATCAGTAATAAACAATTGGAAATATTCGTAATGCTTGCAATGCATTTCTGAATTTTCTAACAATCATTCATTCTAAAGGTCAAAAATGATAGATGTGGTACGTGTTCTTTCTTGGAAACATTTAGAATCATTTAGAATATAACTCCGAAAGATGAGTTGATCTTCAGCACGCTATCCAACTCTCAAGCAATTTTTTTTATTAACTGTACCTGTGATTTCTAGCTAAAATACTAGATTGATTATCGAGCTTTCTTCAAGATTACCAATGCGAGAAGAGCAGATGTAATGGAAATTTGTTTATAGCTCAAAAATATTCTTCTAAAATTGTAAGAATTTTACATTGCATATTAATACGATGAGGCGTGCATATTGTCCAGTATGGCCATTACTATGAATATTATCTTGGCCCTTTGCTTTTAGAGAAATCAGAACACCGTTTGTGTTAAACCAGGCAAAGCGAGCATAGATAACTGAGGCAATAACCTAACGTACATGCTCTAGGTTCTTTGGCTTTTGCCAACACATATCTAGCATCGGTTGACTATTTGTCACTACATCGTGATCGCAGATGTTAAGACACATCTTTACAAGGCAAAGAATGTCCATAGCTAATCTTGCCCATTCCCAGCCACCTAATGTCACATGGCACTCTAGAATTTCACTGTGTTAGTTTTGGGAATATTGTACTTAGAGTATTGTCAAGTCGTGGCTCCTCTGTGTTAGTGTGAGGAATTTAATGAGCGTAGAGGCAGAGGCCGTCATATCTGGCCATCTAAGTTTTTTTTTTTTTTTTTTAAATAGATGTTTTTATATATATATATATATATATATATGTTAAACATAACGACCGATGAGTCGAGTTATCATAAAGCTATGAAATTTCTGGGTACACTACAAGGAAGCATAATAAAAGGAGAATAGAGCCAAAGGACAGATACATGAGGGATGGTAAGGGTTTAGTTAGTTTGAAGTAACGTGTTTTACATTTTACTCGTAAAGGTGACCCAGCCTCCTTCCCTGGGTCCAGTTATATCAATGCCCTTTATGTGATATCATGTGTAGAATATGAATGACACAAACATTTTCTTAAATAAATGGTTATATTTATATATTTTAATACCAGTTTGTATAAGTATACATACTTTTTAAAAACTTTTATTCTATAACGAAATTGCATACAACTTTTACGTCGAAGACAAACTTGAATTTATTATGTTCTATGTATTACTTGTACAAGGAAAAGAAACATCTTCAACTCACAACATATAATGATAACAGGAACTCTAAGATTTGTTTGATGATAAGCATATAATGGCTTTAGATTCCAATTATTGGATATTTGAGAGACCTGACCATTTTTATGAAATGTACAAATGTGGAAAAAAAATATATCCCTTTTAAGTATTATTTTTATATATTTAAATCTTTGTTATTGATTGATATATTTTTAGAATCATCACAAATCTTAATTCTCTAATTATGCAGGTAGTTCTTTAATACTGTGTTCAATAGACGAAACGCATACAATTCCCCAAAGTTAGCACAAATTAGCTTACTTATAAAGTGCGTTACTTGAATGCTTGTTTGGTGAAATACGATGGTAGATGGCAATATCACGCAATCCCGTCGCCATTGTTTGGCTGGTAATATCTAGTTTTTGTAATAACGTTTAATGTCTTAGACTGCAAAGAGAGATTATTTCTCTAAATCGGTAGGTTCTGTAAGGCTTAACAATAAAGGTGCCAGCGATCCCGTGGAGTACGACTAACGAAATGAATTTGGATTTTGTAGCCCGGGGGTCACCTGAGCTTGCCAAAGTTTTCTTAATAAGGCCTAGCTTCCTGTTTGTATCCTTCTAATTTTAAACACACCCTAACCCTATTACCTTATATATTATAATTATAACATTATAATTATAATAATTAGGTAACCCCATATTTGTGACACATAATTAAAGGTAATATATTGTTTAAAAGGTTTGTTTAATGTCATAAAATATTCCAATAAAGTTTATAGCGTTACAATGTCTTACATGAAATACTAGACACATTCTGAAACATTTTCAATTTGAAGATCAGTAGGCAAAATAAAATCGGGTTTTCCCTCCCTTATTTTGTGTGCCTTAGAGCAGCGTTCCCCAAACCTCGGTCCGTGGACCGGCATCGGTCCGAAAGCCTTACACGTTACCGGTCCGGAGAGCAAGAATAGTGATGTTTCAATAGAAAGAAAATGTAATTAATAAATCTGGCACTGGTCCCTGGTGCAGTTTGGAAACTTGTACACCGGTCCGTGAAAACTTAAAATTAAAAGTTTGGCAAACGCTGCCTTAGAGTGGCAGGTTTACATAGTAATTGAGTTACAGGACTTCAAAAAAAAAAAAAGAAAAAAAAAGAAAAAAAAAAAAAAAAAAAAAAAAAAAAAAAAAAAAAAAAAAAAGAAAGGTACAGCTTGTAATATCTTTACGTTCGTTTTTTTTTTTTTACTACAGCAAATATGAAATTTAAAATAAAATTTAAAAAATTAATATCTTTCTTTAAATAAATTATAAATTATTAGTTTATGTTAACGTTCAATTTGAAATCGATACCGGAGATATTTTTTTTATCCGGAAGGGATATTTACCTCGCCAGTGTCTTCATCCGCGGCCTCCTCGAATTAACTATATACTAGTAACTTGGGGAAAATCCGTTCTTTTCGTTACAGCAATGTTTCAAAATTGAGAGAACGTAAGATTTTGTTTTGTTGTTTGAACATAATACACATGTCTTAAAACTGCATCAGCCCATTGCCATTTATTCATGTAAAGTAAATCCCAATCTTTGTTTTTAACTAGCTAACATTTTTTTTTCTTTTTTTTTAAAATGTAAATACCATCGAATCTTCCTTTACTTCCTTTCAGACGACTCCAAGTAAAGAAACAACCCGTCTGCCGTCTTGGTAGTAACAGTGACAGTTAAAAATAAATTAACTATTTTTCATATATAATATATAAAGAACTGTGTTTGAGAACACATACAAAAGTCCACACGATTTAGTTCAAAGCGTGCAGAATAAAAATATATCTAAAAGATTTCATTCATATATTAAATACGCACAAAAGGTAGAGAGAATATTTATTGAGGAGATTTGCAAACCGGTTCTTATTTCAAGGGGAGGGTACGTCATAATTAAGTTTTAAAATTATTTTTGGGATTGAAAATTCATATCCACAGAGAGGGTTGTCAAAAAATATACGAGTAGCCTACAACAAGGGGAAGAAGCTTTGAAAATTAACGTTAAAAATGTTATTAGGCCATACATGGATGGCTCCTTAATCCTTATTTTAAATCATCTTTCCTTGTTTTCACCTGACTTCTTGCAATTCCTCTCACGAGTTATTCAAAAGATGGGAAGAATTGATCCGAGCCATTTGATACAGGAACCTGACCGTTATACAGATGTTTGGGTAAATAAAACAATAAATCAGCATTTTGTCTTTGCTTACGCATAATCAAGGACTAAGTATCAGATTTAGCTTTTTATAAGAATTGGTTTAGTATTGTTTGTAGTACAACATATATTTAATTACTTTCTCCTTTTCAACATTCAATGAATATGGCCAGATCACAAGAGAATTTAATATGCTGAGCACATCTGCACATCACAAGCTCACAGTTCATGGTGATTGAAGATTCCAAAAAGATTAAATTAACACGAATTAGGAAAAATAACATAAATGATAGTTGTAATTACAAGTAACAAAAAAAAAAGAATTAAAAAATATTGCAACGGAACTGTTAAATAAGGTCATGCTCGTACAAATGCCCAAGGTGGACCTTTATACTTACAAAAGCTGTATTTTAATTCTCTGAGCCCTACCTGGAGCGTTAAAGAAAACCGGCAACACTTAAGAGAGATATATTATATTGCAGATAACGGTACTTAAGAAAAATATGTCAAATAAGTTTGGAGCCACAAGAATATTGGTACTTTTGTTTGGACTTGCACAATTATAGGAATAAGAAGTATACAAAGGGTAGAGAAACACTTGAAAGGGACAATGCAAAAAGGCCTAACTTTTTTGTAAGAAATCTTCGACAGCAAACATATTTAGACAAAAAACATAGCTTATATTAGAGATATTATTTTTACAGGAAATGGGAGCATATTCAATTACTGAAGTGCTCCTTTAAATTAAAGAATGGTGGTATGAGATTATAAGGAAATGTAAAATGTTAAATATAAAATAATTAAATGGAGCTAAGAGGAACATAAAAGATTGCTAACTCTCTCTCTCTCTCTCTCCACCTGCTTATTGTATCTGTGAAGCTCATATCCCTTCTTACTTATGCCGATATATTTTCTGTGTTTGCACATTTGTGGAACAACCTAATGAATAGTATTATATGCAGTTAATATTCATAAATATTTGAGTTCTTTTCCAAAACGTCTTTTACTGACCGCCATCTTTTTGAAGCACTTAATAGGGAAAAAAAAAATTATGATTATTATCTCTCTTCCTGTTTCTCTAGAACTCCAAATATATTATGTATGTAAAGGAATAGCCGAACTGTTTTCTGTGTTCTCTCCATGACATCTCACTCATATTCACCACCCTTGCTAAACTTATCTGCGAAGTTCTCGCTGTTTCAAAGAAATCTACATTTTTTTACAGGAAGAATTCTAAATGCGTTTTAGTCAACTAATAGTTGGTTTTTGTCATAATATATTTAAAGCTTCCGCCTGTTTTATACTCAAATTAGTGCATGACATTGAATAAAACGTGGTGTTTTTTTTGACATTTGTTAACATCCTTATACCCAACTAGAAAATATCTATTATAGGCATGAATTTGCTCAATATCCTCGAGACATGATTTATCGCAATGACCATGATGATGAGCCAGCCTTTATTTGTGCATTGACATAGTTTTTTTAGCATGTTACTATTAGATTACTCTTCTCTCACTTTAGACAATTCATTTGGAGAAGAATTCAAGAATAACTTTGAGGAACCTTGACCCCTTCAGTCAAAGATATCATTCCAGCGTTTGAATATCAGTCTAGTGCGTTATTTTTTTAAAGTCAATAAAGACATACCCTAGTCATTGTTTGATTTATTCGAAGATATTTTGATTGGTCATTCCATTTGCGGAAATATGGATTGAATATGTATGTGGATTCAATGTTACGGTACAATTGTAAGAGTTCCAAAAGCTATGAATTATATTGAGGATGTCAAAAGAATTTTTTATTAAATATCAGAATAGTTAAGAATCGGCCAACACTCAAATAACGGATTGGTGTTATAAGTCTTCTTTAATAAATGAAATAGCAGCGTCAGTTAAATATGTTAATTTTTGCAATGTTAGCAACAAATGAATCTATTTTTTTTTTTAAATATGACTTCATTTAAAAAAGAAGAAGATTAAGAATTTTAATAATATTTTAATTGCTAGCTTATTTAAAAATAGCTCTAACTACATGCATGCATAGTTTTAACATTTTTTAAATTATTTATATTTGAATTTGAAATCGCTGTTTTTAAAACTGTATTTAGCAGGTATTCCTGAAAGCTAATTAAATGTTATTATTTTTTTTATTTTTTTACAGGTACACATTTCAAAATGTAATGATCTCAATTTAGTCGCTATTTGTTAAGTTACATCAAAGACAAAAGTGATCGTAGACATTTTTATTGATATAAAATTATCCTTCAATTACCAATCGATAACCTCATCAGAACAGTTTTTGTTTGATGACAGAAATGATGGACAAAACGTTTGTAATAGGTTTCCTGACAGGAGTTTTGTTTATAAAAGTTTTAGTTTCTAAGGTACCCTTTTTAGGCTCTTTATTAAACTCTGGGCACGCTCTTGAAATGAGGAATATGGATGATGACCAATCGCAAAAACATCCTTTGAGATTTCTTGTTGTCGGGCGTTCTAAGAGTGGCAAACGCTTGACCGTCAAGTCATTTGTTCAAAGAGACTGTGCTGTGACAGACTCGGGAAATCCTGGATTAACAAATGCACGTCATTCAAACTCTTATGGTTGGAATGTATACGCTCTGGTTAACAGATGTTTCCAAGCATCTGTTTGTGAAATGCTTATGACTTCAGAGTCAGCTAAAGAGTTCTTTACACATATATTAAATCATAAGATTCACGTTGTGATTTATTGCTTTCCTTTCAATGAACGTTTGACAGATGAAGATGCAAAATTTCTTGACAACCTTAAGTTATTGCTAGGCTCATCTAGATTCAAAAATAATATAATCCTAGCCATGACGTTTGGCGAAGACTTCGAGGAATACAAGGACAAGAGGGGCTATACTAATTTTAACAACTGGCTGGAAGAAATGGATCCTGGACATTTAAAGAGAATCTTAAAGGATTGTAGCTACAGATGTGTAATGTTTAAGAATAAAACTGAAATCCATGCAATAAAAAAACAGCAGGCTATTGACCTTTTTAGCATGGCGGAAAGTGTTGTATGGAATAATGGCCTGGTCCCATCAGACGGTATTAATATTCACGATGATGAAAGTGAAAAGCAGATTGTAGGGTTTAAACTTTTAGAAAACCAAAATAGCAAAGACGAAAAGAATAGACCATTAACTTTGCAACCAGGACAAATGAAAAGATCCCAAGTCATTCCTGACCTTAGAACACTAGTCGAAAATAAAATGCAATTTTCGTCAAGCTCTTCTAATACAGCAGGTAACTTAAATAATTTTCTCTACTATTAATTTCAAAATTCATCATGCAAAATTACATATGATTCGTCACTATGATTTATTTTTGATATTTTTCAATAATTATAAACTGCAACTATCAAATATAAAAATTAAAAGCATAGATAATAAACAAAAATATGTTTAGCTTTTCATTTTAACTACTGAATGACATTAATTCTCTGGAAGATTTGTATCTTTTTATGCAAGTATCCACACAACTTGTTATAATCACAGTCAGACTTAATTTTGCATGATGAAATTCATTGATTAACAAACCTAATCAAATAATAAAAGCAATTTATAAGTAGACAAATTTATCAACGCCTTTGATATACCAAAACGTTTCTTACTTTCATTGTTTAATTGCAAGCTAATCTACGGGAACGATGGTACTGACTCCGGAGCCAGTCAAGTGCCCCCTCCCCCATAGCTAAATGTGTGCAACAATGTAATAAAAATAATTTTGGTAGAGAAATGACTAAATTGTCATTTTAAACAGTTTTTTTTGTAAATGAACTAACTTGTGCCTTTAACCAATTACAATTTGTTGAATCTATAAAATATCGCTAGGCTGGATATATTTGATGATCCTTACATTTATGGCTCATCTTGTTAGAGTATTTGCTTCTAAATATCGTACTGACGGCTCGAGTCTTACTTACCGTTGTCTCTATATTTTAGTGTTTTGATTATTATTTTTTTTTTTAATAACATAGTTTTTAAATGCTATTTTTTTTGTTAAATTCCAAACTTATTTTGCATTTAACAATTACCAGAAAAATAAACAAACAGCCCCACCTATTTTTCTAAATGAGAATCGACCAGAAATGTATAAAAAAAAAATTTGAAAGCTATTTGTGAACCAGAAATGTGATTATCATGCAATTCACATTTTTGGGGAATTACTTTAAAAAAAAATATTATTGTGAAGTTAAAATAAATTCTGTTGATTTGGTAAAAAATGTTTTAAAAATAAATCGAAGAGGCAATTTTTGTATTTATTTGAGGAAAGTTGAAGTATTTTGAAATGACAAATAAAAATTATAGTCAACTGATCATTTGGAAATATTTATTTCATTTTATACCATTTTCCTCAGACAAAATCGTACATTGATAAATTTATAACGTTTTTTGTAAACAATCCTTAACATAATTATGCCGTTCATATACTAATTATAAAAATTAAAAGTTTTCGAAACCCATAAAAATGTATAGATCCTTCTACTTAACAGTTTTTCTTTTTTTTTGAATCTGGTAAAACTTGGAAATATTAAAATGTACAAATGGTAATTATGATAAGTATTTTTTTTTCATTGGCATTCAATATGGAAATTGATCTTGCTGTGCTTTTATAGTTATGTAATCCTTCATTTATTAATTAAGTTCCCACCCCCTAAAAATGTAAAATTGATGAAAGCCACATTATTATTTAGTAATATAAAAGTATTTGCATAACACAAGCAGGTCAACCTGAGTCGTCGCTCGAAATTTACAGGCCCCTGAAACTTTTCAGTTTTACCCCCATCCTTGCATTGAAAGATAATAACTTAGAAAATATCCACTTCACATCTTTAAGCCTCTAAAATATCAGATGCCCTTTCAGTCGTAGCGATTGCTGGGCGCATGTGATGATTCTGAGGTTAAGTGACACCTACATTTTTTAATTAGTAATTCGCCCACTTCTCTTCAAATAACTGTAGAATGTTGCAAAACAAAATTCAGAAATGAGCTAAAATACTTTCTTGTATTTTTAATATTCCCGACTGTCTTCACCATCCTCCATTTCTGCAACCCCTTCCGTCAAGCTGATCAGTGTTTTAGTATGGGGTTTGAACTAAGCTAGTACCAAATTAGGAAACCACCCCCCCATCCCGAGTGAATTCAGTTTATGTATGGCACTGCGCGCCATAATGCATCCCCCAAACTCCAAAAAATTTAATTTCCCCTACAAAAACGTCTAAAAGAATATTTGATCTCTAGTATACTCCAAAATATACCTCTTGATTTTCTAAGAATTTAACAAAATGTCCTTGGAGGTGCTTAAGATTCACTTTCCACCCTAATTCCCGATGAAAACTATCGCTAATTTTGGTGCCGATAGATACACTGCTTAGTGGCGTAGCTGGTACAAATGCCGGGGGGGGGGCGGGCAGTCTAATGTATTTTCCGCTCTTCCTTTTACGATACAAATTCTAAAATTGCCCGAAAATGCCACACCCGCATATAACCCATCCACCCCCTTTCCAAGCCATTAACAGCGGTGTAGATCGAGTGTTTGGCGTAAGGGCGCAAGATTCATTTTTACGCCTCCCCGCAATTTTAAAACAAATTATTTTCAACCATTAATTATCACCAAAGCCCATTTTGCGCTGAGACACTGCTAGCATCATATTGCGCTTACGGTTGGTGACACAATTGAAGCGGAGTTCTGAGTTTAGTTACAATACTTGAATTCATTTTTAAGAACTTAACAACACTGATTTATTTCTTGTCCTTCAGTATACCGGCTCTTCAGCCACGGGGACCAGAAGTACAAGATGATTCAATCTTACTATTGTACACTGAAAGAAAATATCAGAGCAGAGGAATTCACCGACGAAATGCACCAAGAAGGAATATTATCACTTGAAGAGAAACAAGACATAGATCAAATGCACGGTATTAACAAAAGAAAGGAAGCCCTTTTCGATGCAATTGACAAATATCGAAATAATGGCTCTGTTGATGTTTTCTTGAAAATATTAGAAAAAAAATATCCAACACTTCATGAATCTTGGAAATGTATCCATGGAGATGGTTATGATTCCATTACTGCCCGTAAGTATCAGATATAAAACATCTTTTACAAAAATATATTGTGTATTTTAATTATTTAAAGCAATTGGCATTAATTTGTTTTAATGAGTCAAAGACTCACTCCAACATGATTTTAATATTAGTGTGTTTTTTGGTGTTTTTTTTTTTACCAGTAACTGATTTTAATGATATCGTCTTTCATCAATTTAGCACTCATTTTGTAGCTATATAACCTTTTTAATGTATTGAATCTTTTAATATTTACTTATCTTATGATTATTTACAGCTGTCACCGTAGAAAAACAGTTACAGCCTTTTGCCATGGGTGGAATAGAACTAATACAAGAAACTAATTAAGTTGTTCAATTTTAAACTGTTATCTGTTAAAGTTCAGCACTTTCGCATTACTCAGTATAGTAAGGCTTACCTGTACACAGCCAGGGAAAGGATGGCGATGCTCTTCCAAACCTCTAAAATAAAAAATAAAAGAAGAGTAAAAGAAAAGGTCGAAAATAAAACTTTATAACTGTTCAAATAAGGATTTTGCCTGTTCGCAAAATACAAACGTTTTAAAAAAAAATTAACAACTTTGCAGAAAATAATGTTTTTAATTTAAAAAAAAATACTTAAAATATACTTACTTCAGGGTTATCATGAAGCAATCAGCCTAAGTAATGTTCCCCAAATGTAGGTCACTAAATATACATCAATTACGACTGAAGCCAGTTTGTATCTAACATCTATCTCCTTTCCCCTTATATTATAATTATGCAGCAGGCCTGCACAACAAAAGACCCACCGGTCGCAGCATGAGACTCGCAAGCATTCACTCTGCGGCACCCATAAGCATTTTCTGAGAATACGGTACAAAAAGTTACCAAATAATATTCCCTAATTTTTTTTGATTATATTATCATGACAGTTTTATGTAAATATAAAAGTATAAATATCATCTTTTATATTGACCTAAATTTGAAAGCTGAACATTATTTTTTATGTTAGAAAAAAAAAAGCACTCGTATTTGAGTTACGCTCATTTTGAAGATATCTTAAGAAGAGCTATCGGGTTCTTCAAATTTGTTTCCTGAATAAAGTTGAGACCGAAAATCAAAAACGATGTGAAATGTTTTATTTATTCTATTTAAGGATAAACAAAATTTAATAGTATTTATATTTATTATTTCATCGCGAAGTCTCACACCAAAACTAAATACTTGCGTTCCACTGCATTTTTTCACGATTTTAATGTCTCTTATCTATACTGCCGAGATCTATAATCATTTTAAAATATCAATTTTACGAACGAGATCGGAAGGTTCATTTACGAGATTTCGTATAAAACCGGCAAAAAACTATATTTTTTTAATGAAATGATTGACTGTGGCAAAAAAAAAAGTTTAGCTTTATTTTTGTACATTGGCCATTTTCAACCATGCTGAATAGGCAAGTAAACGTGCTTTCCAAAGTAACTTTAAGGACACAAACATCACTTCTTGTTGCGCAGGTAATTATCTCTCGTCTCTTGCTACGGTATGTGCCAGCATATGAGAAATTATCTTGACCTGCGATCGACGCTTCTCTGACACGTTTCAATGCCTTTTCGAGTTTTGAGAGCTTTTTCTTATTTGATTCCTGTTAAAATGAACATATTGAAGTCGTTAGCAGTAAGATCGTCATTGGGCTCAACCTGATTTGCATTTGCCGTCTTCTTCCTCGGCGGTTTTTGATTAATGCAAGTCATCTTGATCTGGGATCATCTAAATAATCATTATTTTGTGGATGCTTTTCATTTAAGACTTTCAAGACTTCTGAAAATTCTTCTTTATCACTTTCATTGTCATTGTTAAAGAATTTCTTTCACCATTTTTTACAACGTATTTTGGATATTCTTGCTTCTCATCAAGAGCGCATGGATTGTTTTTGATTTTTAAAAATCTAGTTAAATTTCATTTTGATTTTTTTTTCTCTTCATGGAATCTCGTTTTGACGAGATCGAAATTACGAGACTCAAAAAATGGTTCGAGATATACGAGACGAGATGAGCGAGACCTGGAAGAATACCTTGATCACATTATATACAAATATTATACGAAATGCTAAACTCGACACTAATTACAGTTTCGGAGAATATATTCTCCAGTCGTAAAGAAAACTTGATAACCAGTAAGATAACGATATCTCCTTGTAAATTCAAAAACAAAATTGTTTCAAATATGTATTGTGCAGTGCATGCTTTTCTTTGACTTCTATATAACTGAGTCAGTGTGAGCCGATTGAAGAGGTTTGCCACCTATTCTTAAATGTACTGAAAGCCCATTAAACTTAGTTCTAAAATGTAGAATATTGAAACAAATCTGCTGGTACCTAAATTTTCAAGCTGAATTTGAATCAGTGCTGAATTTATGACTTTAGAAGACCCTTTGGAGGGAATAGCTAGTTATTCGCTTTTCATTAATATTGTGTGTAGTGAACCCTTCAAGTAAGCTTTGAGACTGTTGAGAACCCTGGCTATCTCTTACAAAATTGCAAAACTTCTAAGTTTTCGATGATATAGTATTCAATTATAATGAATATCATGATCTCTGAACTGAGGCACAATTATGGCATTAAGCAACAAAGTTCTCGTTGCGCCAACATATCAGTTAGTAAATTTAACTTTCAAGATAAATATCTTAATGCTATTCTCAGTAGGTCTCATTACCTAAAGCCAGCAAAAACTTATTAACTTGATAACGTGATAACCTGAACACATTAAAATGTGATATAATGATTCTAGACTATCTTATATAAATATATTTGTGGACTTTTGACAGATATCTGGCTCATGATGTCTTGACAACAGTGAATATATTTGTTCAAGTCGATTCTTTTCAATTTGTACAGTTAGACCTTAAATTATATCTTGTTTTCTATATCAATATCATATAAGGAATGTTATTGCAAATAAAATGACATTTTTTTTTTAATTCATAAGTTTAGTCAATAATTATCTCAAAGTGGCAAAAAATTCATTTTAAAAATTAATGATAAATGCTATTTACACATTTAGATGTATTTATTGTTAAAATTGTTTAAAACTCTATAAAAGTGTCTCCCATAATCAATTATTATATATCATATAATCTAACTACCCTTATGTGAATCTAATAATCTTTGGGATTATTTTTTTTTAAATTGCCTTCCATAAAAGATAAATGTATATCATCTGTTTATTTTTTTTGTCTAACCAATGTATTTAATGTAAGTTTGAAAAAAGTGCTTTATCAATAATAAATAAAGAAGAGCATTTTTATGTGTTATGGATTAATGATCAATAGCAAAATAAATAATAAATGTAAGCTTTGTTTTAGAGATAGGCAGGGTATGTGACCTAAACACAAAAAAGAGGGTATGGGTGAAGTTATCTCTTTTAAATTTTGCAGTAAAATGTTTTACTGACATCTCTTAACATAAAAAAAAATATGTAATGTTCAATTTTTAAAAAAAAAAACATTTTTTTTTCTTCAAAATTTGATGTATTTACCCAAAATAAATTATTTACACCCAATTTTTTAAAACAGTATTGACCATCCAATCATCTGCTGATTGAATTAAAAATTAATTTATTGTAAACATTTATAAAAAAGATGATTTTTTTAGACGCATCCTCACATACATTTTTACTTTAAAAAATAGTATACATAAAATATAAAGTATAAAATAAGAAGCTACAAGAGTATAAAACAAATAGAATTTTAAAAAAAAATGGTATAAATTATAACAAGATATTAAATACCCATTTCAGAAAATTATCAGGCAATTTAAAATCAATTTAGTGCAAAGATTAAAGCGAGTTTTGACATTTAGCAGCAAGAAAAAGACGACATAACTGGTACTCTAAGATGGAATTACCTAAAAAATAATAATGTGCAGGCTAAACAGCAAGCTCTTCGCAAAGGCATTTATTTTATTTTTCAGTTTTCCTTATATTTGACTCATATTGCTTTTACAACAAACAAAAAAAAACAATATTAAAAAATCTAAAACAGATTTAAACTTTCGTATTCTTATATTTAAAGAGAATTTATGACATCTATAAACTATAATAATAAACATTTTATTGTTGAAATTTAGAAAAGCTAACAACTTTTATTTCTGCATATTGATACCTAAATTCCAATTTGTTTTTGTTGTTGTTTTTTTTTTAAAGCTATTTCAATTGTTGTTTTGAAGGGTTCCCTTTCAACAAAATTGATCCTGTGACTTCAATTAAGTAATCAAGGGACGATTGAGTCGCTTTATCTATTAAAGTCTGCTCAATATCTTTATCAATGCAAAAATATCATTGTACTAGCATTAAATTTCCAACACTGATACAAATTATTAAAGTTGAGGAAATGTACAATTTATTTCATTACAAGAAGGAAAATATGAAAACCAGTAATACAAGAGTGTCCTTTGGAATTCAAATTTAATTATTGAGCAAAAAAGTAATGAGCCATTAAAAAAATTGATTTATACAATGATTGTCAAGACCTTTGACAATAATAATAGTCTTTGCCTTAATTACTTAACTCAAAACACTAGCACCCGTTCAGGATTAAAAAAAAAAATTATTCTGAAAACGTCCTATATTTTGTAAGTGTAATGATGGTAGGGATGTGTTTGAGATAGTAAATTATTTACCTTTAGCTAAATTAATTTTTATAATAATATTTAAATAAATTTAAAAAATATGACTTTGCAAAACAATAGCCATATCCATATACACATTAAATGCCAGTATAAGAGCAACTGTTCATTGTATGTGGCCTTAAAATCTGTTATGTACTTCACACTTGCAAAATTAAACTATAAGAATAAAAAAATACCGTATTTTAGAAAGGAAGATTGACAGTTTAATAGCCATAATGTACAAAAAAACAAAACAATTTTCTTTATATAGTGTATTTTACGCGTGACATAGACAACAACAACAAAAAAGACACTAAACATGGTTCACAACATAATTCATAGATATATTTTGGTGGTGACTATTCAGGGTAAAGAAGATAAGTTTAAGGTTGGGGAAATGAAATCAATAAATTATGTTGAGTGCTAGACAGGCGACACTTAGAAAATGGGATGTCAGGAATGCTGTGGCCAGGCGAACAAATAGGTTTGAAACCCAAGTGGCATAAGTTGGAATCACTGGTACTTTGCAAGAATGTAGTTTTAAGCATAAGTGGAGAAGAACACAGTAAAAATGCAGCATCCGAATTACATCCTTAAATGAGTAAGTGTGCATGCAGTTTAAGAATAAAAAAGCTATGTTTGAGGAGTGACTGCGCCCGACATAGCGTTCCACAGATTTGCATTTAAAGATATCATGAACTGTCTAAGGTAAAGTGTATACTTTTTCTTTTAGGTTTTTGTTCTACATTTAGACGTACCTTTATGGTTTTTAAAACTTTAATCTGCTTTAAGATTTTGCTCGTAGAAGGGACACTATATAAAAAAACAAGCACTGAGAAAACGGTATGCAAATAAAAGAATACCAAAGTTAGTGATACTTAACAATATTCCATTTATTTACAATATTACATTTCTATAAAATTAAAATTTAAATACAGTAATAAAAAAACTATTTCAATTTACTGCACAGCAAGTGAAAAGATACACTACTCAAAATATACAAATATTAATTTACACACAAAATCGTGATGTGTACAATAATGCAATTATGTAACGTCTCGTACATGTCAGGAAATATAGCTAATATCTCTCTCTCTCACCTAGGAAAACTGCCGGGATGTATTAAAGAGATTAAATCAGAAAGATCTAGCAAAGAAATCGTAGAAATTGAGTCACCTAATTAACATTCTTTAGAACACATAGAATGCATTCAAATGCGAACCCCATGTTCCCACAGCACTCTTAACATAAATTCTTTTGAGTTAGATTCATTTTTATAACATGAAATCTATGGATCGTATATTGACTTGTTAAATGTCTCTTCCGACAGGTGTCTGCTGGACATTTTTTTCTGTTCAATGTGGCAAATACTTACTTCTCTAATCGTCAAACTGTTTGCAGTATTGCGAAATGTGGAAACAGTTGGCCAAGTTTTACAGTATTGAACAATTTTTATTGCCCTATTACAGAATCATCTAGAGCAGTGTTTCCCAAAATGTTTACCCCGTCTCAGTGTTCTTGTCCTCTTCAAATATTTTTGTGGTTGTCGCGAATATTTCAACTTCGATGCCCACTTAGGTTAAGAATTATAATTAATTAAAAAAATATGTTGCCATAAATTCCAACAATAAAAATAAAAAAAAAATATCTAAAATGTGTTCTGTAAACTGATGTCAATAAATGTTTAAAAATTGATGTGTACATGCACTTACTTACAATTACATATCCTAACTCTTGCCCCCAAAATAATCGTCAGTTTTTCCCCTGTAGTCGTACACTTTGTTTTGTTAAAAACTACTCTATAGTTATATTTTTACGTCTTCATTTATTTTGAAAAATTAAACACAAAATAACTAATTTTTATCTCCAAATGTTTTGGCCTTCAAATATTTTTAAAAATGTTGCTCGTTTTTGGCCTAAGACAAAAAATATTATAGTGTAACAAAAATTCAATGTTTACTTTACCAGACAATAGATACCCAATAACTTAATTCTTATTAATAAAATTCCTAACGTAAATAGCTACAAGAACACTGAACAGCAGCAACACCTTACATGATAAAAGCAAATGAAACAACATGAAAAATATGAACACTATAAATAAAGAAAAATAATCCTAAGGAAACCAAAGACAAAAAGTAACATGGGCAGTAATAACAACTTAGAAATAACAAATAACTCGGTAATAAAAGCGTCGGAAAAAAAAATTGGCCCCTCTTCCGAGAAAGCGTGGTGTCATTGAATAGAAAATATCAACCATCGAAGAAAGACATGACATGTATGTCATAGGCAACGAGTCTATGTGCCAAGTTTCTGCTCGATAGGCCGATAGGTGGATGTGATGTTGATCACGTATTAGCTGTCCGAAAATTTTGTCTTCCTGCCAGCCTCCCACGAAACTATAATAAAAAGGATTTTAAAAAAAACAACAAGTAATTCTTTTTATTTCTCTATAAACAAGTATTGTCTTTGCTTAAGCAGAATCCAATTACTCTGCATATTCTTTATAGCGGTTGTAAGCAAGAAGCATATACTTTAAGGCAGTAAACGCAAATCAAGGCTATAAAAGGTACCACAGGATAAGCAGACAAGAATTTTTTTGCGTTTTTAGCGATCACAGTTGAAGAATTGCACGTGGCGCACCGTTTTCACGCATGTTCCGTTGTTATGTCGTAAAGTTGCAAATAGGCGCCACCTGGTTGTCTAATTAATTTTCACACTGCCGTTCTATAAAGTAGTATTAAAATACCCGAACATATTAGTGCGTCAGACAGTGTGAGTTAATTTCAAGATTTTTTTTGGGAGAGATTTCCTTGACTAAGATGAAAACGTTACTGACTGTCATGATCTTAGTATCAATATCTCATGCGCTTCTCATTTGGGTAATTGTTTATATGTCTTTCAGATATCACAGCCAGATTTAAAATAAAATGCTTTATCGGTTAGCACTTGTAGTAGTTTACTGTTGTAAATAAGAAAATTTTTGCTTTAATCTTAAAATAAATATGCAGTATATTTTATTTTATTTTTTAATAGAAAAAAAGATTTTATTCAACTGTCTTTGAACTGTTTAAAATTCTTTTATTCGGCTTTTTTAAAACATTTTTTTTGACGAGACATAATAAATAATCATATTCTTCGTACTGACTTAATTTAGTTCAGCTTAACGTTAAATCGTAATAGACCTGAGTTGTAAATTGTACAGCTAACACATCAAGCTTTCCTATCTATAAAATGTTTTCCATCAATCACAATGTTAAATAACCAAGGTGATATACGCAGTTCACATACATGAGTACTTAGGTGTTTTTTAATGAGTCATATTTGAATACGGAACGCTTGTCCATTATATGTGTTGTGGTCCTAAAGTTATTTAAGCTTTTCCATGCTTTGCGCTTTCTTTGGTCGCGATTTGAAAGCTCACTTTCTAAAACAGGTATCACAACAATTAGTCTGCTTCACCAGCTAGTGCGATTCAAATCGATTTTTTTGCTATTAGCTCCGGTCGATGTCAATGGATTTGAGGAGCAATTTTTGAGGAGCAGTTTTATGTCCAACCAGGTGTTGAAATTTGACCGTAAATTACTTACGGTAGAAATGAATAATGCTTTCTCGCCACATATCAACCCATTTCATTTTTCTTTTGATAAGAGCCTGGTGATGTTCAGAAAGTAAGCACATTGTAGGACTTTCATATCAGGCACTTTGTGCTGCCAAAGTATTACAAAATGCTTAAAGAAAAACAGCTGATGTCGAGCTTATTTAGTTTTCTAGCATGTCTTCTGTACACATCACATGAATCGCTTGCATGTAGGAGATTAATATATACAATCGACTTATGTAAATTCAGCATTGTTATAAGACATAGACCCAACATAATATTAACCAAGCTATTACATTCCTTGTCAGAGTGGCTCGAAAAGGTTCATCAATTGGAGGATTGACCGGCAGGCTGACAGAAAAGAACAAGACACTGACCTGTCCAATGAAGTTTATGACGTCATTACGGACACGCTGACAAAAGCAAGGGAGGGTAATAATAAGGCTGAACTAATTTCAATTTGTTAAAATCTTAACTTTAGCTTTATTTGGTTAGGCAATGTTTTACAAATGCTTTATGAAGAAACAGAAACATTGCTACAATGGTTTCGATTTAAAAATAAAAAGCAAACTATTAAAAATTTAGGGGGTGCTTAAAATATGATATATATGTGCTCTTATTGACCTACAGGTATGAATGCAACAGATCTTTTCACAGCGTCTGAAACAGTTTCTTCTCTAGCTGATGCTCACAGGAAGGAAGGTAATCAGCTCTAGGAAATGAGTTCACAAACCGTGTATTTCCATTTATCTATTTCAAATTCGTCTGACTTTGGGTCTTTCTTTAACATGATACATTCTTTATTTAATGGACTTTAGAAAAAAGTAACGTTAAAACTAAACGTATATATTTTTTTTTAAATAGGTAAGCTATTTTCTATCAACATATCAATTCTCCCGCCATCCCCCATTTCCCCGCTAAAATCTTGACCACAGTTCCAGCTGAAGAGATTGATGACCTCATTAAAAAGATATCCACATGATTCGATGGTGCCAAGACTGTGTCTGCCTTATTCGATGGTAGTTTTCATTTTTTTAAATATCTTCATATTAAATTTATAAAACATAATTTCGTCACGAAATAACGAAAAGGAAAGATCTTTATGTGTGTTATTCCATTTTAAGATACACATGATTCCTAATTTACATAGCTCATATAAGAAAAAAAGAAAGGAATAAAGGGCCACTCGCAACGAAAGGAATGGTTTTAAAAGTTTTTACCCCCCCTCCAGTAATCCCTCTCGATAAAGATGGATATATGTGTCATGTTTAATCAATATCCTCCAGTCCATGTTAATACGTATACGGAACAAACAAACTCATTAGTTTAAACTTTTATACATATTTATGATATGACATAATGATTAACTTCACATATTTACATTCCGCATAGAATTACACATTTTAACATTTTAGAATAAATAGTTTTAAAACAATTACTTTTTGCATAAAGGAATGAAATTTACTCATTATATTTTCATATTATGCATACATTTTTTCGATGTTTAAATCCATACCTTTGTTCAGACATTGTAAGGCGTGGACAGAGTCTTGAAGCACTGCTTACAATTTTTATCTGCCATCAGTTGTTAAGAATAAGTAAGAAATAATTTCTTTTTAGATTTTAACTTTTCTTTATCAATGACTGTTAAGATCCTCTGAACTTTGAGAAGAGTAAGTTGGACTCTGCCTTAATCCTGTGGGGTGGACTTGTGCAGAAAGGGAAACTACTCATTGGTGAGTTACAATTGTTGCCTCTATGGAGGTTAACATCTAGTATAGCTATTCTGGACGGAACTGAACTATTATATTGCACTATGCTTGGTGAATTTTGTTACATATTTTAAAAATAAGTTTGTAACAGAAATGTTCTTTGCCTGTTCTTAGCACAAAAAGAAATTATTCAATTAAATTTGTGACGATTATTTTGTTTTGTGATCGCGTGGCATGCACGATAATGAAATCAATCCAAATATTTATTTATGTTTAAAAATTATCATACATTTTAAAGATTGCGAAACTCAAACTAAATAAAAAAGATACGATAATATTGGTTTTTTTATTGATCCAAATAAATAGATTTTTAAAAAAATTACATTGCAAACATTCATTTTCAGCTGATAAATAAATATACATTTAACCAAGACAATCTTTTTTTAAAATTATAACAATTTAAAAAGTAGATATCTAAAGTATTTCTCTAGCCTAGAAATCAGCCATCAGCCATACGGTGCTGGGGGCCGAGCGGTCTATCAATCCAATTAGCTGGTGGTCTGAAGGGCAATCCGCAGCAAAGCCAAGACCAGCAACAACAACAACAAAAACAACATCCCAAGCACCCCCGGTGGATGAGACTCCCAACCCTTGGACGGCAACACATCTTTTTAAAGACAAACTCTGAGTTCAAACCAGTGGCCAGAGTGACCAATAAATGGATTGTGGGCCCTCAAATATAGAAACAAATAATAACTCCTCCACAGACAATTAAGACTTCTAATTTAGGGATCATTTAGATTTGACTTATTATTTTTCTTTAGGTTTTTTCATATTAAATTTAGCTCATATTTTCAACAACTATTTTGTAACGTCAAAGAAGTATGTTATTTAAACTTAATATTAACTAAAAATATGTATAAAACGCTTCCTTTTTAGTTACCAGTAGGTGGATGTGGACATGATGTGCTCAAAATATTACGATTTTAAATACCTTAGTACTTTTACATTACAATAATAGCATTCTTAAATTTACAGTGAATATTCGTAATTCTCCTAATCTAAATTATTATCTCAGATTAAGTTTGTCTTCCATTCTAATGTTATGATTTCATAATCTTTACCGGATCTTAGGACGAAAATATTTCCCGATGTAAAATTTTACAACAGTTTATTTAAAAGGACACTTGATTGAACGGATATTTTGAATGGACGTTTGTTCGAATTGGTAAATTACTATTCAGCACCTTCCCTTAAAAGAGAGTTTTAAAATGAATATAAAGAGCTCTCCGTTTCACAAATGAAATTAAAAAGAAACCAGTAAGAAAAATGAACGTTCGGAACAAAAATAATTATGTTAGAAATAAATTTCACTTTCAATAAATTTTCAAAGAAAAATTTCCCCTTCAAACACACAACTGTCGTACATATTTCAAGATAAGGTTAACAATAATCTATTTGTATGTTCTAACTACTACAGCTGAAGGCAAACCAGATGACGGTGTACTAGGAGCTATCTCTAAGACAGCCAAGGCAATCTCGACGATAATAAAGGACATAGGTATGTGATATCAAAGTATGAAAACATTGTAGTCAAAATATCACATGTTCATTGTATTTTTGTTCAGAAGTCAATTGCCTTTGGTGTCATATGCATTAAATTTAATTTAGTCTATTGAACTTTATTAAATAATAATAATGTAACAATAAAACTACCTATTTCAATATATGCATATATATCATATATATATATATATATATATATATATATATATCAAAACAAAAAATATTAGTGTCTAATAATGTTATACTGAAACATGCTTATCGTCAACAGGTGAAATTATAACTTATGTTGAACGTTTTCCGCAAAGAGGTAAACAAGTTATATTTTTAAAAAATATTTGAAAGAAAATTAATTATATTGTTTAAGGAAATAAACTATTTTTAAATCCTTTATATTCTCTTCGCTTTTTTCCTTGGAGGCTGGCTGACTGGCTGACTGGGTTTAGAAATTTTCGGATGGCTAATTGACCCACTTCCCGTCACGTTTACGAGCTAAAACTGAGCCCACAGACTTTTTTCCTTCAAATTTTCAACCCCATCCCCAAAAATCAGTTTTTCCGTTTTTTGAAGGGGACGATAAAATAAAATTCCCAATACCTGTGCAAAATGAGATTCTTATAAAAAATAAAAAAAAAATATCGCATTTACGTTCAGTGTGTAATATTTTCTTTTTTTTTTTATCTGAAACATTTGGTGAAATAAATTTGCGGTGTAAAAGTGGGTAGGTCATTAGAATATTAAAATTGTTGAGGATCGTAAAAATAATGTTTTGGTTCGAATCATGGGGGATTGGAAGGGGGGGGGGTGTGGCTAATTGGGATTGTTGCCAATTGCGTTACTTAAATGCATTTTGTTTTCAAAATTTTTGCCCAGCACCCTCCTTCCCACATTGCTCCATATTACATTTTATCAAGGCATTTTACGAGAAACGTTCATTATAAGGGCTGTTTAATTTTGGTGTCATTTTGTACATTTATTATAATAAATGTGTGCACTGGGGATTTATTTGTAACTTTTCTTTTTTTAATTTCTAATCATAGAGTGTTGACTCAGCGGGGTTATAATGTATAGTGTATAACATGCTTCGAGTAAAACATTTAAGATCAGAAAGAGTTGTATAACTCAATAGAGATCAACGTGCAAATAAGTATAAATGTGATCTTAGCTTGTCTCCCCGACCTATACATTTTATGATGATAAATGTAACTAAAAATCGGATGATACTACAGGTTTAAAAATTTTGGTTTTTACATGTTTCGTACACCTCGCATTGTGGGAATATCTTTATATCTCCCCACCACCCAAAAATAAATGTAAGGGATGAAGAAAAATGTTGGTGGTATTTTGTAAGAAAAAAGACAACAACAATTTCTCAAACTTAAATCTCGTTTTTAAAAAAAAATGAAAGTTGTAAAAAATATTGCTATTTAATAAGAAGAAAATACGTGGTTAAGCCCCCCCCCCCAAGCGTAACAAATTATATAAAATAAAATATTATTATATGTAAATTATGAATAAAATAATTTAAAACAAAATTTAAGTTAATGTGAATTGAAAATGAGTTTGGTACATTATTTATGGTACCGGTAACTTTAAATTAAATTTAGGATGTGGCATATTTGGGCAGAGAGAACTTTTGGATTTAGTTTATCCCCAGGCTCCATCATAAGCGATAATTTTTAAAGAAAGCAGGCTGCTGTTAGCGTAACAAGCTTTAAAGCTTTAAGTATTTTGCAAGACTGGTTGTTAAATTTCTGGTATTTTCGTAATTTTTTTTTAAAATTTAAAAAAGCAAAGTAATAAACAATCAAAACTGTTAAGGGCATTTACTTCGTTTCTATATGCAAAGAATTGTTTTATTTTGTGGTCTTTAAACTGAACCGTTAGATATAATTCCCTTGTATTATATTGACATGCAGGAAACATTGCTCGGAACTATAGAGGTTAAGAGAATGGGACATTTCAGCATAATTTGATAAATTATGCAGCTATTCTAGCATCATTAATTAATTTTTTTTTAATTATGAAAAGGCATTTAATTCATTAAGCTTTTCAATACAGATTTAACATTTTAACAAAACGATCACACTGACAAAGAAATGAAATTATTTTAGGCGCTAATTAAGATTATTTATAATTTATACATTATTTAGGATCAATACGATCCATAACGTATTTTTGTTGATGTATAATTTTTAGATTTAAGTTAAATTATTAAGAGTTTTAAGCTACCGATCCTTTTTTTTTAAACCCAAAAATTAAAAATTTCTATGTTTTAAATGTTTTATGTAAATGGCTTATTAATTTGAAGTTGTCAGACATAATTCTAATATTTAAAAAATATAAATTATATTATTAATTTTTTATAATAAAATTTCCGAAAATTCGTTCATGACAAAATTTATAAAAATTTCAACCGACAAATGAAACATATAAATACCATTTTTTGATTAAATGCAGACTAATTTGTTTTAGAAATATGTGTATTCTCCTAAGCCTAAGAGGAGATGATGTAAAGACAAAAAGAGACCAAATTCGGAAACAGGAAATAAGATATTTTTTTGGTTCCATCTCAATCAGCAAGTTTAAGAGTCAACAAACTATTGTTTTGGCTTCCTGTTCAGAATGCCTGTCCACCAGTCTGGATTGCAATTTTACAATAGTGGCTTTTTCTGTTTTTGGGCTACAGGAAGACGAGGCCGTTGGTTTACTGACTTTGTTAGGTATACCCCAAAAATGCACACAATGAAGCTCCAGCAGTACTCACACTTGCGGTAATCCATTGACTAGACATCCCTTAGACACCTCCCGAACGCCAAATACCTAATTATATTTTTTTTCCAAACAGTTTAACACTTTTTGTTTTCCTTTTCTTTAAGGACATCAAACCACACTTTTCACAAAGACGTCGTAATCATATGTTAATACCCTTTAGTCTTCTTTAGATGCGGCGATTTCACTCATGAAAAGAATTTTTGTATACGATTCATCTTATTCATTTCACATAGTTTCTCGCTAGTTACACCATCTCGTTTTCAGAAATAACAAACCATCTAATAATTTTAATAACTTTTTTTTGCAACGACGCTACATTAAATCATAACGCATACATATGTACGTGTTTCCTTCTTATGTTGGTAACCTAAAGACATACATGAACAGACTTGTCGAAACACTTGATAAAAATTCTCATGAAACATTTTATGTATATGTTTTAATGATTTGATTATTAATAAAATACTTTTCAAGATCTATGTGAAAATTGCTTTCGCCGATTTTGAGATATTTTTTTCTATTTGTGCTTAGTTCATTCTAATATTAAAATGTTTCAAGGAGATTTGCCAACTTAGTGAAAAAAAATATTTTTAAATAGTAGACAATCCATTTAAATTATTTTTTAGTACTGAAAATGTAAGAATCCTTTCCCTCAATTTGCATAAAAGACAAAGCACTGGAACTTCTGATCGTATCGCCTCGTCGCTACGTTATACATATGTCATAAAGTTAATTAGAAATCAAGGTGACCGATTTCATTGATAAATATAATACCAAAAAAACGTTCACTACTTTCTAGTGGACATGTTGAAAAAAACTGCTGAAGTCAAAATTTTCTAGTGCGTTTTATAAAAGAAGATTAGGTTCATTCAATTATATGAATAGAGTCGAAAAAATGATGAGCTAAATTTTTGCATAGTTGTGTTCTCATAAAAGATGTATTTTAAGCGCTCCGATCTAATCTCAGAATCATGATGAAAACAAAAACCATCAAAAGGAATTAGAAACATCAACCATCCCAAAAAACGCTTGTTTCCCCTGTCTATAATGTCCCTCTAACCAACTCATACAAAAAAAAAATACTGAAAGATTTGATTATAGTTTGGATTACAGTGGCTTAATAATTAATTAATACCTGCGTTTTTATTTTAATCTTTCCAAAACATTTTATACGAAGTGAAAGAGAAGACACATTTTTAAAAATGACTATTTTATTAAAAATACCTATGAATAGAAAAGTCAACAATACATAGAACATAAAAGAAGGTATTTTGTAATGTATCTAAAGCTATATCTTAATATATTTAAACAGATATATATATATTACATGTAAGACATTGTTTTTAAATCAAGTTAGTTTTATTGTATAACCTCTAAGACAAAAAACCCCCATCTCAACATCATTTTTTTCTGCAATGAAAATTTATAAGTTAACTATACGAAAAAAAGATGCAGACATTTGAAAAAAGCATTAGAAACTTGGAAGAATGATGTTATAATATTTTTAGAATAATTGTTCCTTGCACGCAAATGATATCAGTTTAAATTTACAATAAAATGTTACAACACACATAATGTCTGACATAGTGCAAAATGGTAAATTTTCTTTGTTGTGGATTTAAGGGTCAAGAATGTGCACTATCTTGTAAGGAAACAAACACATTTTCAATTTGATAACCCTCTTACTTTAACATGTGGATAATTTTAAAGAAATTAATAGAGCATTCTGTTTTTAAGCTTAGGCTTTTCTTTTGTTACGTCATCTCGGCCAGTTTCTTACTGAAACACTCCGATTACCATGGGTAGCACGTGGGTCATGACAGTTGGGTCACCATACCGAGGATCCATGCTGTCTTGTCTCCTTTTACATTGCTGTATTCCTTTTCCAAGCCATGGTCTCTATTTATCAACGCGAATTAGGAACTTTATATCTGCTGCCTCTCCTCTTCATTCTTCTCTCTCTCTCTCCTCCTCCATCAAGGCGATCCACTAATTGAGTTCTTTCTCTTCTCCTCGTCCAAAGCTCTTTGTATCGCTTCTCTTTCAACTCTGAGTCTCTCGTTTTCCTGCTTCTGTTTTTCTTGGGACTGTCTCATCTCAATGGCTCTATGGGCACTGGTCAATTGGTCCGTCACATTGGTTTTGACGTTTTCTACATTTCTAATGACAGAATTCAAAGCCCCGGTACCTATATCATCATTTATTATACTGGCACGGAGAGCCTCTATGCGATCTATCATATCTTCTAACTGTCGGATCTGTTTTATTGGATCTTCAAGCTGGACCTGGTTCAGCTGTCGGAAAATCAAACCAATCTCAATAAACACATCGTGTAGTTTTTTAGACTCTTTTAGAAGTCGGTCTCGCTGCTTTTTTGACATCTGAAATTGTTTTCCACTGTACCTCAAGCCACCAGCACTCAGAGCATCGACCAGATTAATCAAACGGTTGTGTTGGTCGCTTAACTTAACCTCATCTTTGGTTATGTTATCAAACAACACAAACCGCTTGTTACATTCTTTGAACAAAACATTTAAATAGCCTTTCTGAGCATCAGAGCAATCTTCAAAAATTCCACAACCCGTTTCTGCATGTTCGAGGTCATACATATCTCCACATGTCATGAGTAGGATACAATATTTTCTTAAGAAATCGTCACCGCAGACCTCTTTGAGTAGATTTAAGATCTTGATGTCCTCTTTTGTAAACCTACAGTCAAATCTGACAACTAGAAGAATCGCGTGGTATCCATCAGGGTTCATTTCCATTGCCTGATTTACCGTATCTATCATCAAATTGATGGCACCTTCTCTGTTCATGACAGCATCTGTGATAGCCGATGTATCGACAACTTTAATGCCTCGACCCTGAACTTCTGAGTATCCCAACTGTATACTGTTTGGCAAGGAGGTAGAGGCGGACCGAGCCTTGAAGACCCTTTTTCGCAGGATTGTGTTTCCAGTTGCACTTTTGCCAACTCCAACTTTGCCAATCAGAAGTAAACTAATATCATCTCGTGAAATAGTAGCTGAAGACTTTCTGTTTAATAGATAAAAATGGATCTGTTTTAAAAAGTGAAATGTTTGATATCTCGAATTACATGTATTGCAAATGAATAAAGAAGTGTATTATTGCCATATATAAAAAAATATGTAATTAAGAAGGAGCAAGACTGACCATATAATTCTAGAGAAACGATGCATATTTATATAAGTTCGAATTCTTAAAAACAATAACTGATGTCAATTATTTTAAGAAAATCGAAACAATTTCAATGCGCAAAAAATAAATAAACATCGGTTGTTTTTGTGTTTCTTAATGCGTTGTTAATATTGCAAAATTTAGTTTAAACCTCCAATCTAAATGTATTTGAAAAATATGAAAATAAAATGCTCGATTGCAGTCAAATAAGTGCGAAAACAAACGTGGATTAAATTTATCTTTTAAAAGTAAAATGTATTTTTATGAGATTAATAACTATCTTTATTAAAAAAAAAGACATTAAAGAAAGTTATTTAGGTGAAAAACGGTTTAAATAATCCTTTTCAGATAAAAAATGCATTCATCTTTTACGATATTACGATAACATAGTAAAAAAAAAATAAAGGCAAAAGTTTGTTTAAAATTTTTAATAAAGATATCACTATATCAAAATCCGTTAATAAAAATTGTATCTATAAAATTTTATTTTGAGCTTTTGCTGTAAATTAAAAATTACACTCTCGGTTGCCGGGGAAATAATCTCAGACACAAAACCACTCAACATCATGAGAGACAAAGCTATCATAACAACCGTAGAGCGTTACCATCGAATGGAAAGAATAGAACCCTGTTTCCAACTACATGACCGCTGGGAAAAGCGGACAAGGATTAAAAGACCCTCCTTTATAGATGCGGTCGATTCACTTCAGAATAAGCAACCTTTACCAGGAAACAGGTAGAAAATACGCCTGATCCAGGAGATATAATCCCAGGATAGCTGCGAACATATTGATGTACGTCTGACCCTGTCAAACTATGCATTTAACAAGTCGTGTCCCCAAAAGGAGCAAAAGGGGCTGCAATAGAGACGATTGAGGCCTACAAGGACAACGTGGTATTAATTTTCACAGACAGCCCCTATCTCGCAGGCGAGAAGCGGGCAGGCTACGATGCACTCATACAGTATCCAAAAAATGTATCTCCAACACAGGAGATTTCAGGCCCAAGAGGCACGAACAGCACTGCAGCAGAAGCAGAAATCGAAGCTACATTAATGGGCCTGAAGCAAGTGCGGCGTCGTCTAGCCAGACGCAAAACACTTCCATCCGTCGTAGTGTTCACCGATTCACAATGTGCTCTAGAAATTGTGAAGAGGTGCTCTTTGAACATGAAAATTGCCATTGAAATATTAGAGCTCGTACAAGACATACAGTCTCACGGACGCAAAATGACCCTTCAATGGATCCCAGGACATGCGGGGATCCAACCACAAGATAGAGCTGACTATCTTGAGAGACAAGAACCTTTACAACCTCAACCTAACCGACCAGCCAATGACCCAACTGTGGGTCAATGTCTGGATCAAGGACCTCTTCCTTGAGGATTGGATTAAAGAATGGGAACAGGGTACCTGTTATGTAGGATGTGTTTACGACATTTTCTCCGTGCCGTGAACTCTGGTTGACCCCAGATTGGACTGCTTTCATGTTGGGCGTGGCCTATTTTTTATCTTGCGTGTTTGCTGCCGCTGCCAAATGAAGATCGTTCTTATAGTATGTTGTGGAACGTTCCCAATTCAACGAGAAACGTAAACAAAGTCTAAATTTTTCTGGAAAGCGTCTTACGCTGCATATATAAGGGATGGACAGGGAAAGAGATTCACGGAGATTGATCGAGAGATTTGATTGATATATATTTCTCACTTCACGAGACAATTGTATTATTGTGTGTACTCATAAGTGTTGATTCGCATTCATCATTGTACTTTATTAATTAGCACATTGTACTAACTTTGTACCGGTACAGGACATTCCCATACTCAGTAAGTTGATGATTGTAATTATATTTCTTTTGTTTTGTAATTATATTAATATTTAGTACTTCATTATATTATTAATCGCAATTAGCACTGTTTTAAGTGTCGTATTTTTGCAATGGTTATGCTCTATGGTATCCTCCTTTTTTATTTTATTGTTTGAACGAGCGATAAAATTAAAATATGAGATTAAGCTCTCCCAATAGAAGGCAGTGATAGTACCACTGCCCGAAAACTTTACCAGAGCATGCTGAAAACAAACCAAAGGTCGATCAATGTTAGACCCTCAACACCCAAATGAGAACAAAGAATTGCCCTTCCCGTAGTTACATGAACAGGTTACACCCATTGCGGGACCTAAGCTGCCTTCATGGTGGACAAGCGCCGGAAACAGTAGAGCACTTTCTAGCCCAGTGCTCGACATTAACGACTGGTATGATTGGGGTGCTCCCAACCGACCAGATGAGGTGGGCCTGTACCATACTTGCCGGGGCCATTAAAGAGCAATACCTACGTCCTTTTCAGGGAATATAATATTTCAGTAAATATAAGCATGAGCTAGGGTATTCATATAACGTTAAAAAATGAAAAGCTTTAATAATTTTTAGGCCATTTGGAAATCGTGATAATGAATATCTATTATTTTAAGGAAATCAAAAAAAAAAAATTTAAAGATGCTAAAAATAAAATATACATGCGTAAATAAAGGTAAATTTTATTTTTAGCACACAGTTTAGGAGCGAGGAAAAAGTGTGAGCACATTTTATGAGTATAAACCATAATATGTTAATATTAAAAAGGTGTAGTTAATAATTTTTAAAAAAATAGAATTCAATTTCGAAAGGGAGATAGTGGGAACATTTTTATATGGATAACAATATTCCAAAACCCAATCATTTGACACACATAAAAATCTAATTTTGTTTAAATTATAGACATATCTTTTTCTTTACAGTTCAGGGCTCTTTAAAAATAAAAGTATGGGTAAGATTTTCTGTTAAAAATGACAACATTTCTTTTATATCCACATTCCAAAAAGTAAAGTTCATTGAAATGTGGGTGTAAATTTTAATGAGATAAATGATATGTCATAAAACGTAAGGATGTTACAGACGGGAAAATAAGTTATAGCATCTTTTTCTAGATAAGAGAGATATGTGATTTTCGATTTTCCGCTAATATGGTAGAAAAGTGAAGCTAAATTTTAGTGAAATTTCTAATGAATGTAACAAAATTTCAAATTATGTTTTAAATATATTTAAAAGGTTTTATAATTTTGGTTTCGTATTCGTACAAAAAATTAATGCTAAACATTCTTTATAAGAAAATTGTGTAAAGCTTAACAAAAAAAAAGCCCATCATACACTACTTTCTTTTCTTCGTTTTAATACAAAATATTTTTATTTTTTTTTTTGAATACGAAAATTACTTTGTTTTAAAACTTAGCATTTTTTCCCAATTTTCAACAGCTTTAACATCTATAATTTACAAGTAATCAAATATTAGTACATGCCAACTTTACTACAGTGTATAACTAATTTAGATTTATGCCTTCAAAATAAATATGTAAAAGTAATTTTTCGAGAAGAGTGTACTTTCAGAAATCTAGAAAATGATTTTCATTTGAGTAGTAAAAAAAACTAGTATTGTATATTGTAGTTAGTGCTTATGATATAAAAAAGAATCTAATTTTATTTCACAAGCTTTCATTTTTCTAATACTATGTGTCAAATTTTCCGTTGTCAAATATTCACGTGTCAAATATTCCGTCTAACCAATTCAGCCTATTTGTTTTGTACATTGTCTCTTACCTCATCACATATCTGATAGTGTAATTTCAATTTATCACAACATTGCGTAGTCATGTACACTGTACGAAAAATCCACTTGGTACACAAACGAATATATTACTTAATTACGTCCAGGAGAAAATTAGTACCAGTCAAAATGCCCCACCGTGACTCTGACCAAAAAACTCTCTCTCTCTCTCTGTCTCTAAAATTGTTAGGTCTCTTTCAACAACAAATACCCCGTTAACGTCCTTGACATGACAAGAGTTGACACTCGATCAACTGACCAACTTGTCAAAGTCACAACACACAACGCAACTCTGATTCCATATCCTTTACCCTATGTTTCATGCTAAAATATTGCACGTGTTCAAAATTCTAAAATCATTTCTAATAGGCGTTGATGTTGTAGTATCAGCAATTCGTATGTATACAGAGACACATTTAACATGCAAGGAACACAACTGTTTTTAGGCAGCTTAATTTGACAATGATATAATATGATTATTATTTAAGACACTGTGATTAATTATCAGTTAGTTTATTTTACCTGCAACCAGGCTCATTATTTTGAGTATTTGATAATCCTTGCCTCTGTGGATACGAGGCTGAAACAAAATTATACAAATTCTCTTAAAATGTATGATGTTTTTTGTGAATGAAAAAACACTCATAATTCTATTTTTACTCTTCGATGGATACATTTTTTCACAATGACTTATATGGATCCCAAAATTTTATTAATTTATAAATAGATTTAAGTGTTTCATTAATTTTCTCAACAGTCGACCGACGTATTGTAAAGCTAGATTTACTGTTAAAACATACAAATATGTAGAGGGTAGTCTTCGAAATACAATTCTACAAAAACAAAACAAAAAAAAGAATAAAAATAATCGCCTACACCTCAATCTGCGATATATAAATACATTTCCATTGCCAAAATAAAAAATATATTTTTGTTTCAGATATGAAAAATCATTGACTTCATCTTTTGCAGTATATTTTTAAAATGATTTCTTTAATCAGCCGAACATAAGAGAACGTGTTCCAGAAAGATAATTGTACATGAAAGGGACAGTGATTACTGTGATCATACTTTTCTCCACGGATTGCTCCACATTATGCAAACTAAATGTGCTCGCCATAACATAGGGTGACCAAATATCCCGTAAAAACGGGATTGTCCCGTTTTTTCACGATCGTACCCGTCGTCCCCGAGAAGTCTCTTGGGACGCCTAAATGTCCCGTTTTTTTAAAAACCAAACACATTTTCTAATGACTAAAACTTCCTAATTTATAATATAACTTCAAATAATATTTTTCCTAGCTGTGTAGCCATGGCCAGTAGTGATGTGGGCTCGCGGGATGGCTGCACTGTTCCCCCTCCACCACAGTGTCCCTGCCATAGATCTTATATGGGAGTGAATAGCGAAAGACACGAGACTAAAACATTTATTGAAGTTACAATTGGTACGTATTATTATCTTTATTAAAGTTTTAATTTTTAAAATTTTTAAAATATCATTTCTTTTCATAATTCAGCGTTGTTCTCATGTATTTCATTTCCCTTGAACAATTTTAAATTTCCTCTAAGCCCGTCGTGTTCAAGTAGAATTTCTTTAAAATTGATTTAAAATATGTTACATATCGCAAGATCTTCTTGTATTTTTATTTAATTTTTTTAAAAATGTAATGTTAAAATCGTTAGCATTTGGAGATGAAATAAAACCACGATGCTTATGACTATGAAAATTAAATTCTTCACTATTAATAATAATTATTCTTTCTTTTTTAAAAACTATGTTAAAAATAAATTCTTTGGTTTATGTATTCCAGGAGAAGCTTATAATGCAAACGTATACTTTCCGTTATTAGCATTCTTATATTAATAAACAATAGCAATTTTTAGTATAAAAATGACTTATAATTGCATGCTTTATTTGGTCAGCCCCTTTGGCTTGATTATTTTGAAATAAAATACATTTATTATAAAATAGTTTGCCTCATTTACATGTTTCTCTGATAAAATGCACCAAGGTTGTTTTAAGCAGAATGATTTCCATGTCAGTAACGTTTAAAATTATCAACATTTTTTACTTGGACACCAAGCATCGATTAAAAGGAATTATTAAGAAATCTTGCAATATCCCCTAAACTAAAGTACACAAAGATATACACAATTATTTGTTCCCCTGTCAGTTTGAATTTACCAGCGTGCTTCCCAAGCGGATAACAAATCTAAATAATCACTAATTAATTCACTATTGTCAATATGGTAGTAAAATTCTATGGTAATAAATGACTGATTTTTACCCATGTGTAATAATTCACTTGTTTTCTGTTAACATTTGTCTACCGTAATTGTAACATGCTGTCTTCGTTAAGAATATCATTTTGTTTGTGTGCCGAAAATGCATATGTACATTGTAATAAACAAAAAAGTGTATATATTAAAAATTGTTTTATCTTTAGGAGCACTTGCGATGTCCACGTTCGTCGACGTACAATTGTCACAGACAATACATTTGTCTTTCCGTTTTATTTCGTTTTGTTCTCGGGGACCATCAGATACATCTTCATCGTTTGAGTCCATTACATGATTCGCATTATCATATTTAATTTGTTCAACCACCTCTAGTAAATCTTTGTAAGGGTAATTGCTAAAATGATGTTCATCCTCTTTTTTAAACTCGATGCATCTATAATGGCACTCTTGAAGTGTATTTCGTAAACTTCTATTCTCAGTTTCTCTCAGCAATTTTTGAAAATCTTTAATTGAGTTTTTTTTGCCGACAATTACCAAAATCAAATGGCGTTTAAGAAATTTTCGTCCAAATTTTTTTTCCATCGAATTTATGTTCTCTAAATCTTGCGCACTAAAGCCAGATTTAAGCGAAAAACAGTATAATAGAGCATGCAAATTGTCCATTTTTTTTCTCACGTCAAAAATAACATTTCCAAATAATTTGAGGTTTGGTGACTGCTGAAAGTCTTGTCTTTTAATGTGGTTCCTAACACAGTATACATGAAGATGTTGAATACTGTTGCTACCGTTTCGAAATTTTGTAGTTTCCCTAATATTGTCCAATTCCAAAGATTTGAATAATCTTGCTTTTCCACTTCCTCTTTCCCCAACAATCATAAGCCATTTATGCCACGTAGTTAAATATTTGTTATCACTAATCTTTTGCTCAGAATATATATTTGAAGCTTTATTAGGCTCGGACGTTTTTTCGGGAGATGAAGGTCCTAGTTTTAAATTATCCTTTAGGCGAAGAAAATTTAAATGATTTTTTATAAAATCAAATATCCAACAATTTGCAAAATCATCTTTAAAGCAGTAATGACATATACCAGTGACTATGAAAGAAAGTAAAAAAAAAATTCGATCACCAAAGTAATTCCTCACTTTCACAAATGCCAGTGCGCAGATTATAAGAATTATTAGAATAGTTTTCCAATAAGCTAAAAGCCACACCATGATGCTTTGACAGAAAACTGCAAAATAAACAGTAAAACATGAGTTTAATTGTTTTTCTTTCTTACAAATCTCACTCCAGCTTATTGTATTAACAAACATTTGATAAGAAATGTTTTAAAAGTCCCTTCCAAAATATATCCAGAACTAATTTTTAATCAAATGTTCCTAGAAATAAATTTAAGTAGATAGACCAAAAACACGCTTTTAATCATTAACAAATTATTTTTGATGTAAAATTAAGTGTACTATTGATAGGGAAAATTTTATTCTAAAATATTAGATTTGAAAAATGGAATCGGTGTTTTTCACAAAAAATTTTTTTTTATAAATAATTCTTGTTCATTTGGGCTATTTCCTCATTGGTTAATTATTTTTCCAAGACATTCAATAAAAATCTATTCTTATTATAATATTTAAGTCACAAATAATTGAATATTATTTCATCTATGTAACTCATACATGAATTAAGAAAACTCTTAACATTTATGAACTGAAAGTAAAAAAACAACAACTTGGAACCGACTAGGCTCTCGAAAAATGGTACACCATAGAAAAATATTTATGTTTCTGAGTTTAACACGATTGTATACAGCTTACTGTTCAAAGCTTCCACTGGGTCAAACCACATCTTCATACTGTGAGTTACGGTGATATTAGACACTGTCGGAGAAAGGTAAAAGAATAAAAATTAAAACTATGCCTTGTTTTCAAATAAAAACACATACAGAAATCTATAAATGAGTGCGCATAAAAAATGTACTAAAATTGTCAACAAATTTTGCTTCATTAGTACTTAAAATGAGCTAATTATATGTCGGGTATGATTTGGAAAAAAAAATTAGTGGACAATTTTAAAGAATTATATAGAAAACAAATATCTTTCTTATTGGGTTAAATGGAAATGGAAGGATGAATGTTGAAAAAGAAGACCCAATTAAATTAGAGGTACCACTTTAAGACAATGCATTAGCAAAATAACTTTTTACTAATAAAGGAAGTTCAACGTGCATTCCAAGCCCACAGACTGTGCAGTTTTAGCCAAAGCGCGATATGTTGAAACAGTGCTATGGTAATGCCAAGTGTGTTTGGCGAATCACTATTTTAATCACTATGTAAGGTACGAGTCATTGGTTGCTAAGGAAGTAAGCTCCATTTTCACATTATTTGGGACTTATTATTGGTTGAGATGTCATTATAATTATAAATGACACAACTAAACCTTTAGACTCGTTGTATCAACGAAATATTGCCGAGTCACCTCAGAGAAAGCAATTTGTTTAGAGTTCTTGAGAAACTGTGCAGCCTTTTCATATCTAACATATCTACACTACAAAAAACAACAAAAAACAACAAAGCAACGATTGAACTACTGCTAGAGAAAAATTTTCCGCAATGGGTACCATCGTAAAATCTAATGAAGCTTGAAAGCTTACCCATGCAGGAAAATGTTTTGCAAGTAATTAAATGAAGCAGCGTTTGTTCTTTTTAAAACAGCCAGAGATCACAGGTGATAATAATCAATTTGTATTGCTAAGAATTGTAAAGAAGCTACACCGTAGAACCTCCTACTCTTATATGAAACTTTTTAGAAACTTCAAACACATCTTTAGATCTAATTTGATAAAAATTTGAGGAAATCCGTAAAGAATAATGGAAAAATAAGAAACATAAAAGGATATTTATAAAATTTTTAAACCCTTTTAAAAGTAGAAACTTCAAGAAACGTTCATAACATATTATACTATGCCTAGAATATTATCAGAAAAGTATAGAAATCTATAAAACTGAACGAAATTTTTCGTAGGTAGTTAAGGTTTTGGCTCATCAATGCATTTAAATAAGGCTAAAAGTGAGGACCATAATAAATGCGTTTGTAAAAAAAGTCTTCACAAACCATATAAAATTCAACTTTATACTTTAATTAACATGATCAATACTTTAATATGTAATCTGTATGTTAATTGAACTAAATAACAAACTAATAGTTTATAGTTTATTAAAGCACATACTGACTGATTACTGTTCACTGTTATGGTGTCAGAGACTAAAAGAAAGCTGGCGTACTTCCGTTTTCACAAATAATAACGGGATTTCACTTTTTTCCTGGTCACGAAACAATTCATAAGACATTTAAATAACAAAAACCATGTTTTATTCTATAAAAGAAAATAAATTTATTTCACTTTGAACATATGCTACTAGAGGTGTCTAGATATTTATTTTAAATAATATTTGTATAAATTTAATAATTATATAATCGTTTGTTACTTTAACATGTTAAGACGTATTTTAGCAGAAATGCAGTTACTTTAAAATATTTTTGGGAAATAAAATGTTATTGTTATATTCGATAGCTTCATGTTACAGATAAAATAAATATTAGAAAATGCCCTACTGACTTTTAACTTTCTGCGTGTGTAAAGTGTAAAACATAAATACAAACATGCAGTGCAACATGCTATTTTTAAACCGGCACTACATAAATGGCGTTGGTATACTTAACACATTTAAGGATGTGGTACACGTAGCAAAACCCTGGACTTGAGCTTGCGTACAACACGGAAGGAAATGTAGCAGAATCATTGACAGAATGCTGATTTTAAGCCATCAGTAAAGTTAGCTTTCTGATATACTGTTAAATGTTATTTGAAAAGTTCAACGTCTTATACATTTGTTGTAGATTTGCTTTTCTTTGACAAGACATTGCTGACTTTGGAAGGTTACACGGTCTCTCAGGGGAGCCTAATTGAAGCAGATCGACCCATCTTACCCTTACTTTTTTGTAGTGTAACTTATTCTGTATTTGGAAAATGTTAATACACTAGCTATGCTAAAGAAATTTAATTTTTAATCTGTATGAAAATATCTATATTTATTTTGATTTTTTTTTCTTCAGTTTTATCCACTTACAAATGCCATAAACATCTAATGCTTGCAAACAGAAAGGCTGACATCAATGATAATCCATGATAGTTTATTTAAAAAGTGCCAATACTGTAAACAAAAATTCAAACACAATATTAAAATTTCTTACATTATTAAAATATAAAATGATCCCTGGCTGATTAATGACAGAAGTCAACACATATTTTGAAGTGTAAATGAAAAAGAAACTAATGACAAATCAGGCAAGTTTAAAATATCTTACTGGACATTAATATAGTGTAAATTTTCTGTTTGAAACTCATATTTTAAAAAAAAATTGATGTGAATAAATATCAACGCTAATCCCGATTGATCACTTCACAGATCTCTCCTACTTCTCCAGGCTCCTTCTAATCTGCAAAACTTTATAACACAACATTGTTAACGTCGACCAATTGCACATGAACATTATTACTGAAAAAAAGCAATTGTTGGTTTGCTTTTTATCACTTGTTCATGTTTTCCCTCATCTTGTGCTACTTGATCCCTGTTATCAAACCTGGTCGCATTCGTCTCACATCCATTCTTTATTACATTATCATTTCCAAGATTGCATCTACGATATGCATGGCTTATGTCCTTAGCCAAGCTGCGTCTACCGAATTCGTGCAACAAACTTTAGGTACTTGAGTTTACCGCCGCAGTAAAAAAAAAAAAATTGTTAAAAGTGGGTATCCTAATTAACAGAGCCACAACCTGTACAATCAGAAAAGCACAAAAAAATATTTCTTAATGAAAGAAATAAAAAATGGGGACAATAGTTCGAAAAAGTTTAAACTTTTTTTATGGTGTTGTTGTACAGGAATTTAAGAGAAACAAAACATGCTGGTTAAATGTTGTAAATCAAAATGATCGAACGTACACACAATGTTCAATAAAACATGAAGACCAAGCGATTGGGATGGATAGTACGGCAAACGGACAGATTGATCCATGGATTTTCTTGCACCTCGAAACATTTTGTTAATTCGAAAATAATAAGTATGGATATGCGTTATAATATATAATGTTATAAGGGCTATGCGGGTGGTCAACACATTCACCTAAGTTTTTTTTCTTATTAATGAGCCGTTGGAAAACGAAAGTTGAAACACATCATAACGGGAATTTCCATGATTGTATATGTTTTTTATACATACCATGTACACTAGACTTGTTAAATCATTGAATAAGAAATTGGAGACCTGTCTTTAAAGAGGTGAAGATATTTTTATCTACGCCCGCATATGTTAAGTGTCAAGATATTCTTCAAAAGTACAATATGTCCGCTAGCACTTGGCCAATATGGATGCATTACAAAAACTCAAGAGGCCATGTTTATTTTACTTCTTTAATTGTTTTGTTTTTAAAGTAATTAATATAACTAATTGTATATTCTTTTGCATTTGAGTATAGAAAGTAATTTTGCCTATTTACTCCTAACATAAATATAAAAGTGTATAACGACACTCTTATCGGCAATCACATTACTGAAACAAATATTGTTTGTTTTGAAAAGATTAAATAAAATTATGGATCAACATCGAATAAATTTTATGAAGACACACAAAACGATGTACGGAGACATGTAATTGACTCTCATAATTGACTGTCAAACATTACTAGTGTAGCTTTGAATAGAAATTAAGAAACGCATCAGACAATTATTTAAAATCTACATTTGTTAAATTAAACAACCGATTTGATGATTTCCTTTAAAAAATGCAAATACACGGTTGGGAAAAATGTATGTATCAAGTATTTTAAAAAAAAAAAAGCATATTAAAATAATATTTTAAGTTACGTTGTCTAAACAGTGGTTTGCAAAATCATTAGAAAATTAATCGTACCTTAAAATTCCCAATATAGATATAATAGAACTGTTTTTTTGTGAATTACATTATTTTTTTGCAATTATTTCCATTGGTATAATTTTTTGTTGTTAGTATATTTAATATTTAAAATAATTTTTTAATGTAATAATGAAAACAAATTTTGTTCAAATCAATTACAAAATATTTGGAAGATCTATATTTCACTGTATCTAGCAATAAGCCATTTACATTTGTATTCTTGACTTAATATTATTTCTTGATTAATGTGAAAAATTATTTTTAAGACACAAGCCATAGTGATATCAAAGAATGTATGTTATTTTCTACATTTTCCCTTGCTCCGAGTTCTACGTAATTTTACTGCTTAAGTTAAAACGAATCAGCTAATAAGTAAAAGCAAGATTGCTAAATTTAAAGGAGCATTTCATTTTTTATCTTTCTCAAATAATTCAGTAATAATTTCTACAGATTAATAGTATCTATATATTCTTCTTGCAGTTAAAGAGTCATGTCAATCAATTATTTGCTCACAAAATGTATCGGAAATGAATATAGGCCTACAATCAAAATTTCGGATAGTTGTCAAACTGTATATCCTTTAGGGAGATCTTTATTTGTGTTAAAGGATAGTAAAAGCATTAGTCAGTTATTTGACAAATTGCAACTGGAATTTAATGAGCATTTTATTTAGTTTTCTACAAAATAGTGGCATGCCCAGCTGTATTGCCAAATCCTCTCTGATAAGTTAGTTGTCTCACATTAGGCATCCCAACTTACTTGGAAAACTGACATATTTTCTATCATTTTTTCCCCACACATCACAACTTTGAATCACTCATATTGTCCGAGATCCATTGCAGCTGACTGGGTTTCAAGGCCAACAAATAAAATCGTCAAAGCCCAGGTGGGGGAATGAAGGTTTCTTAAAAATGTTTATGAATTTTTTTATTTTTTTTAAATTGTCAAACTTTCACAAAAAGAAAAGAAACAATTCTTTCAATTGTAAAAAAGTTTTAATAATTTATTCTAATTCACACATCAATACATGAATTGTTATACATTTGTTAAAAAGTCACACAGTATTTTTAATTGTTTTTGTGCTGTTAACAAGCTTGTATTACGAATTTTTAAAGTTCATGTTAAACATTAATATATGCCAAATAATAAAAGCACTTAAAGCTAAGACATATATTTTTTTTTTTAAACTACAAAACCGTCAGTCAGCAAAATAATTATAACCTTTTTGTAATTGTTTTAAAATCTTTACCGCATCTTCAGCTCAATTGATGAAAAGTTTTGATATCATGATGATTTTGATTAATAGTAGTATGTTAAGATGCTTATGACATCTTTACTTACAAGATATATGCTATAGTAAACACGCAACTTCCAGTAAAATAGCTGGTAAATGTATGCGCAAAGTATTACCTTAATTTTATGTAAAATAAATCTTTTGTTATGGCATCCGTCCACTACAATGTGATGATGGTGTAGACTTCACAGGATGGAATAACAATGCCTGGGAATTTTTCCTTTAGGACTATGAGCTAAAGATCTAGAAAAGCAAATTGCCTCTCTCCACGCATCTGCATAGCCCAAGGGAACATCATATATGGTTGATACAGCTTGGCACCAGTTGCGTAGTAGGATTTATCTGAATTTTTCATTGTAATAATGTATCGTCCTACGGGACTCCATCTCCAGATTTTTTATTCAAAGTTTTCTTCTCTAACATGAGTTGCCATCCAAGGTTAATGTGTCCCGTCCGACCTGGCTACCGATGATTTTTTTTTGCTGGAATGATTTTTCGATTGAACTCCAGAACACAAGCTTAACACCATTCGACCACAAAGCATTTCAAATGAAAGTAGCCAATTCATAAAAATTTAATTAAAAAGCAGAATTATAAGACTTTAACAGATTCAATAAAAATTAAATGATATTTTCCAAAATAATAGTAAAATATAAATTATTAACCTTTTTAAACATGCAAATATATACTAAAGTATCTAATATTTTTTTTTGTGTTTTGCTAGATTAATTTGGGTATTAAATGTTTGCTTAAAGAGACAATGACATTTTTTAGATATTTTATTTTTTAGTTTCCACCAAGTTAAATAAAATCTTACTGAATTATAAACTAATAATCAATTATTTATTTTGACATTTTGCTTTTGTTGTTTAAATTAGATCTACACAATGTCAATGAACATTGAAATATTAAAAATAAAAAGGATAATGCAAAGTTCAACTTAAAATGTCAAGACACAAATACAAAAGGAGTACACGTTTTAGGCAATAAAATGGAACATTTAAACTTAAGATATTTATAATCAATTTTGCATCTTCAAATGAGAAATCAAAGACTTTATGAGTTTGAAACACAGTGTCGGACCGACCGGGTGTCTTTGGGTTAGGACGGCCCCTGGTGGAGACCCTGGTCGAGCAGACTCGGGTGGGGACTGTCCTAACAAAGGGACATCCCCGAGGTGCCGCTCTGCGGCCCGATACCGGGTTGGGGAGGGGTATTTTGGGGAGCGCCTAAAGAGTGCAAGCCATTTCTAAATGTAACATTTAAGTAAGTTTTAAATATTTTACGAACATTATATTATTACAAACTAGAAAGAAATCTATATTTCTCATGGCAATTATGATTGCAGTTTATCGTATTTTTTTTTTGGGGTCAGATTTTGTAGCAATAATAAACAATTATCTTGAATATTAATTCTTGTATATAAACATTAAAACATTAAAGATTATTCCAGTTGAAATAAAATTTGAAATAAAAAGTCTGTTTTCTAAGGTATGTTTATCGTATTTTATGCTTTTATATGCCTATGCAACTTACATGAAAAAATGTAAAGATAGTCTTAAAGTAAAAAGGTATGTTAAAAAAGACATAAACATTTCGCTTATAAATAAAGATGTTTGAAAAATATTGCATATATGTATAATTGACAATCTGAAATATGTTTTTGTTAATGGAATGGTCATCAGTGGCTGAATTTGAGGCTGGTTATATACACGTCAAAGAAATAGTTTCAAACATTTTTTGTTTCTTTCAAAGAAAATAACAATTTAGTCTCACACGATTAAATTTTCAATTATATCAATTTGTCACAACTTTAAATCAATTGATCAATTTAAAATAAGTATTTAAAAAATTCTTAGCGGATCCGCTTTCCAAGTTTTATTATTAATTGTCGTTGCCCTAAAATAAATAGGCTGCATCAATTTTAACATTAAAATATATTGATATCAATTCACTGCAAATACACCAAATCAATTCAAAAGAATAAATATAAAACCATAACACTTTTTTAGATATGATTAATTTTCTCCCTGAGTTTTACGTTGAAATCCTCTTGAAAACATTGACTGCTGCTATGAACGTCCTTTGAATCTGGAACAAAAATAATTCATTTTAAATGGAATGCATATTTTATCTAGATAAAATCATCAACAGGAGCTAATCTAGAATTTTGTCTTTTTTTTCCCCTAAACATTTACGATTCTAAAGCCAACTAATTAAGTATATTCAAACATGAACAGAAATAATTGTCTACAAATGTCTATCTATTCCTTGAGAAATTTTAAAATCCAAACAAAGGGACGTTAGCAAATGTAAGAGTGTTAGGTCGAGAAAAACAACCGGAATTAAAACGATTTTATTGAAATGAGAATTATAATATTTTCTTTAAATTTTATATATTCATTTAGGGTTTTTAAAATTCAGGGGCAAAACTGAGATGGAGTCAAAATCATGACCCTAGGAGTTTGGGGGGGGGGGAGAATTTGAATGAATTGAGTTTAAACTTGTTATAGCTTGTCAAAAAAATAAATATATATTCAACTAGAGAAAAAAAACACCTTGAAAACACCTTTCCATTTGCAGAATATGTCTGTGGCCCTATGAAATTATCAATATAATTTATAAATATAAATAAGAATATGTGTGTAAGATTGAATTTTTTTTAATAGGACCTAAATGAGCAGCCATAATTTATTTGATGTCTAGAGAATTAACAAGTTAAATGAGAGAGCACGGATATGACTTAAAGTTGAAACCTGGAGACCATAATAAAGAATTTAGTCGCTGATGGATGAAGTGTCCACACGAATGCCTATATTGTGTACTCAGGAAAAATACATTTTTGCACTTTACACTTTCACAAAAACACGTACAATAGTAATGTTAAAATGAGAAAAAGAATTGAAAGGCTAGAACTTAAATTATTTGAAATTCTCTTTACCTGTTGAATTATCACAGCTATAAATTTTTAACTGTTTACATTTGCAATATTTTTTTTTGAAACATTCCGCCAGTAAATGAATATTACCAACGTTAACAAAACGTGTAAATTGAAAGTAAATACTTGTTTTCTTTTGTATAAAATTTGGGATTGACTTTATTTCAACCATTTTATCGAATTTGTTCAATATAGCTGAACGCCAAGTGAGTTGACTGCTTTTTAAATATATTTGCGAAACTTCATTGCACTAGGTACAGATTAGGGCTAAGCAGATGTAAGAGTTGTGTTGAGGTGGAAAGGCGTAGTTCAGAGGAAAACGTAGGTATGAATTAAAAATAATACTTGTTGGACTCCATTCAATTTGTGTAAATGAAATATAAGATCAAGGTATGTTTAACTTGAATTCATAGACAGGGCAAAGGATTTTAACGTTTCGGCTTAGAGCCTTCACTTATTCTTTCACTTCCTGTAATCCTACTTCGAGCAACAAAAAGGAAATCTCTAAAAAAAAAAAATTACTTCCATCTGATACGTGTTACAATTCTTGTTGTCTCGTTTTCTGATGGAGGCTCTAAGCCGAAAGTCAAAATCGTTTTTCCTGTCTATGAATTCAAGTTTAACATACCTCGTTCTTATAATTAATTAGGTATGAATTGGAGTGGAGTTTGCAGGGCATGTAACTTGAAAAAAGTAAACGAAAAACTATGTTGTCAGCCATGCAGGAGCTATGAAATTAACAGTACAACTTTCATCGTGGACCTTCTTCAGCATGCCATAGTTTTGTAAATGACAATTACTTAAATAACCATCACCTTGTGAGGTTCTAGGAGGTTTAGTTTGAGTTTCACTTCCTGGTGTTGCAGTAGGATCAAACTCAACCATTTCAAAACTGGTTAAAATTCCCTTCCTCGTGGTGTAGTTTGCGTGTATGCGCTTAGAATTATCATGTTTTATTTGGTCAGCCAGGGCATGGAAATCATCAGCTTGCTTTTGCATTATTTCAACTTTGGTTTGGGCATTTTGAAATAAAATACATCTATTATTACATTCCTTTATTAATTCTTTAAGATCAGAAGATTTCAACATTTTTTTCCAATGTTCAAAATTCTTGTAACCCATGGCCTTTCTCGTTTCCTCAAAACTTTCTCCAAAAGTAATAGCTACGATTACATTGTTTTTAACAATGTCGCGCCCGTACACACTTCTGAGAGCGTCCAGGTTGCTTACATGGTAATCGTTCTTGTTATATTGAAACGGGATGCAGAGGATTATCACATGCGTTTCTTCCTGGTATTTGAAAATGTTACGCAAGTTTTTTTCGATTTGGCAAACGTTTGTCGGCGATGAACTCTTACAATGTACTACCTCCACGTTCCTTCCAAATGAATCACAGTTTCGACAGTATTTAATATCTGCGTCGTAATAATGTATTTCATTCTGAACCAGAGATATCATTGTTGATGTCTTCCCACTTCCTGGTGCACCCATAACTATAGCGTACAAGCAGTCATCAAGCGTGGACATATCGTTTGGAGATCTCGTTTGGCTTTCACATGGTACATCACCGTTATGCAGTTGTGTCCGATTTGTAATGTATGAAATAATAACTACAGTAAAAGCAATGAAAGAAGTTAGATAAATCTTAAATATCCCATCAGGTGTTCCGTATGCAAAGAGAAGAAATGCAGCAACCATTAGTAATATTATAATTGTATTCATCTTTAATAACAGAATCGGAGATGCTGAGGTTTTTCGCCGATAATGATTTAACTGAAAAAAGGAAAAAATTATACATTTTAATATATTTCAAAAGTATATTATGTAAAGTGTTATATTTTAATTTTTTTTTTGTTTCTACTTTTTCGTGTGTTTAAAGTAGTCTTAAAAAATCCTTTATCTTTACTTTGCTTTAAATTGTGGCCGGAACGCTGGCTGGCAAGACTTTCGGAAAATTAATCGAGCTACTTTCCGTCAACCGATCAAGCTGAAACTTAGCACATAGACTTGCTGAAGACGACAACACATTCTTTCAAATTGTCAGCCCCAACCCCCAAAAATGAGTTTTTTCCTGTTTTCCAATGTAAGATGGAAAGAAGATGATGCGACTGATTTCACGAACAAAAAAAAATCCCAATAACTGCGCTATAAAAGATGTTTTTAGAACAAAAATAAAATCGAAAGTTCGTTTGGTGCGTATTTTTTTTTTCCAGAAAATAATCTTCGGTGTAAAGACGAGTGGGTTATTAGAACATTAATATAGCTAAGGGGCGTAAAAAATGCGGTTGCAACCCTTGGAAGGGGGAATTTGCACTAATTGGGATTCTTATAAAGTGCCTTTCTTGTATGCATTTATGTCAAATTTTTATTTCCTCTTTCCCCCCAATTGCTCGATTGTTACATGTTGTAAAGGATTTATGCAAAAACTTTGTTTTATGGGTTTTTTTCATTAATCAATTTTTTTTTTAAATTCTGGAGGGCAATCCTATACGTTTTGTGAATTTTTTCCTAAAGGAATTGTATATTTTGAGTGATTGAATGGAGAATTATTTATTAAAACAAATTAGTATCCTTACTTTCATTACTTTATAAAGAACGTTAAGTTAATGTTATTTTACTAAATTAATTTTGAGCTTTAACTGTACAAATGCATTTCATGCTATAGAAACCTACGTGACCCAGATAGAATAGTTTGATGATATTAACTTAATAAAAATGTATGGCTTCGACTATTTGTATCCCCGGGTACCAGAAGTAAGAGGTTGGGATTAAACAACTATTTAAAAATTTATTGTTGGGTTTGTAAGACAAAATGAGGTATCAAATGAAAGATAATTCAATGGACTATATTTTTGTAAACTTACTTCTTCAGTTTAACTAAAATAAACGTACCACAAACGACATCCGAATAGCTTGAGTCTAATGGTACCCGGGTGCGAATGGCAGCGCTGCGTGTCTGGGACCATTTTCTATCATTTGATACCTCATTTTGTCTTATAAACTGAAAAATAAAATTTTAAATATTTTTTTTTTAATCCCAACCTCTCACTTCTGGTACCCGGGTACGAATAGCCACTTTCGAAAATGTAATTCTTATCCCAAAGAAAAAATAATGATATTATGCCTGCCTGCATACAACATGTGTGTACTTTATATGATGGTGTGAAATCTATCCTTTGAATGTTCTGGTGCGTTAAAAATTATAATTTAGTAGTTATTGTCTGTAATATGTATTACAAACTATTTCCTTGTATTTAAAGATTATATAAGGAAATATAAGAAGATAAAAACCATGGTACACTTAGGGACAAGGTATCAAAAGGAAGAAAACATTAGAGAAAACGAAACGAGAAGGTAAAGCAAAACCAACAAGAAGAGAATGTGAGAGAATAATGAGAGGACTATGAGAAGAGAAATCCACTGCCCATTCTGGATAAACAGAGATACGTGACAAGTCCAGGTAAACTGTCAAATTATGAGCACAAATAGCCAAATAAGGCTATGAAAAATAAAGCTATTAATTGTATAATAATTATTTTTCAAACAAGAAAGGGGTGCGCACAAATTTGTTCAGGCCACTCAGTGTTGCCAACGAGTCTCTTTGTACACCACAAGGTGAGGGAGAGGAGTAGGGAGTTAATTTAAGCCAAATAAGCATACTTTTTTTTATATTGTGGTATAATGTTAAAAATAGCCATCTTAGTTTTTAACTTTAAATAAAGATATCAATGAAAAAAAAGTAACAATGCATAAATAGAAATGTAACTCTATTATGTCTACGTCATGTGATATTTATTTAACTTCGTTGCAGAGGAAAAAAAAAAAAAACTTAATTCAAAGTCCCGCTGTTAAAGATTAAAGGGTATATTCGAACTGACTTTCCTCGTCATTGGGCTTAAATTCTATTTGCAATCTCATTCTACATATCTGTTTAAAATAACGCTAAATGTACAAATGAAAACCTAAAATCACAAGAAGTCTTGTTGAAATACTCACCTGAGTCACCTGCTGAGAATTCGGAAAAAGAATATTGAAACAATGATAACGGGTTTTTCAGTGAATTTTTAATCTTTTTTGGAGTATAGTGTAGTCTAGACTTGTTAAATTGAATGGTAAAGTTCAGGTCTGTCTTTAAAGATGTAAAGATAGTCAGATAAATATGTAAGATGAAGTTGCAACAGCTTCTTTTTGATATGACTAAATGTCGGTAGCACAGGTCCAATACTGCTGTGTCACAAAATTCCTATAATTTGACATGAATTATAAGCCATTGGATTTGTGAATATAAACAAATACAACATAATTTCCGTGCTCTTTTTTGTGTTCATTCTATAATATTTAAGTTGTCTAAATTGATAATTTTTTTTGTAAAACATAATCGTATTTTATTTTGCAATTAATATTTTTTAAAATATGTGATATTGACATGATTTCAAAAATCGATATTTTTTTTCAAAAAATAGCACCCATATTTCCCTATTACAGAACTAACCAAGTATGTAGGAAAATTGACACTATTAGCAGAAATCCCCTAATGAAACCAAACAAAAATATTTGTCTTTAATAAGGGTTAACATAAATTAAAATAATCGACGAATTAGTCAATGTAAGACTCGGGTAATATGGAGGTTTATTTTAATATATTCTACCTTATATTGTGAAGCCTCAGCATCTTTAAACCTAAATGCTTCGCTGTAACTGAATCAACGTTTGATGATAAGTTTAAAAAAAAAAAAAATATGACTTGCCCCTACCCAATGAAAAGTTTGTTTAAGAAATAATAAATCAAATTTTCCTTAATTTTAAATAAATATCTATGTATATTTATTTCCGTTTATAACATTACAGGGTTTTGAAAAATTTTACAATAAAGAATACGAGTTCATGCGTTTTATTATTTTTTTTAAATATTCGAAATGTCACGCCACAATATTCCCTCGCTTTTCAATTTTGAAAATAATATTCTATGATAAAAATTGTACAATTTTTTATTTTTTATTTTGGTGTTGTGTCGATCCTCACACTGTTTATACGCATCACAATGTTTCTTTAAAATAAATAACATATTTTTATTTCTTGTGAAAAGTCCTGTGCAACATTTTATCGCAAATGTCCCATTTCAATTAAGTTGATGATCTCAATATTTTTTTTTAAAAAATAATATTTTGAAACATTACATTAAAAGAGTAAACATTCAATCCCAATTTTTGGAGTAGATATCAAGCCTTAGTTTGTCAAATAGCCATATGAACTTTCTATTATAAGTGGTTGAAAGATAAGCTTGGTTTATGCATTCGATTTAAAGTTAGACATTCCCCATTGAAGTGCCGACAGTTCAGTTCTATTGAGTTGGTGTATCCGATATTACCATTTCTTACAGTTCACATAACTTTGTCTGTTTGCGTAATTGTACTTTTCCTCGGTGTTCTAATCGTTGCGGGGAACCATAACCTCTGGTTTAATAACGAACATTTCCTAACATTTAAGTCTAGGGGGTAAGAATTATTTAGATTCAGTCGATCTTTTCTCTGTGCGCCGTACCAAACTGTGACCCAACATATGAAGGTTGTCTATCTTCTCAAGAACCTGATATGTGTACGCGCTAACAAGACAGCAGCGACATGACACATTGAACCCCACTCGCGGTACACGGTAGGTGCACATTCATTCTTTGTTTTTCAAATACATTGCAGGATTTTTGTACAGTATGTTATTCACAATTTAAATATGTTTTTATGTCGTTGATTTTTTCTTTGTTTTTCTGAAACTTTAATGAAGTGTTATTTAAGTAAATCTGTTTGGGATAGAGCACTAGGAGGTGGAGATAGGTGTGTTTTTATTTGTTTTGTTTATGATGCAAGTTGACACCCAGGTCATGTCGGGTATTTCCGGAAGAGCGGAAATACCACGGAACATCATGTCAACGAAACATCTTTAAATGCAAAAGTTGTAGATATACAACTATCATTTTAAGATACCAGAGTCATCGAAAAAACATAAAGCATAAAATGGAAATGCAAATTTTCTCCTGGAAGAGAATTTGTGTCAACTCTTATGATGAGTATCTTAAATTTAAGTAAGTGTTAGCACTGACAATTAAAATGTCACGTTTTTGGACCACATTCAGCCTACACTTTATGACTTTATGCTTAAAGCTGTGTGGATCTTTTCATTCAAATTGTGAAGTTATTTATTGTATTTATTCATTGTTTATTTTATTCAAAATAGTTGTGTACTTTTAATCATTCGAAAAGCCAACAACCTTTACGTCTATTACAATTATCACCCTAACTTATGAGGTTTCATTTATATATATATATTTTTAATTTAAAAAAACCAGCTTGATCTATTAAACACCCGTACGTAGCGTTATAGAGTGGTCATCGGAAATATTAATAATTACAAGCCATTTGAAATAGACTAAATCGTATTAAAATAAATATAAAATCAATTGCACAAAAAAAAAATATAGATATAGGAAATGTAAACTTCAACGTACTAACTTAAGACATACACATTAAGTGAAACATCTGGAATCTTGTGATTTAAGAGTCCCGAGCTTCCATATTAGTCATGCAATACTACCTACCCCCCCCCCCCTTTTCCCCCCATTTTACAACGTACTAACTTAAGACATACACATTAAGTGAAACATCTGGAATCTTGTGATTTAAGAGTCCCGAGCTTCCATATTAGTCATGCAATACTACCTACCCCCCCCCCCTCTTTTTTCCCCGAATTTTGCGTACACACTTTTTTAAAAAACTTAGAATGGCAAGTTTTATATAAAGCAATCAGAGAAAGAAATAAAGATTTTATGTCCAAAATATATATATTTATATTCCGTATTTTCCAGCGTATAAGACGACTTTTTAACCCATGAAAATCTTTCCAAAGTCGGGGGTCGTCTTATACGATGGGGGTCGTCTTATGAGCTGCTGTACAGCCCAAACCCTAGCTTTTAAAAGGAAAAGTAGGGGATCGTCTTATACGGCCAGTCGTCTTATGCGCCGAAAATAAGGTATATATATCATATATATAATGATGTTTATTTTTTTTATTAAGAGCAGTACATGTAATACAACTGTGTTTTGCGCTACTTCGATACCAACCTTCTAGCGGTATAAAACTCGCTATGTACATCAAAATTGGAATAGCCCCTCTGACTTGTTCATTTTTGGTTATAGCGACCCCCCCCCCCACACACACACACAGTGACAATGTCCAACTACAGAATGGACTATCCGGACCTCGGCAGTGTGGTCATCATAAACATCAAACACTTTGCTGTCGACGGGTTGGAGACGAGAGTAGGTACCGGGATAGACGCCGGGAACGTGGAGAAACTCTTCAAAACCATGGGCTTCAAGAACATACGACGGAAGGACGACATCACGGCAGACAACATCAGGGCTGAACTTGAGGAAGGTAAGAGATGCAATGTGACCATGTCAATAAGGTAATAGATACGATGTGGCCATTTCAATACCATTCGAAATACAATACGACAAATGTCGATAAGGTAAGAGATACAATGTTACAAACGCCAATAGCGGTTATAGATATTGTCTTTCCATTTTTATTTGTGTGCATGCAAACAAAAATTTTCTGTCATACATCAAGCTTTGAGTTGACAGCAACGGTCTCAGAGATTCAAATCCCAATCAATGTTCGACTATGCAGAAACTTCACTTGCTCATGTCATTGCTTCAATGAACCAAAGCACACGTATTTTTTTTAATGTATTTATGGCGTCCCAACATTTTTTAAATGCTCTACTAGTTGTCAGATGAAGACACCGACCATCGTCTGCAGGCCTCTACAATTTACGGGTCCATAAATAAGAAACTTTACTTTCCGGCTTGTGGACTTCATGTGAAACCCTCTTACCACATCTATTTTAATGCCTATGATTACTCAATTCCTGTACTGACAAATAAGGATTTTGTATCATCTCTTATGATAGATTTGATTACTGCCTTAAATTAACTTTTGGGTAACTTAAAAAGTTACACATTTTTCAAATGCATTTTATTTGTACGCTTATATTACGTGAGCATAGAGATTACTTTAATATGCGAAAAGTTCGTTTTTTGCCTCAGACCACTCATACTGCATGCAACACTTGTGTTGGAGAATGTTGGTTTTACTAGATAATTTATGTTATAATGTATTTTTTTTGGTGTGTTTTCGTAGTGTCTCGATTGGATCATTCAGAGAGCAGCTGTTTTGTTTGTGTTGTGCTGACACACGGTGAGCGGGATTTCGTCTACGGCATAGACGAGGAGCTGCCCCTGAGCGAGCTGTTTGAGCCGTTCACCGATGACAGGTGCAAGACTCTGGTCGGGAAGCCTAGGTTGTTCTTCATACAGGTTTGTGACCGTGACAGAATCAGTTAGGGTTAAATACAAAAATTATGTCACACAGTGACAAAGCTGTGACCTTGTTTTAGGGTATACTTTTGATACGTTCAAATTGTGTTAAAATTACCAAATCTTAGGTATAAATAGTAGTTTGTGGCATACTGCTAGGACTTTCAATGACCTCGTGTAAACTGTATTTTAATTAAGATTCCTTCCTTGTGCCGGTTGTCATTCCAATCTCTGACTGATGGTATACATGTAATCATTACCACTGAAATATTAGATTAAAATGTCACTATTTGTAACATAAATGACAAAACGCCTTAAATGTAGAGATGTGCATTAAGTCCCAGACACCCCTCCAGCCACCCCTCCCGCCATCAAAAAAAAATGTTAGGAAAATATTAGTCATCAGGTGCCCATCAAGATTGCCGTCTGAAAACCTACGAAATTTAAGCAATCAATGTGTTTCCGAACAGAAAGTGTCTGACTAGTTTACAATGATAACAATATACATTTTTATAATACTACAAATTAACACAAGCAATTCTTTGATAAGTTTGATTATTGAACCTAGAATCGATAGCCATGAAAATTCGTTATTTCTTATAAGAAATAGCACAAATGTGTATATATATATCAAATTAAAAGCTTTGAGAAAATAAAGAAATTAACATTATACTTATGGTATGTGGTATTCTATTTCTACGTGATTCTCGTGTCTAGGAAAAAATAAAATTGCAATTGATTTCACATGTCTACTTATCTGCACGAAGAACACAGCAATTAGCTTAGTTTCTTTCTTCATTCTTGTAAAGAACTAAATTTTTGTTCCCCTCATTATTGCTTAAAAACAAGTATGCGACTATTCAGACCCGGCTAGCAAAAGTGAGAGGTTGGGATTAAAAAACAATGTAAAATATTATTGTTGGGTTTGTAAGACAAAATTAGGTATCAAATGAAAGATAATTGAATGGACTACACGTTTGTAAACTTACTTCTTCAGTTTAACTAAAATAAACTACCACAAATGACATCCGAATAGCATGCGTCTAATGGGACCCGGGTGCCAATGGCGGCGCTGCGTCATTTGTGGTAGTTTATTTTAGTTAAACTGAAGAAGTAAGTTTACAAACGTATAGTCCATTCAATTGTCTCTCATTTAAATCCTTATTTTGTCTTACAAACCCAACAGTATATGGATGCAGCAACGAATACTACCAGAACCAGAGAGAGAGAGAAAACTATTTTAAATTGGTTTTTAATCCCAACATCTCAATTCTGGGACCCGGGTGCGAATAGCCACTTCGTAAAAACAATTGTGTAGTGCAAATTAAAATTAACAATTGAATTTTTAAAAAGAAAATGGTCATTTTTAACACGTTTTTAAATTTATGTTTGATAATCATGTCCTATCTTTGTGTTTATTCAAATTAGGCCTGTAGAGGTCATTTAGTGGACAGTGGTGTCGCCGTTGCTACTTTCGACGACGACAGTGTTGTTGCTGCCACTACCTTAGATGATGACAGCGTTGAAGACGAGTCCGATTCTTCAGAAGAACTCTTCCCTTCCTACAGCGATTACTTCATCGCCTACTCTACTGCCCCGGGTGAGAAAGTCACTTTTTCGTTTTTAAATAGGGAATCTACACACATGCAGTGATATCATATGGCGTTCCTTGGCCTACACTATCTAACCGATATCATCACCGCACGTACAATGAGCGCACGATATCTCAGGCATGAAGTCACACATATTGTATATGTAGTCGGTGATCTGCAGCTGCTTCATCCAGGAAGTATTTGCTTCTACAAAGGATATTAATAGAGATCGAAGTGTCTTTTTAAAAAAAATTGTGTCTACCACCTGGAAAAGCATGTGTCACATTGGTTGATCTTTTGACATGTTATGTAAAACGGAATTAGTTGCTATTGAATTTTGGCAAGAAATGTATTACTACTAGAGCTTTCATTGGTCCCAACATCAAAATAAATTGCATGCACCATTGAAGCGAATATATGAATACTTTTCTTTTTGTATAGCACTATAAACCTATTGTTTGACCATGTCATCTTGTTCGCTCAGGTTGTATAGCACTATAAACCTATTGTTTGACTATGTCCTCTTGTTCGCTCAGGTTGTATAGCACTATACACCTATTGTTTGACCATGTCATCTTGTTCGCTCAGGTTGTATAGCACTATAAACCTATTGTTTGACTATGTCCTCTTTTTCGCTCAGGTTGTATAGCACTATAAACCTATTGTTTGACTATGTCATCTTGTTCGCTCAGGTTGTATAGCACTATAAACCTATTGTTTGACTATGTCCTCTTGTTCGCTCAGGTTGTATAGCACTATACACCTATTGTTTGACCATGTCATCTTGTTCGCTCAGGTTGTATAGCACTATAAACCTATTGTTTGACTATGTCCTCTTTTTCGCTCAGGTTGTATAGCACTATAAACCTATTGTTTGACTATGTCCTCTTTTTCGCTCAGGTTGTATAGCACTATAAACCTATTGTTTGACTATGTCATCTTGTTCGCTCAGGTTGTATAGCACTATAAACCTATTGTTTGACTATGTCATCTTGTTCGCTCAGGTTGTATAGCACTATAAACCTATTGTTTGACCATGTCATCTTGTTCGCTCAGGTTGTATAGCACTATAAACCTATTGTTTGACTATGTCCTCTTGTTCGCTCAGGTTGTATAGCACTATACACCTATTGTTTGACCATGTCATCTTGTTCGCTCAGGTTGTATAGCACTATACACCTATTGTTTGACTATGTCCTCTTGTTCGCTCAGGTTGTATAGCACTATAAACCTATTGTTTGACTATGTCATCTTGTTCGCTCAGGTTGTATAGCACTATAAACCTATTGTTTGACCATGTCATCTTGTTCGCTCAGGTTGTATAGCACTATAAACCTATTGTTTGACTATGTCATCTTGTTCGCTCAGGTTGTATAGCACTATAAACCTATTGTTTGACCATGTCATCTTGTTCGCTCAGGTTGTATAGCACTATAAACCTATTGTTTGACTATGTCCTCTTTTTCGCTCAGGTTGTATAGCACTATAAACCTATTGTTTGACTATGTCATCTTGTTCGCTCAGGTTGTATAGCACTATAAACCTATTGTTTGACTATGTCATCTTGTTCGCTCAGGGTATGCGTCATTTCGAAATGTAGAGGGATCGTGCTTCATCAGAGCTATTGTCAATGTCTTCAGCAAGGAGTGGACAAGGCTTGACTTACAGACCATGATGACTCGGGTCATCGGAAACGTGGCCTTCAACTTCCACTCAAAATCCAAAAAACCGGATCAGGATAACAAGAAACAGATCCCGTGTGTGACGTCAATGCTCACGAAGAAATTATATTTTAAATCGGATTAAGTAATCTCACTTTTTTTATGTTTCTAAAACCAATAAAATGTTGTGGACTTTTGTCACATCTTTTCAAATCTGATGAAATGATTTTGTGAACGCTTAAAAAGAATAGTATAGTTAATACAAAAACTCAAATTTATTATGTAACATGATTGATAATGTTGAACGTAGTTGTTGATATTAAAGATTCAAGAACAGAGATGTCTCTATTTATGATATCAGTTGGCATGAGTAAAGCAATACAATCAACTCTTTACTATGAAAATAGATCATATAATATATTGTGTTCAAAAGGATAAACGTTTTATACACACAAAAAAATATGTTTTTTTTACATTTCTTTTGAAATGAGGTAACTATTTTTTGAAAATGACGTCAAGCTTATCTTGAGACGCATGCGCAGTGTTCCTTCCATTAGCCACCACTGATTTCCACACCCCTCCAATATCTGTACATCTTTTTGACCCCTGAGAAATCAGGTTTAATTTATGTTACTGCGCTCCTCCAGACATGTCTGTCTGCTTGGGGGGCAGCTAAAGACAACGTTCCAGTGGTTGCAGTTACTCCTTCAAAACAATAAATACATCAACTCCGCGCTCACATACATTTTTATGCTTTGTCAAATGTGAATTGGACAACTCATTCACATCAGTCGCGCTGCCGTCTGTCGCTGTAAGCCTCATCTGATCATCTCGCCAGAGCAATTCCTCACACTTGCTGGCGAGTCCATAATGTGTGTACGCTTGAACTCATGATAAAATCTACATTCTCCCCAGTAAAAGGCAACACTTTATCTGCTTGTACTAAATAGATTAAATATAGTCACTCTACTTTCCCCGCTGATATTCTTATGAATCGGTTTATTGGTCTCTATAAATAGTGCGAGCATATTTCCTATTGAACAACATTTTAAAAAAATCCTTCAAAATCCAATCATATGTTTAAAACAAGAAACGCTCCTGTTTTAAGTGAATTCACTCATCTCTGTAAGTTGTGTGTCTCTTTATAACGTGTTTTTTATCGCACACACGAATAAGATATCAGTGAAAAAAGGGGATTTCTGTTAAACTTCTGAAGTTCTAAAGGCGCTATCGAAACGTTATATCATCCGGGTTCCTACTAATGGCCATTAAAACAAGATGGCGGCTTCAGTTTTTTCTTATGTTTTCCTTTCCCTTGACCTGAAAATAAAGAGTTAAAGTTTTAAACATTAAAATAATATTAAAATAATTATGATAACTAATTTAACGACTAAAACTTATAAGTCACACTTATTATTATGATTATTTTCTCTGTTAGAAATGAACTTTTTCCTTTGTACGAACGAAAATAAGTTTTAAAAAATACTAGTGAAAATCTTGTTATCTAAATTGAACTAAAAAAAAAACCATTCCCTGGAAACAATGTAAAGTGTATAATTTTTTTTTAGAATAAGAAAATAAATCTTTACGAAGGGGAAGTACTTAGAAATAAAATAATATACCTTGTTTTTGATTGGATAGCTCTCTTTCTCTTCTTTGTGCTTCAAAATCGGACAGGAGTTGTTTGACTTTCTCTTCATAAGCCTGACAATCCTGCTCTGATCGTACTCTGGATTCATCTACAAAGGTTTTCAGAAATTGAAACAGGATTTCAGTTGTGAGTAGTCAATATTTTTAAACCAAATGAAAAATCAAATATTTTCGTATAAGAAATATTGTTTTATCTGTGTTGTGCCCTATGTTATTTACATTTCTTACGTCTTCATACGTCTTTAAAGGCTGACATTTTGTATTAGTCTCTCTCTCTCTCTATATGTATATACATTTTTAAAATCCTGTGTTTTCTTCAAACTCATTTAAAAGCTGAAAAGTTCTTAATTTTTTAAATTAAACAATTCTTTTTTTTATCCCAAAGCTCATCGTGTTTGCAGTTTATGTCTTTTCATATTTTAATTTTTGTATGTGTGGATGATGTTACGTGAAAAATCAGCCAAAGTAAGTGCATTAAAACGTAAAATAAATTTGTTTTTACTTTACCAAGTTCTACTCTAAGGTAATCTCTCTCTCTGACAACATCCTCAAAGTCGTCCTGCAGTTGTTTTAATTTCACCGCGAATGTTTTGTACTCTGGATCACTTTGGCTGGCTTCAAGCTCTGAAATATATACACATTTGAAATGCTTTAATTCGGGTTAAGCAGTTTATGGATCACTTTTGCTGCTCCAAGCTCTGAATTATAGACATTTTTCTATCTCTTACTATTTTAGAACCATGCTATCAGATTTTATACAATTTAAATCCTGTAATATTTCTTATAACGTCAAGTCCAAGTGTGTAGCTTTAATTGTTTACGCATAACGAAGATAAAGCTTGCATTCTATTTATATACTTCCACATTTGTCTGACTTAAAATACCAACTTTCACAAACATGTTCTACGTCATTCCAGTTTTAAAAAACTTACTGACCTGACTGTAGAACATTGACCTGGACTTCTAATTTTTCTCGAGCGGTTCTTTCCCGTTCATAATTATTGGTCATCTTTTCTGGTGGGAAAAAAATTGAAAGACAGTTTTTACTGATGGACATTTTAGTCGGTTTGTGATTTCTGTCAACATATTTTTGAAGACAAATCTCTAGTTTGAAAAAAATATATTAAAATGATTTTAAATTACAGTGGTTGCATAAAAATAAAAATAATAGCAAAAATAATAATAAGTAGTTTGACCACCCTAAATTTTAAATACAATCCCTTGTAAAATGTGTCCCTACCGATAAAATAGACTACCACACAAAAAATATAATAACAAAATTTGGCTGCACAGCTACTTTCTCAAATTGAAAGATATTAACCTTTATCATAGTGGTCAGTTCTAGCACTCCCCATATCAACTACAGAAAAATGGAAGACATATAGGTGTAACAGTACTATTTACCCTTAAGTGCTAGATTATACAAGATATTTTTTGTTTCCTTTTGATTGTCTTACATGGATTTAAGTACACTCAATTCTTACCAAGTTTGATCATTAACCTCAGGTTGTCTTTCTTGAGACGTTCCAACACTCCGTCACCAGCTACGGACAAGGTGACAAACGGTTATTGTATGAAACAAACGAAGGGAAGGGAAGGGAAGGGCTGCGTTACTTCAAACTGGGGGAAGGAGACAGTTACCTTGTTCCACAATTTTAAGTTGATGTAAAGTTACATTAATTATGTCATCACGACATAACGCTGTTTAATTAGATATTTTAACGGTAAAATTAGTTTCACACTTAGGATGATTTTTTACAGTATATGTGATATATGATATATATATATATATATATAACATTGTTGAAAAATATTAATGGCTGATCAAAAAGTCAAAGATAGTCTCGTCTTTAAAAAAAAAATTTGATAAAATAAAGCGCTTTTTTTCTTGAGAATATTGTGACACTAAAGCTACCTTATAAATTATATTTCGTAAAAAATAACATATTCCAAACAAATTATTGTTAAACTATGTTTCTATAACAGAATATTTACTTTTGGGTTTATGAGAAGAGTCTGTTTCCAGGCCCTGAAATGAAAAGGAAAGACAGTGCGTTATAAGAATTTGGAAGTAGTAACATTAAGTTTAACATACGACGTTAAGTTAATTCAGCCGCTATAAAAATAATTTTAAAAACCTGCCATTGTTTCACCGCAAAATTAAGATCTATAACGCTCTCTGTATGTCTTGACTATTAATGAAAAGTCTCAAAATTGTATATGTTGTTATTGTACGGCTAACTATCTCGTCCTGGACCATTTATTGTTCCATTGGCAAGACTTAGTCAATACGAATGGAGTTAGATCAGGATGAAGCAGAATACCTGCAGTGTTTTTGTGTCTTACTTCGCTCTTTTAGCTTTCACTTAGCATTGTGTCAATGTCATACCGCCTACGGAACGCCATCTCCGGGTTTGAATTAAGAGTTTGCCTCCTCTTAGATGAGTGGCCATCCAAGATTAACGACTCAAAGCCACAAAATTCAAATACATTAACACCAGTCTATGAAGTCTTATTGTATATTTTTATGTATATTTCATGCATACAAAAATAATCCCCCTCTACATAGTGGTACATTAAAAGACATTTTACAAAAGAAACAAAAAATACAGAAAATACAGTGGACAGAAAATGCTACCACTCTTCCGCCTAAATAAAATGTCAACAGCTTGTTCGACAACCCCCCCCCCCGCCTCCTCTTCTAACGCCATTTAAAACATTTCTAATTTGACTTACCAGTTCATTGTATAAACATTGCACTAAAAATAACTGTAAAATAAAGTAAGGACTTCTTAAGAAACAAAAAATACAGAAAATACAGTGGACAGAAAATGCTACCACTCTTCCGCCTAAATAAAATGTCAACAGCTTGTTCGACAACCCCCCCCCGCCTCCTCTTCTAACGCCATTTAAAACATTTCTAATTTGACTTACCAGTTCATTGTATAAACATTGCACTAAAAATAACTGTAAAATAAAGTAAGGACTTCTTAAGTAAAAAAATGAAGCCCTAGATTTGGAAATCTTGAGAAAAGACCACAGAAAAGAATGATGTACTTACAGAGGAATTTTCAGGTTCCTGGTCGTTTAATATTTCATAATCCAAGTCATCTGAGTGAAGTAAAAGATAATATTATGTAAAAAAATAACGAGTCATTTAAAAAAAATATTTTTTTCTTATTCAAATGAGTTATCAAAATTCGATAAAGTACACTTTTTTTTTAAATTTCACACACTGAGCCAAAAGAGGTTAAAAATTCATTTTTTAAAAAACCAAACGCTAGCCATGTAACTGAATAATTATTCCAAACAATTCTAAATTACATTATTTAAGACGTTAGTAGGTCTAAAGAATTAGTTGTAGGCATGCCTTCAAAAACTGCTAAAGTTTTACGAAAAAGAACATAGATAACCACAAAGAAAGCTAATCAGAAAAAAAAAAGAATCTTTAACAGAAAAAAAAATTGTTTGGAGGTGGTAATGAAGATAGTAAATCAAATAGCATGAACAATGAGCTAAAAGGAGATCGTGAACTACTCAAAGAGACCCGTCACATAAATAGATAAAGACAATGGTCTGCTTCATAGGAATCTGATCCTGCAGTGCTGCCAAAGGAAACCTTGCTGATAAATCGCATTGTCATGTTTTGTTCTGTGTGTGTTGTTTCTCAAGCAACCATCTAGAACTAAATGAATTATTATGATGCACATTCAAACATCGAACATCCATTAAACTGGTGTACGCACATTTCAATTGGAAAGAACCACCAACAAAAAAAGAATAATTTGAAACAAATCGTTTTAGTCAAGACTCTCTATCAGAGACGAGTTTGAACACCTATCACATAGTGCGTCATTTAAAATTTCTTAAAATTCACAACGCAAACAAAGGCGTTAAACAGGTGCAGATGGACTCTCTGTAAAGCCAAAAGATTCGAATTGGATGTAGACAAAACTTAAATTTGTTTTTAATTGTATTAACTTTGGATATTTTATTATGCAATATATTTATTTGCTAATGTTAAGTTTTAAAATGTTAACCTGTATAGTATCCAAAAAAGAAGCTTTAGTACTTTTTTTCAAATTCCCTAATCCTACAGTTCTTATAAGAGCTCCCCGATTTACCCTTCTCCCGCCGATCATTGAGCAAAGCAGGATCCATGTTGACACAATTCAGATGTGACTTTTTTTAGGTGAGCACGAGACAGACGATCAAGTGAACGATAGAGTCAAGTGTAACAAGGAAAAAAAAACAATTTGATGAAGAAGATGGAAATGCTAATAGAAATAAGGTATTAACTGTAATTTAAAAAAAAAATCAAAAGTCGCATACACACAGTTATACACACACACACACACTGATCTGATTGGTTGAAAGTAACACCTAATGACTCTCTCTAAATGGCCGTTCAATAATTTATGTTAATACGCCTGTCTTTTCCCTTCACCACTGAGCCTTACGTGACCCTTTATCCGAACCAGGTGACCCTTTATCCGAACCTGTATTTCCTACCCTGGGGGTCCTCCTTTCCCCCCACCCTCCACTCTCCTTTAAGTTGCACGAGGTAATTCACAATTATCTCAGCCTACCCTTGAGATTCTGAAACGTTTGGGCCACGTGATCAAGCATGACCTCCCTGTCCTTGAGAGTAGATATCAAACAATCGAACCAGCCTTCGTAGATCGATAGCCTCTCTAGGAGCGTCTGGCTTCCGACCCTGTCACCGAGATTGTTAACTTGAGCCTTGACGAACTCCTAAAAACAGAAATATGAATATGGATCACGGATAGAAACAGAAACATAACTGTAGATCACTGATATAAACAGAAATATGACCGTGGATCACAGGTATAAACAGAAATATGAATGTGGATAATCATGGATATAAACAGAAATATGACCGTGGATCACGGATATAAACAGAAATATGACCGTGGATCACGGATATAAACAGAAATATGACCGTGTATCACGGATATAAACAGAAATATGACTGTGGATCACGGATATATACAAAAATATGACTGTCGATCATTGATATAAAATAAAACATGACCTTGGATCACTGATATAAACAGAAATATGACTGTGAATAACGGATAAAGACTACTCAAACGTGTTAAATCAAGTTTCAATGACATTAATGTATTATTTAATTGGCTATTTCAGAGTCTAAGCCCTAGATCGCTTGCTGCTATTAAATGGCATTTGAATTCACTCTCATTCTTGAGAAAATTTCACGTTACTTATTTTAATTAATGTTTTTTTTTTTTTTTTTTTTTTTTTTTTTTTTTTTTTTTTTTTTTTTNATCCACGATCTCCCCGGGAAAACAAAATCTCCCGAAGTAAACAAGGACATCACGTCACGGCCCAGTGAATCCTGTTTGACATCCTTTCCGTAACAGAGATAAAAATCAAAGCATTTAGAGTGTACACTTCAACATATGAAACTGTAATCCTTTTTTTTTCTGTTTCCGTTGCCTAGCCCCAGAGCCCACAGCATTTTTGTTTATTGTTGGATTACTTTATTATTATTTTTTTTTATTTTGAGGAAGAAGCCATATTAACAAAAAAAATCCCAAACATATTTGGTATCCGCAAATCCACTTTATGTTATATCCATTTACGACCACCAGTCGAGCTTAATGAATGATCCGTACTCGTCTCAAACCCAATATGAATAAATTAACATCAAAGCGCATCTTTGCGCCCCTAATCAGTCTGGTGCCCAGGAACATCTGCCCCCCCCCCCTCAGCCTCCCCTTAGATAAGCCTATGCTCCATTGTTCAATTTACTTTAAAGCCGTCTGCCAATATATATTCTAACATAAAATAAATATACTTATATATAGAGAGAGATTAAAGAAGCATAATGTACCGTATTTATTGGCGTATAACACGCCCCCGCTTATAACACAAATTTCAGGGGAAAAAACTAAACATTATATTGGCGTATAACACGCACACATGAGTTGCCCCCTATTTTCGTGGAGGAAAAAGTGTGTATTATACGCCAATAAACACGGTAATTACATTTCCCGATATCAATTAAGAAAATGGAATGAAGCCTAATGTTCAATTGACGCTGTCTGTAAGTGGAGGTGACAGAGCATCGCGTGGCCTGGTTAGTTTTTTTAAGTGGTGAAATAGCGCGACACAGTCTAGCTAGGCTTGGTATTCATGGACACATCTCTGACACACTGAACAGCATATGGGGTTAACACAACAAGAAGCTAGACGGATCGACCCATCTTGTTTTACTTATCACACACTATCACACACTATTACACACTTTCACACACTTTCACACACTATCAAACACTATCACACACTTTCACACACTATCACACACTTTCATACACTATCACACATTTCACACACTTTCACACACTATCACACACTATCACACACTTTCACACACTTTTTAAAAGGTATACTCCCCCCCCCCCCCCCCCCCCCCCCCCCCCCCCGCCCCCCAACTGCCTCAACCTAAGTGGAAGGGTTAAGATACAGAAGTCTACGCCCGGCCGTCAAGAAGTTTATATTTTAATGACCACCACGATCATCATGCCGTACTTTCACACTAATATCTACTACACTAGTGTATGCACAATATTTTGAACAACCACCTCCCAACCCCCCTCAATGCTATCATCACCCAATTTAATGCGTCTTCTGTCCTCTCTAACATTATTCCTTTCTCTTTATTTTATGTAATTATTTGTCTCCTAGAGAAGTGGTTCTCAACCTTTCTAATGCCGCGACCCTTTAATGCAGTTCCTCATGTTGTGGCGACCCCCAACCACAAAATTACTTTCGTTGACACATTATAACTGTAAAGTAGAAGTGTTTTCAAATGTTCTTAGGTGACCCCCGTGAAAGGGTCGTGTGACCCCCAGGTTGAGAACCGCTGTCCTAGAGGCTAATACTTCCCGTAATCTTGAAAGTGACCTTTTTTGGGGCCAGGGGTGGGGGGGGGGAGCGTGCGCCTTAACGTTGGTAACGCGCTGTCTTATAAGGCAAACTAACGCATCAGGATTTTGGGAGCCTCACCAAATCTTTTCTTACAGGTATCTTAACTAACACATCAATATTATGGGAGCCTCACAACTTTCTGTCGTACAAGTATTCTAGCTAACGCATCAAGATTCTAGGACACTCACCACACGTTGTCGTGCAAGCACCCTAACTATTGCATAAAGATTCTAGGACCCTCATCTCATCTTATTATACAAGAAACCCTAACTATTGCATTAAGATTCTAGGACCCTCATCTCATCTTATTATACAAGAAACCCTAACTATTGCATTAAGATCCTAGGAGCCTCATCACATTTTGTAGTACAAGTAACCTAACTATTGCATCAAGATTCTAGGACACTCATCTCATCTTATTATACAAGAAACCCTAACTATTGCATCAAGATTCTAGGACCCTCATCTCATCTTATTATACAAGAAACCCTAACTATTGCATCAAGATTCTAGGACCCTCATCTCATCTAATTATACAAGAAACCCTAACTATTGCATTAATATTCTAGTAGCCTCATCACATTTTGTCGTACAAGTAACCTAACTATTGCATCAAGATTCTACGACCCTCATCTCATCTTATTATACAAGAAACCCTAACTATTGCATTAAGATTCTAGGAGCCTCATCACATTTTGTAGTACAAGTAACCTAACTATTGCATCAAGATTCTAGGACCCTCATCTCATCTTATTATACAAGAAACCCTAACTATTGCATCAAGATTCTAGGAGCCTCATCACATTTTGTAGTACAAGTAACCTAACTATTGCATCAAGATTCTAGGACCCTCATCTCATCTTATTATACAAGAAACCCTAACTATTGCATTAAGATTCTAGGAGCCTCATCACATTTTGTCGTACAAGTAACCTAACTATTGCATCAAGATTCTAGGACCCTCATCTCATCTTATTATACAAGAAACCCTAACTATTGCATTAAGATTCTAGGAGCCTCATCACATTTTGTCGTACAAGTAACCTAACTATTGCATCAAGATTCTAGGACCCTCATCTCATCTTATTATACAAGAAACCCTAACTATTGCATTAAGATTCTAGGAGCCTCATCACATTTTGTAGTACAAGTAACCTAACTATTGCATCAAGATTCTAGGACCCTCATCTCATCTTATTATACAAGAAACCCTAACTATTGCATTAAGATTCTAGGAGCCTCATCACATTTTGTAGTACAAGTAACCTAACTATTGCATCAACATTCTAGGACCCTCATCTCATCTTATTATACAAGAAACCCTAACTATTGCATTAAGATTCTAGGAGCCTCATCACATGTTGTCGTACAAGTAACCTAACTTTTGTATCAAGACTCTAGGAGCTTCATCAGATCTTGGTATACAAGAACCCTAACGAGCACAGCAATGATCTATGAGCCTCACCACATCTTGTTATACAAGTACCCTAACGAGCACAGCAATGTTCTAAGAGCCTCACCACATCCTGTCGCACAAGTACCCTAACGAGCACAGCAATGTTCTAAGAGCCTCACCACATCTTGTTCTACAAGAACCCTAACGAGCACAGCAATGTTCTAAGAGCCTCACCACATCCTGTCGCACAAGAACCCTAACGAGCACAGCAATGTTCTATGAGCCTCACCACATCTTGTTCTACAAGTACCCTAACGAGCACATCAATGTTCTAAGAGCCTCACCACATCTTGTTCTACAAGAACCCTAACGAGCACAGCAATGTTCTATGAGCCTCACCACATCTTGTTCTACAAGATCCCTAACGAACACAGCAATGTTCTAAGAGCCTCACCACATCCTGTTCTACAAGTACCCTAACGAGCACAGCAATGTTCTAAGAGCCTCACCACATCTTGTTCTACAAGTACCCTAACGAGCACAGCAATGTTCTAAGAGCCTCACCACATCTTGTTCTACAAGTACCCTAACGAGCACAGCAATGTTCTAAGAGCCTCACCACATCTTGTTCTACAAGAACCCTAACGAGCACAGCAATGTTCTAAGAGCCTCACCACATCTTGTTCTACAAGAACCCTAACAAACACAGCAATGTTCTAAGAGCCTCACCACATCCTGTCGCACAAGAACCCGCCGGTTGTACTTGTGAAACACTTGCAGCACGTTCCACGGCCTGATGTACTCGACAAATACTTCCACGATCTTGTCTCTTAGCGTCACGTTATACCACAGGTTCGATATCGTTGTCTCGTCTGGAGAAGTCGGCTCAATGATCGCCTTTGGTATCGTCTGTTGAGCATGTTGCAATCTGTTCCAGGCATTGCCCATATCTGAAGCAAAGAAGGAGAAATCGATTATTTTATAAATTGAGATGTTTGACGGTTGATCAGTGTCCCCAACGTACCAAATGACAAGTTAGCAATGTACACGTGTGCCCGATTTTTATTTCCTTAGTGAACCGGTTATAGTTATACTGATTATTGTTAAACTGGTTATTGCTATACTGGTTATTGTAAAACCGGTTATAGTTATACTGATTATTGTTAAACTGGTTATTGCTATACTGGTTATTGTAAAACCGGTTATAGTTATACTGATTATTGTTAAACTGGTTATTGCTATACTGGTTATTGTAATACCTGTTATTGCTATACTGGTTATTGTAATACGGGTTATTGTTATACTGGTTATTGTTATACTTGTTATTGTTAAACTGGGTTTTGTTACACCGATTATTGTTATATTTGTTATTGTTATGCTGGTTATTTTTATACTGGTTAATGTTATACCAGTCATAGTTATACCAGTCATTGTTATACCAGTCATTGTTATACCGGTCGTGTTATCCGCCTACGGGACTCCATCTCCGGGTTCGAAATCAAAATAGTTTCCTTCTCTTCGATGAGTTGCCACCTAAGGTGAATGAGTTCCCGTCGAAGGGTTTGCTTGGGTTGGTGCTTTGTTGGGGATTGGACTTGAAACAATCAACTTGAGATTAACTCAGTTTGACAACTCGGCCACCCAGCACGTGAGACTTACCCGGGTATTATCCCGATATCCATGTCTCCTAGCCGAATGAAAACTATGTTTAGTTATAAAAGTGGGTGTGGTTAGACTAGGGCACGTTAGAAATTAAATAATTATAAAATGTAAACAATGACAGAGTCAGCTCATCTTCTATACTTAAAAGAGTTATAAGACATGACGAATTTACGCCAAAATTCAATACAAAGTTTGAAGACGATTTTTGTTTTAATGAATTTAACAATGGTTTATTTAGATTTTCCGGTTATACAAACAAAGGTAATGCTACATTCAATGTAAGATTTTACACTGGCACAGCAAGGGCTAGTGCCACTCCCTTTCACGAAATAACAAGACCCATTACAGAAGGCCGAAAATGCTTCCCCACATATAAAGAAGGAAAACGGTGAGTATATAGTATTTATTTTATTTTAATTAATCATTAACAAAAAACATCTAATGAAAAACTCAAAAGGGAGAGGACAACCTCGCAAGGGGTAGACAACCTCATAAGGGGGGAGACAACCTCACAAGGGGAGACAACCTCACAAGGGGGAAGACAACTTCACAAGGGGGGAGACACCAAATGAAAAACTTCAAATACCCCAGATTCGCCGGAGGAACTCGTTTAAACACCCATGGTTCCAGAAGATCAGGTGTTACAGTCACAATAGCTTTTGAACAGAACACATTTTCACCAGATCTGGCTGACATGGGGTAAAAAAACCCAACAACAACAACATAACAAAACAACAACAAAAAATGTATGTATTTGACAGGTTTTAACTTACCTATAAAGGTGTTTTTTGTGTACTTAACACAGGTTCATTTAATGTCAGAACGTGTTTGGTAGAATCCACAATAAATCCATATGTGATTTAACGTTCTTATGTCTTCATGCTGATTTAGACCCCATTCAGGACTGAAAACAAGCTTATTTATTTTGAAAACTTAGGGTTAACTTACAGAAAAAAATAAATATGGTCATCAACTTATAAAAGACATGCTTCGCCGAACGCACACTAGGTTCTCATTGAGACAGTTTCTGTGTTGCACACACTCCCTCACCATTGTATCCTGGTTGTCGCGTGTGTGTACACATTCATGACGTCTTTTGACCTATTTACGATGATGTTACCAAAGCTTAACTAGTTGGCTACACGCATGGGAAGGATGGATGTGACCAGAGTAGCTACGTCTAATCAGTTAAGGAAAAAAAAATATCTATAGCCTTAGGTAAACCGGTAGTAAATAGGGCGTGGGAGTGGGGGGGGGGTGAATCCATAAATGACGTCATGGTATTCCGGCCACATTTTTGGATCTTGCCGCCCCCTATCACACTTCTCCGTTTGTCACAAATAAGTGGATAACAACTTAAAAACCAAGGCTTCCAAGTGACAATAAATTATATATATATATATATATTTATTTATTTATTTATTTACTTATATATATACTGTATATATGTTGTTGTTTTTTATTCAAATCAATAGACTTTAGAAATATTTCAAAATCTTTCCATTGTTCCAGATTAGCTACTTTCGATTTTGTCTTCAATCTTTGGAAAAAAATAAAGGGGGTTTCAAATGGGTTTATACTTTTGTTTTTAAAAAAATAATTAGAATAAGAAATACAAGACTTCAAAATATAATTTTTAAAAAAAGACTGTGATCAAGAGATAAATTGTGTAAAAAAACTATAATAGTGTTCTTTTACATCCTTGAAGGCACGTCCCCAGATTTGGCAGCTCTTGTTGGTAATAAATTGATAGACTAACGTTGATAACTTGAAACGACTCAATCAGGACTTAACTCAGGACTGCATCCCAGCGCGCCATCAAAAGACTTCTGGTAACTGGTGATACCCTCTGATCTTACTTACCACATACTTTGCATTAAAAAAAAAATAAGAAATAAATCTGAAAATAAATTAAGTTTATGAAGAAAAGAAAACGAATATGACGAGAAAACATTATACCAACAGGTCAAACACCGCAACAGTAACTTAGCCATTCAAGTTCAGGATTATGATTGGTTAACATAAACACAGAAACAAATATTCTTTCTGTAATAAAAAAACAAAAACATTTAAAGATAAAGTCATTAGTACAAACATTGACAGAAAGAAACATGGTCTCATATTGAGATCCTTGTTTCAACGCAATAATGGTAAATGCACTGTTTATCACCAAAGCAGAATGTTGCAACAAATAGTATTGATGCAGTGTCAAACACCGAACAGAACATTTCAAACACAAGCATCGTTTGTGCAGAATTTTAACACCAAGCACAGATCAATGTTTTAACACAATTATTAAAGTGACTGGAATGTAGCTCTTCTTCTTCTTCGTATGCCTTTTTACCCCCGTCTGGGGCACAGGCCGTCCTCAAGAATGTTCCATTCATCACGGCCCTGTGCTTTCCTTTCCAGTTGCTTCCAGGCTTATCCCATACTTTGTGTGTCTGCCTCTAGCTCGCGTCTCCATGTATTCTTAGGCCTTCTTCTATTATTTTTCCCTGTGGAATCGATATTAGCGATTGTCTGGTTATGCTGTCTGAGGGATTTTCGGAAACTGTGCCCTATCCACCTCCATCTTTTCATAAAGTAGCACCACAAAAGAATTACGTTTCACCTACAACAAAGCACACTGCTACTACAGATATTCAATAGGAACTCGGTCAATTGTTTAATTTCATTTATTGCAAAATAAGAATAAACTAACCATGAAGATCATCACACAGTATTCATCAAGTGAATTAAAAGTAGTGAATTCCAAACAGGGCGATATTTACTAAAAGATAAGTTCAAAGTGTATAAAATGATACAAAAAAAAAAAAAAAAAAAAAAAAAAAAAAAAAAAAATACAAAAATAAAAAAAAAAAAAAAAAAAAAAAAAAAAAAAAAAAAAAAAAAAAAAAAAACTTTTCGTATAAATCCTTTATAAATCCTTTATATGCATGTTTTATTATTTTATATTAATGTTCTAATGGCCCACCCTCTTTTACACCGCAGATTTATTTCACCCACTATTTCAGAAAAACAAAAGAACATATTAGCACCAAACGCACTTGTTAATTTTATTATTTTTTAAAATCTTATTTAGCGCTGTTTTTGGGAATTTGATCTCTTGAAACCAATGGCATCATAATTCCTTCATCTTTCCCTTGAAAAAAATAGGGACAACTGATGTTGGGGGATTGGGAAGTGGAGCTGAAAATTTAATGTATCATTTTGTAAGCAGCGACGAGTCTATGTGCCAAGTTTCAGCCCGATAGATTGACGGGACGTGGGTGAATTAGTCGTCTTAAAGTTTTGCCGTCCAGCCAGAAACACAAGAACAAAATTGACGTTAAAATAAAAGATTGTTTTAACATCTTTATTTTTCTGACTTACAATATGAGAAATGTATAATAGTTACACTATTAATATTTACTAAGAGCGAAATATAATAACAACGCATCTGGCGTTTTCATTTCTACTGTAACGCATAGTGATAAAATTGCCAGAAGAGAAGCGTTTATCACAGTTTATAGAAGGCTCGGAAATAAATATAAAAAATGCAGATCTGTAATTGTAAACATTAAAGCAATGATACATGTACATTTTAAAATATGAACATTTGCATGGCACTATGGAGATGTATTCAAGTGATTTAAAAAAAAAATGCTATCACGTACAGTGAATCGGAACTGACCAGAACACACCGTGTTGCGTGTGCAATAAAAAAAATAACCATAAGAAATACAGTGACTAAATAAAGATTGAAATCTGAGAGCCCGTGTGCAGAACGTGACCCAAGGCTGGTCAAATATTATTTAAACGTGTATTTAAAATTTCTATTGCCCCTCTCTTTGTGCGTATGATGTCATTGATGCATCACGGTCAACCGTTTGGCCAGTAAATGACAAATATTGTTTGCGTTAATTCCTCGGTTAACTCGGCTTTGAGATTTGTTGTCACATGCATAATGCAGTAGAAAGTGTTCTAGTTTGTGCTAGTCAAATGAAAGTACGAGTTTTCATAAGCAGCTTCAGACTAGAATTATTTAAAAAACATGAACGGTCTTAGTTTAAAACTTGCAATACCCGTTTGACCTTTGAACTTTATAGTCTGTCTGATGGGTCACATTGTATGTGTTGGGGATTCTATGCATAGTTATTGAGGAGAAAAAAAATACAAGTGAACACATTCTAGGACGATCAATAACTAGCTTAAAACATACAATTTGCATACACAATCCGGCAAGTAAGTTAATATAAAATAAAACATTTCGCGACATTTTTTTTTTTGTTACTTTCTTGAACACTCTCACTTTTGTCTGTTGTTTGTAACAGAACCCATTCACCACAATTAGGCCAGGTCAAACAAGCTCTAAAATATGAAGTCAACAGTGGGCTTCCCAATTAAATCTGGGTAGTGAGAGCTGTCATGACCGTCTAGTGCCATTTAGCTATTCAATAAAAGTGAATACCATTATTATTTTATAGGAAACACCATTATTATTTTATAGGAAACTAAAGCTCGAAGAAGACGTCTCTCGTCAGCATGGACGCGATGCACGGGATTTGTTTCTTCCGGTCACGGTCGGGGTCCTTGGAGTAGGACTCGAAGTCGTAGGCCACCTTCTTGTTGACCCGGGTCATCATGGTCATGAGGTCAAGGCTTTTCCATTTCTTGCTGAAGACTTCGACGATGGCCTGGATGAACCAGGAACCCATTTTCCCATTTCGCCAAGATGCGTAGCCTAAGAAGTGTTAAAAACAAACAAAAAGAAAACTATTAATGCTTGCTTCACATATAAGTTGTCTCTTTTCTCCCCCTGAAAATAAAGGATCAAGTCCCCCCCCCCCCACGGATGGCTGGAGAGGGCGTGGTGTTCCTGGGGTAGCAGGATGGTTGGTCGATAGGACTAAGAAGTGTTAAAAACAAACAAAAAGAAAACTATTAATGCCTGCTTCACATATAAGTTGTCTCTTTTCCCCCCCCGAAAATAAAGGATCAAGCCCCCCCCCCCCCCACGGATGGCTGGAGAGGGCGTGGTGTTCCTGGGGTAGCAGGATGGTTGGTCGATAGGGCGAAGCATCCCAAAGGGGACTATCTCCCGGTACCCTTCGTATTTAAAAGGAGGGAGGACCCCGCGAGATGGGGTTAGGTGGAGGTACCTCGAAAAGCTTTGGCTCACGTCTTTCTTAGACGACATTCCAAATGTAACAATTTCAATACATACATGCTTACAGCAAAGACAATGAAACCATTTCTTTCCACAGGGGCTATGTTTCTTTATGCGGATTCAGGTAATAAAAGTTCCGTATGGAATTTTAGTATAATGTTTTAATAAATATCACTTTGTGAGAAAAAAAGATTGAAAAAAAAAAGAGATGTCTTCTTTTCCGAGAGTTTATGGAAATGGCTTAACGTATGCGTTGAAAAAATGGTTATCGATTATCTTAAGTAATAAGGTATCGACTATATGAAATAGCAATGCATCGATGCAAGGGAACAAAAAAAAAAGATCGATTACATTAAGTTATAATGTTAAATGTGAAAAAACAGTAGCTAAGACTGTTTGAAAGATATGATTACCTGGTGTAACCGAGTAGGCTATAAAGAAATCGATATGGAAAGGAATGATCGTCTCCACAACTTCCGGTTCTTTTTTGGAGTCCACAGCATCCACGCCTTCATCATATTCACCACCCCTGCACGCCTGAGCGGAGGAGAGTGAAGAAAGAGATTACCACTTTGAACAAAAAAAATATCCTACCATTTGATTGTGTCTTTTTGGAGTGTTACGGAGCCATTAATCAGTCGTTGAAATTTGTTTCCAGTAAATATAATGTGCGATTTTATCGGTATGTCAGTTGCTAATTTGACAAGGCTGATGTCTTGACATTGATAGGAACATTTAAAAAAGCAAACAAACAAAACCACATGGTGTATATGTGTATGTTTGACTTTGGTTGAAAGCATGTCCAAGGATTAAGAATATTAACAATTTAACAGGCATCTATGCAGCCAGGGGCGTCACTTGAAAAGCCGGAGTTGTAGAGTGAGTGCGATGTTTCTACGGGACTCCACATCCGGATCATTCTGCTTGCTATGCTGCGCACATCCACTCATTTATAATATTATAACACTAGTTGAATAACACATTTTTGTTTTCAGTGTACGATATGTTGTTGTTGTTGTTGTTTTTTGATGACTTGGGACCGATAACTTTATACGTAAGTGTATTGAGAAAAAAAAGTTTACGTATGTATCATGTAGTGCAACTATAGAAGCCAAATTAAACACAAGCTCAAATTACATTTTGTGTATCAAAGTTAGAACTAAAGGTCCAATATGTAATGTATATTTACAATTCTCCATTAGAATGACATGTAAGGATTCATTTCAATAAGTTGTCGTCGTTTTTTCATTAACATTGACATTAACACACTTTGAGAAAAAAAAACACAAAACAAGTACCATCAAAATGGGTCATATTAACATAACAAGGAACTAAAAAATAAACAGTAATTAATTTTTTTAAAAAATATATACATATCTACGTCTATTTCTCACTTGTATAAAGAATATCTTAGGTTTCCCCACCAACGCCGGACACTTCTCATCCGTGAACGGTAGGATCACATCCTTTATGGCCAGTGGCCCATCCGTGCCGTAGATGAAATCCTTCTCGCCGTGGGTTAGAATAACGCAGACGAAGCAACCGTTGGATGAGTGGTCTTGTCTCGATGCTGGAAATGAATACCCCAACAAACTCTAAAAAGCCACGTTACATTTCAAGTGCACAGTATTGTCAAGCCCTCAAAAGATAAAACCCCCATCAGTTCAATAAAGTCACATGAATTAATTCCTTATCGACATTTAAATCGAAGACTCTCGTCTAAGTTAGGCTTCTTGTAAACAGTAGATGTGCTTCTCTACCCTTTATTTTGGAGATATACGAGATATACGCGTTCTCATATATTTTTAAGGGTATGTAGCTAACTTAAATTGTTACACAACAAAATATACATCATAGAAATGAAAAAAAAAAATTAATTGATTAGTAAAAGGCATTATTTCATTAATCGTAGATTGGAACCGCAGATCGTACCTTCATTAAGTTCATCTTTGATCTGTTTGGCCGTGAGGTCGTTTTTACGTCGTATACTCTTGAACCCGATCGTCGTCAGCAGCATCTCCATGTTGGCGGCATCCACGTCAGTGCCGTCCCTTGCCTTCAACTTGGAGAAGTTCTTGTTGTTTATGATGACAGCTGTGCCCCGGTTCGCGTAGTCCATTTTGTAGGTGGTCATTGTTATGAAGCTGCAAGATATACATTGGATACTGGATTGATGAGAATTTTAATAGAAAATTTGAATATTTGGAGTCCTTGCATTTTCTGAAAAAAAAATTCAAACTCATTAAAAGTCTTCTTTTTTTTTTTGTCCCCAGGAAAAATAATAACAGCAGTTTGAGTGTTTAATGATTATAATAAAAACTGAAAACTTCAACGAGTTGTATATTTCAAAGGTGACGGAATGGGCCCCCCCCTCCCCTCCCCACGCCAATGTTTATTTAATCGCTGGATTGAGTCATTCTCGGACCAAATACCAAGCAAATATTGACCTTTCTAACCAACCATGTAGTTTTACCATTAGGCCAGTATGAGTTTCTTTTTTTTTACTTTGAATAGCTAGGTAATCGTCAGATCTCCCAGCATTCGTATGGACTGGAAATGACTTTAAGATAAGAGCCATTCCAATATGTGGCCAATGGTGCAATACGTGACGCTTTCTGCGATGCAAGGTTGATATGAAAAGGTTTGTTTTGGTTCTGCATCTGTTTGGTAATGAAAACAAAACACTATATTATCTGCGTTAGGAACGCCATTGATTGAGGGGAGGGGAGAAGGGGGGTATGCTTACGGAATCAAAACCATTTACGGAAATAGGTGTTTAACATTTTTATCTCTCACAAAAGTCCCTAAACGTGTATGTGTGTGTGTGTGTATTGAGAATATTTTAAGTGTACTTGCGTGTATGTGTGTATATGTTTGAGCTTTTTGCGATTGTTTTCCATAAATAAAATTAGCCGCCATAACCCAATCAAAAGTAAACATGGCACATATCCTTTCGGTTATTTTTATTTCTAAGCTGAAGCTTTCAAGGCCAGAAAACGAAGGTGTTTATTTAGCTCTTGTATTAACGTTCTTTTTTGCATATTTTGATCGCAAGGTTCTTTTTTGTTTGCTATCCCAGCTTAGGGTTAATCGCCATGCTTCGTTCGGGTCAGCTGCCATTTATGAAAAATTTATTAGATTACTTTTTGTAAGAACATATTTAAGACGCTACCTGGTTGGGGCACAATAGTTAAATTTCAATTATACAATATAATTTACTGCAAAACGATGGACATCTTTCTTCCTAGACAGCCGCGAGTTTCCGATCACTAAACCTAGTTAATGCAAATGTCTGAAAAAACTATTAAATCCCCTAACTTAGCTCAGCAGTTCTCAACTTGTGGGGCCCGACCCCATCTTAACGTCGAACGACCCTTACACAGGTGTTGCCTAAGACCATCGGAAAACACATATTTATGAAGAAGCAACGAAGATAATTTTTATGCTTGGGGGGTTTGCCACAACATGACGAACTGTATTAAATGGTCGCGGCATTAGGAAAGTTGAGAATCACTGCCTTAGCAACAAAAAAAAAAAATGGCAAGAAAAGCGTTGCGAGCGTGTTATCAGAGATAAGTCTTGGGATAGACTGACGTCACTCAAAAGTTATTTCTGCAATTACTGACTTGATTTACTTAAGTGATATGGGTGTGAGTCATGTGTCAGAGAAAGTTGAAAAAAATAAATTAAACTTGTTATACGGACATTGTTTACTTTTGTTTCTTTGTGAACCTCAGATTCCCTTTTCATATAATCGATCCATCAAACTTTTTTTTATTTGGGCTATCTTATGTTATAAGATCACAGGCAGGGTATCGCATGATTTGGATGGATCGAGCCCAAACTAAATAAGCCTACTCTGGATGGGTTATAGACATACAAATCATGAATGGTACCGAATTCAATTCATGATAACCACTCTTTCGATATGATTTTTAATTAAATTATTTGTATAAATAACAGTAGGCTTAGACTATCAATAGAGGTCGAGCTCCTTAGCCCCAAACTTCAAATTCCATATTGAATCACCGGATTTAAAAGTAATAATATCCACTCCATTCGGGCCTGTAAGAGAATATTTAGAAAACTCAAACTATTTCAAAATAATTGTATTTCTCCTGCGTTATGATACCTATTTTAATAAGAAAAGTTAAAATTTTGAACTCCATTATTTATCTGAATGGATTTTATTCGGCCCCTTTCCCCAGGCATAATTAATACGGAAACTTTTGGCATGGCACCACATGGGCCTCTCTTTGAAATAACATTTAAAATGGCAGTGGTGGAGAATTTTTTTCATGTTCGAAAATCGTTCACTTTGGAAGTTCAATCATCAACAAGAGTTTAGTGGTGGGGGATGGGGTGGATGGGATATTAAATATATAATTTTCCTTAAAGCTGTATGTTTTTCTGTGTCATATATATATATATATATATATATATATATATATATATATATATTTATATATATATATTGTTAAGGGGTACTTGTATTGATCAGGGACATATATATTGCTCTGGATCGTATATATTGTTTAGAGGCATATATATGGTTCAGTGGCATATATAATGTTTATGGACAAATATATTGGAATCTAAAAGCTTATGGACTTTTTAACTTACATTTTATACATTTTTATGCAATTTTCTTATTGTCGGTGAATTATCAAAAACATTTTTGAGGATTTCGATTTCTTCCCTTTAATTTTTTTGGATTCTATAAATGTTCTTGGTATGTTTAGTATATTTATATAACTTTCAAGAAGTTTTTTCGAATGATATGGAATTGGATGGAAAAAAAATCCTTACCTGCTTGTTGCGCACCTGACCAAGTCCTAAAACTGTGCTATCAACTGCCAACGCTCTTGAACGTAAGTAAGCCGATCAGAATGAACGTCTCTGTGATAGACGCCCCAGAGCGTGGGGTGGGGGGGGCGACATTCTTGGTGTCGTTGATCTCTTCGTTTCGGGGGCAAGGTTCTGAGTTAAACAGGTTGGGCAGGGTGTAGCATGCGATAGTCAGGTATGATTCAACGGTAAACCTTTCCCTTTTCCGTCACCAATACGACGTATGCCTAGCAGTCTCATTTATCCAGGATACACTAGCGTGGTGGTGACGGGCGGGAGGGGGGTAGAGGGGGTGGAGAAACAATTAAAATATATGACCTATGAAAAGAAATGGAACAGAAAAATATAATATATGTATAAAGCTAATAGGACTTAACCGGGAGCATTTTTTTTGTTTTACATCTACAGGTTATTTAGAAAAAAATCTTCGGTGGGTCCCATGTGTTACCATAACAAAAAAAAAAGTTAACTTCTCCATTTCTATAATATATACCTGCCGTTTATAAAAAATAATAATAAGCCCACAAACAGTCTCATAAACAGTCCTCTGACAATCTTACACCATAACCGTGGCTCTTCATTGTTTAATATAATTGTCGTCTCCGCCTAAAGAAAAAAACAAATGCTACCTGAAGGGAGTTCAGACGGCACGCATGAAAGCTATCTGAGTAACAGTTTTTTTTTCAGTACTTTTAACATAAAACATGTTGAGTTGGGTTTGGGGGGCGGGGTGTCCAGCTGGACACACCTTAAGCGAATGTATTTAAGAAATGATTATAAATATATATTTATATATATTCTGTGTTTCAAGATCTCTTTCAGAGGTATCCCTACATAATAAGAGGACTCGGAGGAACTGAACTGAGATGTTTGAAAAAAGAAAGTCATAAAAATTTAAAAAAAAAAAAAAAAAAAGGTAAAATGGAGAGAAAAAAAAAGACGGAATTTTTTAAATGTATTTATTTGTTTGCTTTAGCCAACTTCATTTATTAATAATTAAATGTTGAAATAAAAGGCAGTCTTTAAATTGTCGTTTTTCTAAAAAGAAAAAGAAAAAAAAAGAAACAAAATAATTTTTTTCATACTTTCAACAGAAAAGACTGAAATTCTAATTTTATTTACTTACAAAAGGTCTTATAATTTGTATAAATACATTTTCGTAATTTAATTTTGAAGATTTGGAGAAAAAAAAAACATATATTTATTAGTAATCAAGTCAGCGTATTTAATTTCCGAGCTGTTTTGTAATGGGAAGCTGAAAATAAATTGGAAATTTAAAAAAAAAAAAACAAGAAATCAAAATACAAAATAATGGAACGTGTTGTTATTTGTCAAAATAAAACAATTAGCAAAAAAAAATAATAATAAAAGGAATTTATAATTTTTTTTGATAATTTCAATATTTTCCCTTCAGATTTAAATTATTAAATCGGTTGCGAAGGAAGTGAGGTTAAGGGGGGTGTCGGTCAACCACTAGTGGCATTTTTTTTTCTCTTTATTTATTAGTGGGCGGAATCTTCTGCAAAAAAGAAAAAAAATGCATAACTATCTTTTTTTTAAAACAAAATATAAATAGTAATTCCTACTCTTTATTAAAAGATAGTGAAATTCCATATATGTAAATACTTTGCAGTATATTTAGCCTTTTACTCTGATCCAGTTCAATTGAAATATTAGGTCGAAAACACAAGCGAAGTGGAACCAAAGGCATGAACTTTGAGATGGTCATCTAAGGGCGATATTTGAGAGACAGATATCTTCTTTTGATGACGTAGAATGACTTCTCAGTGCTGGCCTATGTGACAGATGGAATAACATGGGCCTGTCTGACCTTTGGAATTCTGTAGGCCTAAGGGACAGATGCAATTTTAAAGGCCTATCTCACAGCTGAAGTGATATATACACATGTGACATAATGAATAATAAAGGCCTTAACTTAAACACCCAAAACAGTATGCCTTAGAATTTCACGTGAACCTGGGACCCCAGGAGAAGCTTTAAATATTGTCATTGAGATTTTATGCATAAGAACAGTTTATTATTAGTCTAAGTTCAAAAGCTCTCTAAAATATCTTAATTTTATTTCCATCCTTTGTTTTAACGCTGGCCCTCGGGAACTGTTACCCCAAAAATATTATTTTCCTTTGGTCTTGTAGAAACTCTACACTGCAATTATGACTTTGATCCAGATCAGATCGTGTTTGCACTGTACTTTTTTTTACTTGTTATGATACTAATTCAGATTAAGGCATTTGAGTCAATGGGTGCAGTCAACTTAGGGACACTTGGTTGTCCATCCACTGTCCGTAGATAGTGATTGTAGTACGTCCGGTCTGTAAGGGTCCCTGGAGATCGTGGGCTAAAAGGATTGAACACCTAGTACGATGACTATTATAAGAGATACTAAATAAAAACAAATGTAAAAAAATAAGTCTTCAATAATTGCAATTACATTTTAAAAAGTAAGCCGAACCATAATTGACAAACTGCTTCTTTAACCATTTAGCCGGGATGATTATATATTTGAAAAATTAAAACGTTTTGGGACAATAAAAATATTTACTAATGAAGAAGTTGAAACTATTTAAATTAGTTTAATAATTTTATGATGGTTTCAATAGATACATTTATTAATATATTGTTTCAAAAGATAAATATTTGGCAACAATTGATTTTTTAAATTTTTTTTTTTTAAATTCCCAGCATTTCTCTGTATATTTGGCGCATTACTACATTCAGGTATATGCAATAATAAATAATTATAATTTCAATTTAAAAATAGGATTTTTTTTTTTGGGGGGGGGGCTAAATTTATTCTACCAACTCCAGCCCCCTTATCCCCACTTTGCCTTGGGAGCATTGGAAACCCATGATTTCTCCCCCCC